>QEPC01001637.1:1356696-1409295 GCA_003113815.1 Sphenodon punctatus | reverse complement strand
AGATAGATAGATAGATAGATAGGTTAGGGATAGTAGTTGTAGGAGCTAGCTTAGTGATAGAGATAGCGTTAGTGATTTAGTTTTACTCTTTGTAGGAGTATGCCTGTGTACTTATTAGATAATCCATTTAGTTAATAGCATTTAGAATAGTTAATAGCAGTTAGATTTAGTGTATATATATATATATATTAGATTTAAAAAATAAATTTAAAAAACCCATATAAAAACAAAAAACCAAATAAAAAACAAAAGAAAACCATATAAAACCCAATAAAAAACAAAAAAAAATATAAAAAACAAAAAAAACACCCATAACATTTCCCGAACGGCCGAACAGAACGGCAGAATCGAACGGGCAAACCTGAACCCAGCGAACTAACCAAACTACCAAAACGAACCGACGAACCGAACGTAGCCGAACCGAACGGACGAACCCAAACCGCGATCTGTTCGCCCATCCCTAGAGTCTTGGCAGTGGAAATAGGAAAGGCCAGATTTTAGCAATGTTGTGCAGGGAGAGGTGGCAGAATTTAGCAACAGATTGGATTTGAGGTTTAAAGGAGAGGGAGGATTTAAAGATGAACCCCAAACTATATGCCTGGGCGACAGGCTGGATGGTGACCCCATCAATGGAAACTGAGAAAGAAGAGAGAGGGCAGTTTTGTGGGGGAAAATGAGTTCATATTATCTTGGACATATTACGTTTGAGATGATAGTAAGACATCCAAGGAGAGAGATCAGAGAGACAATTTGTGATGCAAGACTGGATGGAGGGAGAGAAGATAGAGTGTGGGTAGCCCTTAGCAGAGCCATAACTAGCCTATGGCCAATGTGGTGGTGGCACTGGCCACAGGTGCATTTACAAGAGGAGTGCCAACTAACCATGCCCAGGGCAGCTGAATCATCAGCTATCTGTCTGTTGTACTGTGGCTGTCTGCCCTAGACTCCCTTCACAGTTGCTTCTGCCAGCCAGCAGGAGTGCTTAGCCAATACTAAGGGGCTTTGGCCCCAGTGGGAAGGCCCCACCCACCCAATAGTACTGGCTAAGCACTAAGGGAATCTGGGGGCAGGCAACTGCAACACAGACAGACACACAGCTGATGATTCAGCTGCCTTGGGGCATGGTTGGTTGGTGCCCCTCATGTAAATGTACCTGTGCCCACTGCCACATTGGCCATAGGCTAGTTACGGCTCTGACACTTAGAGCTGGCAACAGCTTCCACCTGTAGTCTAGGGTCTAGCTTGACTGGACTCTGATAAGTTGCTGTTCTTGCCCTAGAATAGAAGTGGACAGAGCCTGAATAAAAGCTTCATGTTTAAGGACCAGCATAATGGAGAACAAGAGTTGAATGAGCTGAGACAATGGGCAGGGCCAAAGAGGACTATGGGTGAAAACGGCTAGTATTCCCTGAGAGAGAACAAGAATGGAGACTGATCTGGAAAGAGACTTTTCTCAGAACAAAGAAGAAAGCAGCCAGAGACAGTCCAAAATCAGAGGCAGCAAACCTGTGAGTGAGCCAATCCTGCAAGGACTGTGTCACCCTAACTGGTGTATTTGGTGTGGATTCTGAGGCAAACCTACCAGATCATGTGTTTATATGAATGGTCAGACAAAATAAAAATGAGATTAATGTCATGCAGGACTGAGACATTTGCTACTGCCTCCCAACATCAATGTCTTTGGGTACAAAAAAAATAATGTTTCTGGTAGGCTTGTAGAAAAATCACAATTCAGAAATAATCTTTCTAAAGGCAGGGTTTGGTTTCACTTATTCTCCAAATTTATACTTTGCACTTATCTCCTTGGGCAAATTTACAAGAAATTGTAAAACCTCAAAATCACTCTCTCAGTAATTACTTTCATTATAAGGGAGTATTTGAAGGTGGTAACTAGATATACGTAGGTATGAAGAAATTTGCATTTACACAAAAATGTCTGTGATCTCGTGCTTACAGTTTTGGCTATTAGTCTCACCTTTCGGATGGGATAACTGGGGAGTTAAAGACTATACCTAGGTATAATTCCTCCTCCCCCCCAAAAAATAACTTTTATTTTATTATTGAAAAGCCAGCTTGTACAGTTACATCATAGGATGATTTCAGACATTATGCGCTCCTGATTCACCACAGTGGATTCCTGGTGGGGGTGAACAGATTAACCACCCCCCGTGGTCAAGGAAAGCCCCGAACAGACATGATGGGACCGGGACCATGGCAGGGAATCGGACCACCAAACCACGGCCCGGGGCAGCGCAACAGACATTACGCCGATCCCGGGCTGGGCCGTGGTCAAAGCACCCGGAAGGCGCTGGGGCGGCTTGTCCCGGCTGCTGTCGTGTGCCCTTTAAATCTCCCTCCCTGGTCTGTGTTGTTGCTGGTTGCCTGGCAGTGACGCTGAGTGCTTTGTCCCCAGCTGGGAATCATTGTCTTTGGTTTCGGCCGGTGGTTGCCATTCAGACATTACTTTTTTTTGTTTCCCATTGGGAATCTCTTTGACCATGCTTTCGGAGATGGTGCAGGCTGGAGCTCCGGAAGCGTGGTTGATTTTGACCCCATGTGGGTATTGACTGTGGTGAACATCTGGCGGCCGCTGAACAGACATGCAGGCCGCTTTGGCCCCGCTGCCAAATTGACCGTGGTTCACTGTGGTTGAGCGTGATCTTGTAATGTCTGAAATCACCCATATACTGACAATTGACAGAAAACATGTGTCCAATTTCTGGCATATAGAAGGACACATGTTAGTACATGATTTATCTTTACATGATAGAACGCACAACTCATAAACAGTATAAGACTGTCAACAACCGTACCATAATTTAACTGAAAATGAAATCAGAAAATAAAGAAAATTAACACATACATGAAATAATACATATAATAAATTAATTCAGGCATATACCAAAGCCAGGAATAACTTAAGTTCAAAGGCTAGGGTTATTAGGGTTTATCTGTTCTAATTAGCTACTTGAGATTTGTTACTTTATTGCGGAGTTTCCTGTGGACTTAAAGTTTTACTTGAACAAAGTCAAATATCAGTCAGACAAAGACCTCGGTATAATTTTTAATACCCCCCTCCCCCTAAAATTAGAAGGATGATAATTATCTGCAATAAGGATATTAATACAAAAAGGAAAATTTTTGCTTAAGCAATAGGAACAATTTTCTGATCCAATCGATTCAGCTTAATCAGGACACTGACAATCTAGATAGCTGCTTCAGTGGGACAGAACTGGAAATGGTTCTTCCCAATGTTATAATTGTGACTTGGGTCATCTCTCCTTTAAATGGACACAGTCACTTATTTGGGATGTTTTAACATCTCCTGAGGCATCCCAATAAAGAAACTTCTGCTGAACTGAGATTGTGAGTGGGTGGCAATTTCGAATGGCCTGGTGAGGAATGTGAATCTCTACAGTTGAGTCACTCTTGTCTTAAGTGGCAAATCCCTGCATTAAGATTCAGAGTCAACATGTCTTTGTCGTGCTAGCAGCTGAATTCCATTAGTTTTAATCAGTATATAAAGAAAATGAGTGTGTCTGTTTGGATTGGAGGATAGTAGAACAGAGATGACCCTAAAGTGATTGATAAATTCAACCCCCATGCAAGAATAATATAAATAGGGGAACAGTCACACCTTGGAAGAGAGATGGACTCAATGACACAGTAGATCTTTGTCACCTCTAATTGAGCCAATTCCATGACTGAAGTCTAGCATAAGACCGAACAAAATCGATATGGTGTTGCCAGAACAGTCCTTGTATCCTATGTGTAATTTGGGTATATTGCAAACATTGAGAGAAGAATCCTACATCAATAAAATTTCAGCATGTTTCTTCTAGTTGTATGTGTGCAACAGCTGATTTTTAAGGTTGTTCCTGTGCCAAGGGTGTTTGAGAGAGCACTTCCAGCAACTTGAATTTGAGCAGTGTGCTAATTTTGATCAGATACATCTTAGCAGCGAATAATCTTATTCCAGTTTGGTGAAAACAAGATAGCAGATGAAGAACTGATAAGGGGTATATCCAGCTTCCTTACTTGGCTTGAGGAGGTGTCACAAGAATGCAATTATTCAATAGCAAGCTGTTACATCCTGCATTCATCCTGTATACCTGGACTGCAGTGGCCTAGTACATTATGAAGGTGAAATGATTTTGATCTTGATTCCAGTTTTAAACAGCTGCTCCACCTTTTCAGTGAGAGCATGTTGAGATCCTGTAAAGCAAATTAAATCCCAGAAGCTGTGGTTTCTCATTTTCAGCAGTGCTGAGGACTGTAAAAATTGAATCATGAAATTTCGCCAGGGAAGAAGAAATTCAACTGCTCAGAATGCGTAAGTTGGCAAGACTGGAAACTGCAGCATCAAATGTGCTCATGTTGACATGGCATAGATTTGCAGCACATTTTGAAAGAAAATATGGTATTCATTCATTGAATTCCGCTCAGGGCTGGACTTGGAATTTTGCACCCCTAGGCCCTTCTCAGACTGCTGCCCCCAAGCCAAGTCCCGCCCCCATGCTGCATGTTCATGGGTGGGGGAGCTCTGTGTGAATGATACAGCGCACGTGCTTGTGGTGACTTGGGGTGCATGCATGCGCCTGCCTAACATGCATCCCCACTCACTCCCCACTTGTCCCCACGCACGGAGCAACCGGGGGAAATGGAGGTTGCTCTGTGGGTGCGGATGAGCGGGGGGTGAGTGGGGATGCGTGTGCAGCTCTGTACGCACCCCGCCCACATACCAGCAAGCCAACGGACCCCCCCCACCCGGCGGAGCCATGTAAAGAGGGCATGTGAGGAGCCACTCAAAGAACAACAGAAGGTTGCTGCCTTGTAAACAAGATTCTTCGAGATGGCATCCTAACATTCTCATAACACCCACCCTTCCAGCCCTGTATGGAATTTTTTTCTTATATTCTTAGAAAGGGTTGAAAGGAACTGTTATTCTGAGGGGGGAGAGTGCTTTTTATAGTAGAGGAGCTCGAGACCATCACGTGGTCTATTATTTGAATAGGGTGAGCATGCACAACCCAGTTGTGAGAATGTTGGGAGCTATCTCAAAGAACCTTCTTTGCAAGGCAACAGCCTTCTGATCACTCACCTGGGGAGGAGTTGGTTGTAAACAAACAGCTTTTATCTCCCAGTCCAATCAGTGTCCCAATGTTGCTGCTGCTGCAGCACTACTAGCAGGCAGACAATAGAGGCAGGTGAGGGATGAGGACCCAGGCCGGCTGCGGGCAGCAGCCTCAAAACAAAAACAAACGTCGCAGAGAGTATGGGACAAAAACAAAAACGGAGCAGGGCAGAGCCAGTGCCAGGATTGCCACCCCCTAGAAAATGCTGCCCAAGGCCCAGGCCTAGGGGGCCTGCTCCTAAGTCTGGGACTGATTCCGCTGCTTTAAACCAAATCCGATGGAGCGGATATTTGTCCCACTTCATTTGGATATCTACTTCAGATATTTTTGATTTCCAGTTATGCAGTTTATTTGGTGTATTGCACAAGTGCATTAGAATTAAATTATGCCTCAACAAAGTAGCTGAATACCCAAATTAGACAAACTGGTATTAATTTTGCATGCAGATATTATTTAGATATTTGCATGGCTATCCAAAAATGCACATAATATTTGTGAATACAAAAATGCCTACTTGTTTCACCTCTAACATGGCATGTGAGAGGGTCCCTTCTTAGATCAGTCACCCTTGTGGAATGGGAAAGAGGGAAAAGAGGTCAGAGGATAAAGAAACATAACAGCAAGTGAGAGAGAAAGCCGGGGGGAGCGAGGAAGGATTGGCACCCATCTTTGCTGCATGGGCCAGCACCGGCAAAGTTCCACAGTAGGCGAAATGTTGCAGTAATTTATCATACATATGACAAACAGCCAAACTGATTACACTGTGCCTCAGGCCTAATCAAGTTTTTCTGTAATTAAAATGTTTTCACAAGCTCTTTTTTCATAGCCAAGAGGTCTGAGTAGCAGCACTAGGAATACATATTTTCTTAATCTTGTGAACAAGATGTACATTTTCCTTCTCCCTTTCAAGATGGATGGTGGTTGCTCAAGAAGAGGCAGTAGAAGCTTCATGGTAGATGGAGGTAGGAGGAGATCTTCTGTTCTTGGATGAGAATTGGCTTGCGTGGGATCTTCAGGAGAAGGAGACTGGCATACTTTGTTCTGTCAAACAATTTTACTTGATTCATGGCATAATTTATCCTCTAGCAGCTGAGCGATGGAAGCTCTCCTCAACATCCTGGCTTCTCCCAAGAAGAGGAGTTTGGACATGTACATGATAAGCTGATGGTTTTAGATAATATCTCACCTTCTTATTCAGCATTTGTGTTTCCTACAGACACCTCTTCTGCTTGGATTAGTGCTGTCTGCGGTGAGGAAGAGAGAAGCTTCTTCAGAGAAGACCTAGGAGTGGTGTCCTTCAGATATCTGTCCACAAGAACGGAGAGCACTGGGTGTGACTGTATTGTTTACATGCACCTCCGACTGAGTCTGATGATCTTCGTAGACAATACTGGTTGCATCATGATATTGTTGAGCTTAGAGACCTAGCAGCTTCTGATTAAACAAACAACAACAGGCCTCCTGGCTTCTTATCAGATGGTAGTTAGTTACTTCCTGAGAGAACACTCAGGATAAGGGTGTTTCTTTGCTAGTGGAGCAGAACAGTTCCTCCAGATTGCTTGCATTATGATTTTAAGGCCTGACTCATGTCAAGGACCTGGTTAGCAGTATTTACACTAGCTTTTGCTTTGACCTAGCATTTGCAGCTTTTAAAATACAGAAACTAGCCTTTTAAAAGTCAGCAACACGTGAATATAGGAAGTGACAAAAGAACCCCATAAACATACCTCATGTCAGAAGCAATGGGACAGGATGTTAAAGATCGATTTCAAGATGCTTTTGGACCTACAAAAGCCATTTTGAAGCAGCAAAGACCTTTAAAAGCTTGTCCTTGTTATGGGATGTTTAAACCAATGTACATTCTCAGAAAACATAAAAACATGCTACCACATGATCACACTATTAATTAATGTATTATTTATTATTAATTAATTATTATTATTATGCATTTATATAGCACAAGCAATGTACCTGGCACTTTACAGTTGTACGAAAGAGGCATAGTCCCTGCTCCAGTGAGCTTACAATTTAAGGGTGCTTTTAAACGAGACAGAAATGGCGGCTGAGCCCTTTAACAGTCGCCATTGAGACCATCCGTTTAAATGCCCGATGCGGAGCGCAGCCGAGTCTGCTCTGTGTCAAGTCAGCCTGGTGATCCCGACCCCTTCAACACGGATCACCGATGTGCTGGCTTTAACCCACACTTCTGGGTTCCCGAGCAGAGTGTACATGGGCAGAAGAACGCGCAAGCGCACATACTCTCTGCGACGTGTCTGATGCTCTTGGGAACATCAGACACATCTTAGAGAGGAACGCGGGGTTTAGACGCCGGGTTGAGCCCTCTCCCGCTTGGGAGAGGGCTTGTTTAAAAGTGCCCTAAGAGAGACAAGGGTGGGTGGGGAGACAAAGGGTGGGGGAAACAGAAGAGACAAGGATACATACATGAACTCATTAGGTCTCAGGTGTATCTGCTTGACTTAGTTACAAAGGTGTAGTTACTCATTTAATGTTACACAAGATACGATGATTCAGGATAAGTCGGCAAGGGGAACGAGGAGCCAGGGAAAGCTTGATGGAAGAGGTGGGTTCTGAGGAGGGATTTGAAGATTTGGAGGGAGGAAGCTGAGTAAATGTGTTCAGGGAGGGAGTTCCAGGCATGGCGGGCTGCCAAGGAAAAGGGGCAGGTGTGTTTAGAGGTGCAGGGGAGCTGTGAGCAGGCGAGGGTGGTGGCAGAGGAGGAGTGGGGCTCCCAGACAGGAGTGTAGTGGGAAATTAGTGCTGAGAGATAGGGGGGAGCAAGGCCATGAAGAGCCTTGTAGGTAAAAACCAGGAGTTTGTGCAGAATATGTTCAGGAAGAGAGTGCCAGTGGAGAGAGGAGAAGAGGGGCTGAACATGGTCAAAGTGGTGGGCAAGGCGGATGACCTTGGCAGCAGAGTTATGAACAGAAATGAGAGGAGAAGGTGAGAGCGAGGAAGACCAATGAGAAGGAGGTTGCAATAGTCAAAGTGAGAGATGACCAGGGCATGGACCAAGGTTTTAGCAGAGGAAACAGTAAGGAAAGGACGGATCTTAGCAATGTTGTGAAGAAAGAAGCGACAGGATTTGGCAACAGAATCGATCTGAGGTTTAAAGGAAAGGGGGAAGACAAAGATAAAACCTAGGGTACATGCCTGAGGGACAAGCTGGATACTGACCCCAACAACAAAGACAGAGAAGGAAGAGAGAGAGAAAGGATTAGGGGGGAAGAGGGGGAGTTTGGTTTTAGCCATGTTAAGTTTGAGCTGATGATGAGACATCCAGGTAGAAATTCAGAGAGGCAGTTAGTGAGGCGGTGGTACTAGTACACATCACTAGCACATATATTGTCCACCTGCCTGGATACCTCAATGACCTCATTACCATGTGGAATTCCATGTTGGTGGAAGCCATCGATTGTGTGGTTCCCAGGCATCTGTTCCCGAACCACCGACAACGCAGATCCCTGTGGTATACGGAGGAGCTGTGGTGGATGAAGCAGGAAGGGCAGCAGTTAGAGCGATGGTGGCATCACTCGCGTACTAAAGTTGACCGATTGCGGCATAGAGTCTGGTTACGTACCTATGTCATGGTGGTGCGGGCAGCAGAGAAAGTTTTCTTGCTGCCCTCATTGCGTCCGCTAAGTCCTGCCCAGTGGAGCTTTTCCGGGTCAGTCTGGCCTCCCTCCGCCTGGCTCTAGGATCATCAAATTCCTGCTGGGATTTGTTTGTGGACTTTTTTGCAGATAAAATTGCTCAAATCCACCACAGTGTTGACACAACATTTTTAGCAGTAGGTTAGCCAGAGGCAGTAGAAGCCCCGTCTTGTCCTGTGTTGTGGGATGAATTTCAGAATATGTCGCCATTGGATGCGGGGGATGCTCTTGGGACTGTTGGAGCCACATATTGTGAATTAGATCCATGCCTGTCCTGGCTGGTTAAGGCTAGCCAGGAGACATTAGGGCCGTTGCTGGCGGGGATTGTCAGCGTCTCCCTTGGGGAGGGCAGGGTGCTGGACTGTCTCAAGGAGGCTGTGGTGTGGCCCCTGCTCAAGAAACCATCACTGGACATTGGTGTCCTGGCCAGCTATCGGTTGGTCTCTAAAGGAAGGTTATTGAACGGGGGGTGGCTTGGCAGCTGCAGGAGCATCTGGACCAGGTCAATTTTCTTGATCCCTCGCAGTCTAATTTTCGTCCAGGTTATGGCATGGAAACTGCGCTTGTGGGGAAGGAGAAGAGAAGGTTGCTCTGCCCACTCCCAGCTTCCTGCAGCCACCAGCATGCCATACTGACCAGTAGCCACTCAGGAAGCCAGGAGGCAAGACTAGAATAGAGACAGACACACTGGAGAACACCTGTGGAAAATTCAAGGCGGAACACTTGAGGTGAACATAGTCAAAGCAAGAAATGAGAGGAGTCATGGTGTTAGACAGCTGGGCTGCAGTTAGACCTGGATGGTGGTACCAGTGGTTGGAGCAACACTCTAACCACCAAGGGTTTGAGCCCTGGGGGCCTTACAGATATTGACAAAAGAACTATTACCGGCTGCCTGTATCTCAACAGCAGCAGGCTGGCAACAGACTGAGGAGGAGTAACCACAGAAATGCTGTTGAGCAGTGTAGCTAAAACAAATAGGCATTTCCATGTGTTCATGAATATGATTTGCACTTTCAAATAGCACACCAGATACTTGAATAGCTATCTGCCACCAAAACTATATTTGTATATCTGTTTGGGTTTGGCCACTTTGGTAATCCATTTTGGCACTGCTAGCATTAATATTGCCAAATAAATAACCAAAACAGATATTTATTTCAGGAAATGAAGGAGGAACCAAATACTGGTCTGTATCTGTTTTCACCAGACCTGATTCCAAGCAGGCAAAATCATTGGCTACAGTATTATTTACTGTGCTTATTTGTTTCAGTTCTATTGAGCTGACTGGTATTTGAAGCCTGAGTCTGTTCCTGGTCAGGCTACTTTGGAATTAGGAGGGTTTGGGTTAATCTTAGTGCTGTCATTAAGGTTGCCATCCTTGCGGGTTTCACCTAGATACTTTTTGTTTTGATTTGGAGTCTTTAGGGGAAGCCCTAGTCCAGGTCACCCCCAATAACCTGGAGAGCTTGTCCATAGGGATGTTTCAGCCCCTTTCTGATATGATCCCACCTCCATGGAGCATCACAGTGGGTGTCTTTAGATGGACACCAGCTCTGCTCCTGATTCGCCCCACCCCCGGGTGACCTGTCTGGGTCAGCTCCATTCTTGGTGCTCCGGAACATTCCAGAGTCCTGTGAGCAGAGCAGGCTACCTGAACCCAGAGTGCTGGTCGGGTGCAGAGCAGTGGTCTGTCTAAAGGATGGATGGCCTCTGCAGATCTGCTCCTGGCCGTGGGTTGCCCTAGCAATGGCCATAGGGCTGCTGACAGCAGCGCCTGCAGCTCTATGGCTAGCAGGAGAGGGTGCACGCGGGTGGACATTGGGCGGTGGCAGGCTCCATTTAATCCTGCTGCCACCAGCAGCAGATGTTGGGGAGGTCACCCCTGGGCCTGTCTAAAAATACCCAAGGTCACAATGCCCTATAACGAGCAGGGTGATGCCAGAAAGGCTGTGGCAGCCCCTTTCCAATGTGGCCCCTCCACTTCCAGGTTTCTTCCCAGAGGAAAATGGTAACTCCTAGCTATAACAGAGTTGCCACCTTTTGCAGTTTAACCCCAAATTATCACAGGCCAAAATAGAAGTCCCAGAGTCAAACCATGAGAAGGGCGACCCTACCCTGAATAAGATGATTAGGAAGGGTATCAGCTGTAGGACTGAGGAGTGACTAGATGAAAGGAAAGTGTGTAGCTGTGTTTAGAATATCCCTCTCCCCATTGGCTGTGACAAACCCAATTACCTTATGTAGCAGGATCTGGGGATTCTGTTCTTTGATTGTTTTCCTCAATGAGCAGTTTGTATGAGATCTGCTACAGTTTTCCTAAGGTGCTTTAAAATGTTGCCATGAATTATTGTCTTAGTATTTCACCCAGTGCTTGGGATTGTATCATCTATCTTAAATCAAAGCATGATCTGAGATAAGAGCATAACCCAGAATTAGTGAAGCCATGAATGACTTTGGCAGGTTATGTCTCCTTTCCATTGTCCCATTCAATGCCGCTTATCTCCTACACAGAACATGAGCCAATGCCGAGGATAAAGGAAATGTCTCTGAAATGGCCAGGATATTAAGCTATTTGACCACAGCAATTCTTTCCTCGAGATGACAGTTGGCAGAGAGGCTTTTGTTCCACTCCCACCTATTTCAAATAATGCAAGGGGTAATTAGTGTTATAAATGTGTCAGGGTTCAGAGGTTTTTGTGAAACAAGGAAGAAGGAGGCAGAGACAGGAAATATTTACTTGTATTATGTAGATCACACTCACAAGTAATTTCCTTGTCAATGAGAGACTCCAAAAGCAAAACCACTTTTACAGATGAGTTACAAGTTAGAAAGGGGGGGGAGTTCACTCCAGGTTACACAGGGTGTTCTGGTTTTTTTTACACAAATCAATACAAAAACAAAAAGACCCACCCAGTCACCCACCAGTTTGGCAACTGTCGACAATACCCAGAGCAGACTTTATATCATCATACCAGAGCTACATCTTCAGAGCCCTTTCCGGATGCAAAGAAATGGTTGGTTGCGTGACAGGACTTTGTCACTAGAGAATCCATGGGCCAACACATCCCAATGATTCATCTTCTGCACCCACCTAACAGCACATCCTGCAGGAGGCTAAGCTCCTCTTGAACTGAGGTCAGAGTTACCAAGCAACTATTAGCCACAAGGTTTAGCACTTTGCAGGATTAGGCCTAGGGGGTGTTTCATGCTGCCCCCTCTCAAGAGATAGTTATCAGCCAGAATTTCACTCAAAAATACTCCACCCAAATTTGCCTTTATTTGTTCCCTTTGCTCTCCCTCTCTTTTTTTTTTCTGCTTTGCATGTGGCAGACTTATTATGGCTTGTTACTTCCTGTGGTGCGAGTCTCCGTCAGTGCCTTCTGAAAAACATTGCAAGACAGTTTAGAAACAATCTTGTCCCAATCACAAGCCCTGTTTGTTTTCCCGGCTTCATATTGTGTAATTTGAGATGTTGGCACAAAATCCAGGATCTTTTCTTTCCAACAAAATCATGTACTCCTGTTGCTTATTCCCTTCTTGGAGTCATAATCCCCCCCCCTCCCCTGCCCCCCTGTGACACTGTAATAATTTCTGTAGCAATCAGTCATGATTATATAAGCAAAATTGTTTAATCAAATGTTTTCTCAAAGTTTTCCATCCGGTGTCAGCAGGTCTTTAAAGGCCTCATTACTCTTAAGGTTATCAATAGTTTTATGATTGCTTACCATCCCCACTCCTGCCCCCGCCTGCTGCTTAAGAAATACTTTGGAGCTTGGCTTTACCTTGTACTGACAATAATACCAGAATTCCATTCTCTGTAATAATTTGCATTTCACAACTGTTACTGATAGTGCTTTAAATATAGAATCTGGACACTCTCCTGGCTTTTTTCATCTCTAGGCATAACTTACCAGGTATGTGCTGAGACTCTGCAGAGTTTGCAAACTGGAGTTATTTTAATCATTAAAAGTGGGACAGTGACCTAAGCATGTTACTAAAGATTGTAGTCCAGGTCATGCTGCCCCACTGGAAAAAATTGCAGATAGGCTGAGCATACTCAGCTGCAGTGGCTGAGTTCCGGCCAACTGGCAACAAAGGTGCCCTGACCTGGCCAGCAGCAGAGGCATCCTAGTCCGGCTGGCTGCGGAGACCAGCAGCAAAGGCAGACCATCCAGCTGGCAGCGGAGACAGCCTGGCCTGGTCCAGCCCAGTCACCCCCATCCTCTGAGGCCAGTAATTACATGCAAGCCAGCAGGGCCCCAGGGAATGGGGGTGGCAGTAAAGACATACCCCAGGGGTGGGGACGCGGATCCCCACCCTCACCCTCTGAGGCCAGTAGTGGGCCCCGGAGAATGGGGTGGGAGAAGTTGGATCCCGACTCCCCTTCTCCGGTTCCCCTTCACATTCAAGATTTCCCATTGACTTCAATGGGAAAGATATGGAACCAAACAGCGGAACTGTAATTAGCCCAATTTTCGGATGTTCCGGTTTTAAACCGAAACAGCCATTTATGGACTGCTTCGGTTAAAACCAAAACTGAAATTCCCACCCCAAGGCATTAGTAATCCTAATGAGGGTGAACTAAGGACAGAGCTGGAGAAACAAGCTTTTCCCTGCCCTCCCTGATGCATCATCCCCCTAAAGTAAATTTAATTTTCCTCAAATTTGGTTCCTCAAATTTTTGCTTCCATGACCTTTTTGATACTCAGCTGTCTGTAAGTCGTGACTGCGAGTGTCTACCACCAATGGGTTTGCCAATGGAGATTTTTGTCCAGGCTCATGTATCTGTAAAACCACTGAGAAGAATGCAGCAAAGAGCCATTTAAAAAATGAACTGGTTCTAATGGAGTAGAGAGCCACTAACACCGAGATTTCACTCTTATGGACCTTCCTTCTGTCTCCTGCCAGTTCACTGAAGGAGGGTTTGTAAGAGCTGTGGAACGGTGGGTATCTCCTGGCTGGCAGTGGCACTGCTCTGATTGGTTATTTATCCATTACTAACTGCTAACAGTTCCTTGGTACTTCAGTCTGTCCTTCTGAGACTGGGCCTGCAAAGCAATGCCTGAAGTTCTGGACACCCATCACTCCAGACATTTTGGTATACAGAATGTCAGGTCTCAAATGTATTCAAAATGATGATAGTCTTATTCCTTTCCATGTTACTGTGTACAGTTACTACTATGCCTACATTTCTGGAACAAATGCACTTTGCCTCACCGTAACAGGGTAGGCAAGTCTTACAAAGATCACTCCTGGAGACGGAATGAACTGGGGCTGAGATATGACCATAAAGATAAGCTGGGCTCTGGTGGGGTGGCTGGCCTTTTAAGAGCCAAACATACAAACCCTAACTAGGGCTGCTTCTAGACACGTGCGGGGCACTCACAGCGTGAAGTCACCCCACGTGTAAAAATCCCATGGGCGGGGTTTAGACGAGACTTCTCGCGCATTAGAGCCGCTCACACATTCTTTTAAAACCGTGGATGTCTGTGGTTTTGAAAGAATGTGCAAGCAGCTATAATGCACGAGAAGTCTCAAAGGACCATAGAAGTTTAGGAGAGTTGGTGGATGAAAGAAAGAACCTGGAGAGGAAGGTACTGAGTATTGAATGAGCTCTGCTAAAGCTCCCTGTACTTGAGGTCAAGAGGGCAAAGGTTTAACCTAGGCCAGTAGGCGTGTAAACACAGGAACACCTGGGGTGGACTGCTGGAAATAAGAGACACCCATTGTGAGTTACAAGTGGGATCTTCCATTTATTTATTATTAATTATTATTATTATTATTAGCATCTATATAGCACCAGCTGTGTACCTTGATCCAGGACAGAGACTCTGCTATGTTGATGTGAGGCTGTACGGGGATTCACCCAAAGTGAGAGAAGCCCCGCAGTGCTGGAGGATTTGGGCTGACTCTAGGGGGGGAGGAGGAGGTTAGATGTTAAAACCCCCTCTGTGTGTTGGCGTCTAAGCCCAGAGTGGGACTATAAGGGATAGAGATTTGTAAGGCATGGCAGCTACTGGAAGCTAATTCCCCTGAACTTTGAAGCACTCCTGGGCAGGAGAGAAACAGCCAAAGCCAGTTGAACAAGTAGCAGCTGAAAGGCACAGAGCGCATGTTTGGGACACTAGAGATGTGAGGGTCCGGGGAAGAAACCCAGAAACTGGTGGGGAGGGGACTGCTGGTTTTTCCCCCTGTTTTTTGTATGTTTGTTTTTTTTTATTTTTCCTAAGGTGTGGTAAGGGAAATTTGGGGGGGAATTGAAAATAAACTGTTTTATGCATGATATGAACCAATCTAACTAACAATTACTATTATAACTATTTATTATTATTGTTCTGAGCCCTAAGGATGTAACCAAGTTTGCTTTGATAGACAAGTAAAGTTTTTTACAAACAACACCCCCAAAAAGGTGGTGGTTGGGTTTTTTCCCTATGCCTTCAAATGTTCTGGAAATTTTACATCTGCATGGACAACTGAGACATCTGTCTACCTTTCCCTTTTTACATAATGTTTTCCCAGGCTTAACTGCCCATTTATAAGAGTCTTTCCCTTTGATTGCTTTTTATAATATAGAGACAAAATGCATTTAGAGTTTTCTTTGTGAATTACGGTTGCAATTTCCATTTTGAGAAACTCATGGAGACTATAGATGTAGAATTCAATTGAATTTACTACACATATAATGCTTACCTAATGAGTCAGAATGCAAGTATGGCTTGTCAACAGAAGAATGTAGAGCCAAATTATAACCTCCATTCTTGGGTGTGGACGGGATAAAAGGAACAGAAAACTCACCCGTTTAGCCAAAAATCTGACAGGGGAGTGAATGAGTGATCTTGAACCTAATGACCTCATGCCTTGGTGACCTCAGCGCTCCTTGCAAACATTTAAGGTTCCATGGAGTGGTGTGATTGGATTGCAGGATAGTTACAGCTAGGAATAACGTGCCTGTTTTGCAAAACCACAGGGAAATACTCCTGGGAAGGAAAGTTGACCTGTGAGTATTGATTCCCTTGAGTTCCCCATGTTCTGCACCTGTCCAAACCTGTGGAGGGTGGGGTGGAATAGGTGTCAAGGACATGCTAGGAATTGTATGGAGCTCGAGCTGTGTTGCTAGAAGAGGAAAGGAAGAGTATGGATGGGCTGGGTCAGCCTCTGGATGCTGCATGATCTGGATAATTTTCTCACAGTATTTCAGGCAGCCATGTGGTAAGACTAAGAGGGCTTTGCCCTGTGCCCATTCTTCAGCAGGATTAGCCCCGTTCTCTCCCAACCACATAATACCACTGGGGTGATTCTGACCATATTTACACCCATCTGGGATAGGTTCAGGCAAGTGCAGATTGTGCAACCACACAGGAGCCCCCAGCATATTAATAAACTTAAAAGGACAACATGAGTGCGAGAGACGCACTGGCACAAAATATGAGCCCACAGAGCCTTCAATGTGATGAGCCTGTGGCCCATGGAGAGTCGGTGGCCAATCAGGAGCAGACGCCCAACACATGGGACCCACAAGTAAACTAGAAATGCCAACATATGGGTCTTCAATTTATGAAGCCCATCCCCCAAGGGGGTGTTACCTTAATTGTTAGGTTTAATAACTGAACATAAAAAATTAATTATACCACTTTCCTTTTCCTAATGGATGAGTCGGGTTGTCTGTCAAACATTTCTGTGTTAGGAGGGAGCCCCCACACCTCCATTTCACACAGGGTCCCAACTTATCTGGATCTGGCACAGATACACATGTAATTCCATTGATCTCAATTAAAGTAAGGCTGAAACTCGATTTTGACTTTTTCTCGGTTATTGCCGAGAATTGCGATTCTCGTCTCGTTTTAAATAAGAAATGATAACTGAGAAAATTGCTGTCTCTCAACAATTCTTGGTCGAAAATCTTTTCTCAAATTATCATTTACCATTTTCTGGATTGTCGTTTACCATTGGATTGCTGGTTACCGAGTTACTGTTTACCGGGTTGTTGGTTACCAATTACTGGGTTGCCTGTGAGCCAAATCCAATAACCAATAAACACGGTAACCAATAAACCAATAACCACTGAACAAAGAATCATGGTCCCTACCTTAAGGGGCTTACACACTAGGAGGGAGTGAAAAGGGGAAGGACACAGGGAGGGACTCAGGGGCGGCTGGTGGGTGTTGAGGTTGGAGGGGCATTATGGCCTGACCAACCAGCAGCGGAAGCGTCCCGACTGACCAGCTGTGGAGGTGGCCTGGCTGGCTGGCTGGCAACAATAGCAGCCTGGCCAAGCCAACCGGCAGCAGATCCTTACCCAGTCACCCCCGTTCTCTGAGGGTGGAAAGTACATGCCAACTGGCAGGGCCCTAGGAGGTGGGGATGCAGATATACACACGCACCCTCTGAGGCCAGTAGTGGGCCCCAGGAAATGGGGGTGGGGGAGGTTGGACGCCTTCTCCTAGGGAATGGGGATTGTGGGGGTTAGAGATGGGTTTTTTTCTGTCACAGATCTGATTTGGTTCCCTTTCAGTCAGGTTCCCTTTCCCATTGAAGTCAATGGGAGAATGTCCTTTTGAAGTAAATGGGAACATATTTCCCATTGACTTCAAGGGGGAAGGAAACAGAACCAAAAACCAAAACTGAAAATGAATTGAAACGGAGGGAATCTGAAACAGAACAAAATAAAAAAGACCTAGGGTCCCACCCTTACTAACTCCTACTCCCCTCCACTAACCCCTATAAATATTATCCAGGCACAAGAAACTGGGGCGTCACCCAGAGTCCTGAATTGATGGGCTAAAGGCTGGAGACTCTGGGTCAGACCTGGAGGGGTGGTAAGGCTATTTGCAATGCCAATTGCCCTGCACGCATATTGGAGAAGGCCAAGTGGCCCTATCATGACAAGTGTCCCAAGAGAACAAGACATGAGTGCAGCTATAATGATTAATGACCCATGTACCCCCTGCATAGTAATGTTGGGCATTTTAGACATGGCATATTTTTACCCAGACTTAAGAGTCTGGGTTCTGAAAACTCCTGCACGGGGAGTTTAGACGTCCACTCCCACCCCCACCCTCCCAGAAGTTGCCCAGATGCCGCTGCAAACAGCAGGAGCATTATCCAGTGTCCTGAGCTCAGGTTGGGAAGTCTGGAGAAGCCTGGTCCCTGGCTGAAGGGATAAGGAATGATGGGAGCCAGAAGAGTATTGCCTGGCTAGTATCTACACTGTGGAGAAGAGACCCGAAGCATAAGAGACTGAGAGAGGCTTGCCTGGCCAGAGGCAGGACTGGACTCAACCTGGACAGTGAGTACCTGCCAGAGGGATGTTGCCTACCTGGAGCTAGAGATAGGGCCAGGGTTGCCAGAGGACTGTTTCCCAGCAATAGTTGATAGGATAAAGAGACTATTTCAAATTCGGATAAAACTGAATCAACCCGAAAATGGCTGATTCGGTTCTATCAAAAAATTTTGATCTTTTTTGGTTTGGGGCGATTTGGATCTTTTACATTGATGTTTGATTTGGATCTTTAACATTGCAGTTTGTTCCCATTGACTTCAGTGGGGAAAAATGCATGCAGAAAATCCAAATCCAAACTGAGATCTGAAATTACTAAAGAACCAAAACCGAAGAATCTGAAAATCCCCCTGGACCGAGTCCCATCCCTAATATATACGGTGGAGAAATGTATAACTTCAGGAGTTCTCCAACGATACCCTCACTCTCATCCTCGGTGACATCAACATTCACATTGATGTCCCTTCCCAGCCCTCCATCTCTCGATTCCTCTCACTAGCCTCCTCCTTCAACCTCCACCCTTGGACCAGCTCCCTCACCCACACTAACGGCCATTCTCTTGACCTCGTTTTCTCTAGGAACTGCTCTGTCTCTGAACTTTCCTTCGATCCTCATCCCATCTCTGACCATTTCCTTGCCTTTTTCAATGTCTCCCACTGTCCCCGCTCCTCTTCCCCGTCTCCACGCCCCTTCCGTGACCTGCAGGACATTAACCCCCTGGACTTTGCTGCCCCTCTCTCTCCCATTCTCCCCTCAGTCTTCTCCTCCCCTGACTGCCATTTCTGCTTTCAATGCCTCTTTTTCCTCCACCCTTGACTCCCTTGCCCCCATCTCCTCCCAACCTGCCCGCTCCCACAACCCCGTCCTTGGCTCACCCCCAGTATCCGCCACCTCTGTTCCTGCACCCGTGCTGCTGAACGCCTTTGGCGCAAATCCCACTCTCATCCATTGGCCCCACCTCATTCACCGGGCGGGGCACCCAGGCCCTGGCCCCTCTGTGGCCCCTAGCAGCTGGCTGTGAGTCCCCCTGTGCCCCCCAGCCCCTGGCCTTGTGGGGCACATGTGGGCTCCCGGCCCTGCCCTGGGGCTGTGCTCTGCTGCCTGCACCCTCCCTGATGTCCCTGCCATGCTGCCTGCCTCCCAGGGTGCTGCTGCCCCTTCCTGTGGCTCTGGGCCCCCTCCGGGCTCCCCCCCTGCCTGCCTCTGCACCCACTGGATCCCTCCATGGTTGCCCTCTCCGGCGCCTGGGTCCGGCTCTCTGCTCGGCCTCCCCAGCCCCTCTGGGTCCAGCTGACTGTCCTCAGTCACCTGCGCTCTCTCCGGCGCCCCCCCCTTGGGTGCCTGTGTGACTGCGGGGTCATGGGGCCCCTGGACCATCCCTCCCGCCTTCCTCCTGGGGTGTGTGTGTGTGTTTGTGACTTTGGACCTGCTGAACTGCCCCAGCTCTCCTACCTGCCCTCCATCACCCCCTCGACGCCATGAGGGGTCCATGTGCGCCCCCTGGACAGTTCGCGGACTGCTCCCTGTTCCATGTGGTCTCTCGCTGTGCCCTT
Organism: Sphenodon punctatus; assembly: GCA_003113815.1. NCBI lineage: Eukaryota > Metazoa > Chordata > Lepidosauria > Sphenodontia > Sphenodontidae > Sphenodon > Sphenodon punctatus. The sequence continues at coordinate 1,389,659 of QEPC01001637.1, read as the reverse complement.
GCCCCGATCTCCTGTGGCCCCCCCATTCCGGGACTGCCTGTGTTGCTGTGGGGGTGCCCGTGTGGACTGTTCTGCTGTGGGGGTTGTGTTTGCCAGTGCCTGTGTCCTGCCCTGCCCCTGTGCTGTGTCCCCCCCCCCCATGCCCAGTGTGCCTTGTGTGGTGCCCGGGTGCCCATGTTTCCCCTTCCCTTCCCTTCCTTTCCCTTCTGGGTGTGTGTGTGTGCCCGGGCGTGTGTTTGTGCTGTGTGTTCCACTGTGCCCCCGTTGTCTGTGTGCCTGTTGGGTGTGGTACCTGGCTGGCTCTTCTCCCTCTCCCCACTCCCTTCCCATTTCCCTTGTGTGGTCATTCCCTTTTGTCCCTTGTGGCTTCATTTGCCCTCAGGTGGCCATGTCTGTGTCCCGCCCCTGCCCGGTGCCTTGTGGGTGTTTTGACTATGGCCTGGAATCGGCATCACATCTGTTGTGCTGCCCCGGCCCGTGATCCGGTGACCCGATTCCTTGCCATGGTCCCGGTCCCATCCCGCCTGTTTGGGGCGTTTATTGACCACGGCGGGTGGTTGTTCAGTTCATCCCCACCGGGAATCCAATGTGGTGAACCGGCCGCCTGTAACGTCTGAAATCACCCAGACTGACAGACACATTCACTGGCCAGTTACTGCATACTTCCAGTTTTACACCACCAATCTGTGATGACTTTGAGGTGGGCATAGGGGACAGCCCTGAGGCGGGCATAGAAGGGACATATCTGGGACTTAGGGGATAGCATCCCAGAAATCAGGAGACATAGTTTACACATCCAGGACAGCCAGTTATCATCACAATTACATCCTGCAGCACTGTGACAGAGGACCTAACAGAATCTCAATTGGCTCTTTCCTAAACAGATGCTTCCAACTTCCCAGTAACAGGTGGGGGAGAGATGTTGGAATGGTCACATCACAGAATGAGGATATTTGGCTGACAGTTCTGCTGGCCAACTGACATCACAAACCGATCTTATACCACAGTGACACGTAAGAGAATCCCTGGCATAGGCTCATTCTCTGCATATGCTGTGCAGGCATATAAAATTGGAACCCTTTATCACATCTTTCTGATATTTAGTAGAGATGATCCTGAAAGTGTGTGATACAGCTCTGACAAACATCATTTACACTGGTTGGACTACAAATATGTTACAGTCAGACATACATTTATAAATTAATTGCTTATACCACTGGGATAGTTTATCTACTCCTTCTGAAATTTGTCATAGACAATAATCATATGAGGTGGGATAAAATTGTCAGGTTTCATCCACATTAGATGTGAGACAAAGATGTTACAGCCATGAATGTATATGCAGATTTTGCAAAATAACACAATTCAACTGCTTATAAAATTGGATTCATTTATCCAATCTTTCTTAAATGTGGTACGCATAATGCCTTCCATTTGGGGTACACTACCCCAAAGTTTCATCAAACTATAATGGAAAAACAAAATGTTACAGCCAAAAATATGTTTTCCATTGAAACCAATGGAAATTGAAAACAAAAGTAAAAACAAAAATGACATTTTGATATTAATGAAAACAAAAATGACAGATTTCAATAAGAAAAACAAAAAACAAAAACAAAACACGACATGGGTCCCTGGTGCACACCTCTACTTTACTTCTTTCCACAGAAAATTGATGAAGTGGTGGAGGAAATACTTACCAAGTTTGCAAATGACACAAAACTGGGAGGGGCAGCTAACATCTTGGAACACAGAATTAGAATGTAAAAAAAATCTTTGATGGTTGGAAATCTGGACTGAAATAAATTTAAAAGTTCCGCATTTGGGGAAGAAAAACCAAATGCACAAGTATAAGATGGGAGATACCTGGCTTGGCAGCAGAACATGGGAATAGGATCTAGGGGTTGTGGTTGATCACAAAGAGAACTTGAATCAGCAATGGGATGTAACTACGAAAAAGGCTAATGCCGTTTTAGGCTGCATTAAGGGAAGCCTTGTTTCCAAGTCAGCATAAGTAATAATTCCACTCTATTTGGCACTGGTCAGATCTCACCTGGAGTACGGTGCCCAGGTTTGGGCACCTCATTTTAAGAAGGACATTGACAAATTGGAGGAGGGTGACAAAGATAATAAAGGGCCTGGAAAGCAAGTCTTATGAGGAAAGGCTGAAGGAACTGGATATATTTAGCCTAGTGAAGAGAGCACTAAGGGGAGACATGGTAGCAGTCTTCACATATCTAAAGGGCTTTCTACCAAGAAGATGGCAAGGAAACTGTTCTGCATTGCTCACAGAGGACCGGACTAGAAATAATAGGCTCAAGTTACAAGAAGGTAGATTTTGGTTAAATATCAGGGAAAAAACCTTCCTAACACCAGGAGTGTTTTAAAATGAGCACAGCTTGGGTGTACGTCCGCATCCACTGAGTGGCACAGCCGCGGAGCGCCTGCACATGTGGACTGAGTGGGGAGGGGTTCTAATGGGCAGTTCCCTGGGTGCCCACCACAACCACGCAGGCAGCCTCCACCCACAGCCACCGGCTGGCCCCCAAAGTGACTCATAAGGGCAGCCGTTATCCCTTTAAGAGCTTGCAGCAGGGCTGGGGGTGGGCCGCCTAGCTGTCCACTGCTGTGGGTGGGCACCCTGGTTCAAACGGGCCAGGGATGCATTGGCGCCTGTCCCCACACACCATGCACAATCCAGATTCTCCAGCATTGCCAACGTGCCGTGAGTGGCCATGAGTGGGTGCTGCATGGGTCGTGGGAGCACACCTGCACCTACGCCACCTTCAAGCGAGTGCTCAGGTGGGTGGCTGATGGGTGGCCATGTATGGTACCGTCTCATTTAAAAACACCCCAAGAGTTGTGGGGCAATGGAAGAAGCTGATTAGGAAGATTGTAGGCTGGCTCTCCATCAGTGGAGGGTTTCCAAAAAAGGATGGTCAGTCATCTGTCAGGGATGTTATAGCTGTAATCATCCTGCATCAAAGCTGGGTGTTGGACTAGATGACCCTCAAGGTCCCTTCCAACTCTATGATTCTTCGAAAATGGATGCCACACCCTGAACCAAAGTACCAAACCCAAACTATATTAAGAAATTGTTTTCACAGGAGATAGGAATTTACTGCTTCCTGGGTATAGCATTAATTGTGACTTAAAATAAGCATCTCTTTCCCCACCACCCATTTGCCATAAACAAGACCAAAAGCAAATAAAATCCTTTCCCAAACAAAGTACAGATTGGAATAGTTTGGGTTTAATAAGTGGTGGCTTTGGCTAAAGCATAATCAGATGTACATACATGCATACATACTTGGCACGGCTTGCAGATGAGGTAAATGCTTTTGCCATCAAATGTCCCCTCTCACACCCCTCATGCCGGTTTGAGTTTATAAGTGGGTTTTAATTAACCGCCCAGAGAAGCTGTATGCTATGGGAACTGGAAACTTGGAACAGAGACACGCCAGAGATTGAGCTGTCGCTGGGGAGCCCAGAGGTTACGATTTTCTTCTTGCTTTTCTAAAAGTACCTCTGATCAAAGCCATGGGTCACCTGCTTCTTCGAGCAGCTGAGAGGGCCCTTGAGAAAGCAGCTTGTGCTCTATGATGAATATAGGAAACCAAACTAATTAACTAATAAAGAATATTGTCACCATATGCTACAAGTTTTTTCTAACCCTTTTCCTTTACACAAATGTGTACAAACCTGTGATATTAGACTGAGAGTGCAATCCTCACCCACTGAAGTAAATGGGAGGTTTGTGACTAACATTAATGAGTTGATTGAGGTTGCAATTCTCAAGCTACTCTCTGTGGAACAGACTCATTAAAATCAATAGGACTGCTCTGAAATATGGACTGAAGACTTCAGCTTAAGGAAGGGGATAATCTATTTGAGAGAGAATATATGTGTGCGTGTACTACACACATATTCATCATATGGGTGAATCATATGGGTGGTGGGGCCTAAATTTTCTAAAAGTGAGTTTTGCTGCTAGTTGTTAGTCTGAGATACTGTAAATATGATCTGAAGTTCTCTCACACTGGATATCCCAAACTGACATTGACTTTTGAAATTTAGGCTGGCAAATTCATTATTCTAACTTCAATGATTTTTCTCATTGCGAAAATAATATTTGTCCTCACCTTATTTCCTTTCTTGTCTAAGAAAAATCTGTCAAAGAAGTAAAAGGTTGCAGATTAGTAGTGTCCTACTAAGAAGGACTCTCTTTGAAAAAGCCAGGATTTTATTACGGATGTGCACCCGGGCCCCATGTCATTTTTCTTTATTGTTGTCATGATTGGTACCAATTTCAAACGAAGATTTTGTTTTTGGTATTGTTATTGATAGTGGTATACACACAATATCTAGTTTTATTTATAATATTTTATCTAATCTATCTATCTATCTATCTATCTATCTATCTATCTATCTATCTATCTGTGTGTGTGTGTGTAATTGTATATGTATATATACAATATATACAGAATCTAAGCTAAACCTAACCTATGTATAATACAAAATATTCCTAGCATATAATCTTAATATATATAATAAAACAGCCTAGTATCTAAATATCTAATATCTCTATATACAACTAATATCTATATCTATATAATATATGGACAGGGGGAGACAGGGGAAGAGAAAGGAAAACTCAGAGGTATATCCACTATCTCTAATCTATCTCTATTCTGTATCTTTCATCTAAATATATATAAAAACTATGGGTAATTTCAGATGTGACGAGATCACAATCACCCTGAATCACCAAGACGGATCCTGGTCCAGGGTTCAGCGTGGTGGACTGAAAGGCCCGTCACGTCTGAAATTACCCTATGCTACCTATCGCTCTCTCTCTCTGTGTGTGTGTACAGGGAGAGACAGGCAGGGGAAGGAAAAATATAAAATGTAAGGGTAAGGAATAAGGATTGGAAAGGTAAGGTGGTAGGGAAATATATGGGAGGATTTTTAGTGCAAGCACCAGCAGATTCTGCAAAATGCACCCTGACAGAGCAATAGCTAACACAGAACCAGAGTCAAGCAGCTCAGCCCTGCAGTATAAAGGGTTGCGGTGCCCTCCCCCAGAGTTCCCCTGATTGGTTCTGGGAGGCAGGAGGCATTGAGCATTCACAGGGTGGCATTCAACTGCCTGAGACCTGCTTGCGCTGCTCACTAGCCAGCGATTACATCCATCAAGTTCTTCCTCTCCCATCACCAGCCCAGTTCAAGAGTTCAACACTGGGTATTTTCAAATGTTACGAGATCGCTGTTCACCACACTGAAGAATCACAGTGAATCCTGTGTGGTGGCAGCGGTCTCGTGAACGTCTATTTGCTCCCCGCCAGATGTTCACCACAGTGAACACCTGGCTGGGATCAAATTGACCATGGTTCTGGAGGTTCCAAAATCGTGGTTAGGTTGGCCACGACCCAGGATGGGGCTGGCAATGGCCACGGTGAAAGTCTGCTTGCCAGCCCCGTCCCGGAATTGGGTCCCAACCATGGAACGGGAACGGGATCGGGCGCAGCGGCCTCATTAACCGCTATGCCCGTCCATCTCCCCGTGGGCGGGTGGCCAAGGGAGCGTGGGCGGGGGGAGCAGGGCTGAGCGGCCACACGTCGTCCTGCACAGCTTTGGCAATCTTTCACAGCTTTCTTAAGTTGGTTCCCTGTTATGAAATGTGGTGTGGGCATCTAGTTGAACTGAATTTGAAATATGCTTGCATGGTTTTGCTGATAAAGACACAACACAATGTACAGTTGATTAAAAATTAATTCTCTTCCACCCATTCTCATGTAAATGAAACAAAAACCTCTTATTCTCTGAAGGAGATAAAGAGGTGTCACTTTACACCCTTTGGAAGAATAAACTTAAGAACCATATGTGGCTTGCATAGAGGACACATTCACAATGGAACTGGATTACAAAGAATTAGAGTGGGGGCAGAATTTGGCTGTGCACCCATGTAGAGATGAGTTTGTCAGGCCTCCTTACATAATAACAGTATTTTTGAGTTGAAAGTGTGGCCTGATTGAACGAGAGAAGTGCTGAAGTCTAGAAGGGGTGCACTATTCCAGCTACAAATTTGTGGCAAACCTTTGTGGTTTTGGAGTGGAGGATGTGGATTAATCTGTTACGGGGCTCTCCGGTATCTAACCAGGGATGGAGAACATTTTCACTCCTCTGGACCACTTTGTAAATTAACATAAGCTTTGTAGGCCAGATAGTTGAGGTTTAAAAGGTGTCAGGATGGGGGAGGAAAGGGGAGGGTTCAGATCATGAATTTGTGCCATGGATCCAACCTCTGTCCTTAAGTGTATGTCATCATCTCTACTCTGTTCCCCTGAGTACTTTAAGCTTAGGCACTGGGCCAGATCCAGGAATTGGAAAGGGGCCAAACATAGAACAGCCACAGGACAAATTTGGCCCCCAAGCCAGAGACTCCTCACCCCTGACCTAAGCAATTTCCATTTTTCTTTTATTTGCTGTAACCTGTCAAGGTTTTAACAGAATACAAAACACACTTTCGAAGCTAATTTACAAATACATTCCTTATAACAAAATTATCCTTTAAAATTTTTCAATTTTTTTTTTAAACCATTGAAAAAGTCTTGGATTCAACCTTACTATTAACATAACTTTACCCCAGATCAAGTATCTGTGTGAGCTATACTCTCTTACGCCTAGAGAGCATAAGTTTATAGACCAACTTTGCAACCTTTACTATAATCATCTCCTGGATATTTGCCAATAAAAATTGTAACTTGGCTTGAATGGGCCAAATTTTTTTGTCTTTTAATAAAGTGGCTAATGCTGGTTCCCTTATCCCAGCCATAAACTGTCATTCAAACAAGAAATGCTCAAGGTTTTCAACTTGTTTGAGAACACAAGAGCAAAACTGAAGCTCATAAGGGATCCGCGCATATCTTCCTTCTAAGATTTTGGATGGCATTAGCTGTAAACGGAGTAATGTATAAGCTTTGCGCATTTCAAAGCTCTTCAGTACTGACAAATATACTTCTTTACCATGAAATAGTTTCAATTTGGGGTAGAGGGAAGCAACTTTATTTTGGTGGCACAGTGTCATTTCATGTTGTTTGGCTATCTCCAAATGCCTAATAAAAAGATTGTTTTTTGTTTGCATGCTAAGAACTGGCTGGATTGTTAAATATGAATGGCCCAACTGGTGCATCAATAAATCTATGTTTTCCTTCCATGGGTAGTTAGAATCAGCCTGAAGGCATTCCTGCCAACACAGATAAGGTAGTCTTTCCTGCTCCATTTCCAAAATCTTATGCCAATAGCTGATGACACATCTCTGTGCAGCTACTTTGACAGAGAGAACTCCTACTTCTGCTTTCAGTAAGCAGGAGAGAGTACCACTAGGGACCCCCAGGATAGTTCTTAGCAACATATTCTGGAAAACATCCATACCATCTTTATCTTTGAGTCTACATTCCCATACTTCAGCTCCATATAGAGCTTGAAGTAGTAATTTTTGTTCCAGTATTTTGACCGCTGGCACAAGTTGTTTCCCACCTGGTCTATTCCAAAATTTAATTACTCCTCACATGGACTGTTTCAGATTGTTGCTCTATAGTGCTTTTGCAATGAGCCCACAGCAAAAAATATTACTTCAGGATATCTATAGGTCTGTACTTGTTCCAGAGGACTTGAGTCCAGATGCCAAGAGTGCCTGTCTCTTACCAAATACCATGACTTTAGTTTTGTCATAATTAATGGTTAAGTCATTTGCTTTACAATAATTACTCAGTGATTGTAAGAGATGCCTCATTCCAATCTGGGATGAGGAAAGGAGGACCATATCGTCTGCATAAAGGAGTGACAGCTGTCTTCCCCTCAAATACAATGGATGGAACCTAGGACCAGATAAAATATTCACTCCTGACCTAAGCAAAAGAGTTGATCTGGATGCTGGCAACTGGATTTTTGCTCATTGGTGGTATTCAGTTAATAGCAGGAAGCTGGAGGGCAAGATTTTCAAATGCAGCTAGTGATTTTGGGTGCCTCAGTTTTCAAGTGGCCACACTCAGGCTCATTAAATGGACCTGATTTCCAGAGGGTTTGGGCTTAGTATAGGTTTTGATTTTGGAGCCCTTTGAGTAGGGTTGTCATCTTTCCAGCAGCTTTTATATGAAATGGGGCAGGGCCACCTTGAAAGTATAGCCACACCCTTCCCACCCATTTCCAGTGTAGCCACACCCCCTTCAGGAGAGTCATGGCATCACAATGCCCTGCTGGGGTGGGGCCACATCAGAAAAAGATGAGAGAGCCTCTTAGCTCTGCCCCTTTTCTGATGTAGCCCCTCCCCATGAAAATAATTGTAGCCATGCCCCTAGATAACCAGAGCAAATAGGAGCTTCACCCAGAACCTGGAGATGATGGAGCAAGAGACTGTGGTTCATACCCAAAGGGGAGCTGGGAGCTAGAACAAACATGGGCACTTAGACTCATTAGTTGCATCTTGGCCTAAATATCCAGCATGGACAATACACAGGAACAAGGTATAGTAGTTATTCTGCACATTCAACTTAATAAATATGCACAGATCTGTAAAGGGATAACAACCTCTTAATTTTACATAGAGGTCTTTGCTTTAGGGTACCCCAGGTGGGGGGCTTGTGGCTCAAGAAGTCCATGGAACATGATTCCAGAGATCCTATTCCAGCAGACACTCTAGTTGGATAAAAGATAAATACTTGCTCACCTTGCACACAGAAGGGAATCCACTGGCTTCCATAATGAGCAGGATTTGGCTCTGAATTTTGGTTGCACAGGATTGTGATGTGCCACAGAGTGGCTCGAGTGGAAACTACGAGAGAACCAGCCAACAGTTCACCATTGTTTGTACAGTGTGATGAACAGTCTTTATTCTAGAGCAGCATCAGTGTTTAGGAAACTATACAAGGGTCCATTTTCTTTTCTTTTCTTAAAAATAATCTTTAAAATTTATTATATAATACTTTATTATCTCAGGTCTCAGTAACAAATGTGCTTGTTTCCAGGGTTACAGCAGAATGTTCATACATTGCATGTACATACATACTGAACCGAGAATCAAGCAGGCCGCAACCAGCCTGAACAAAATGAGACTTACACAACTGGAAATGAAAAAGAATAAAAATGGTAAAAAATAAAAAAAATCCATTGCAATGCACATTCTGTCTATTAGGTTATTCCATCAGAGTTCTTTCGGAGCAAGGAGTAAACCACTCCTGATTTTCTTGGCTTCTTCAGACGGTGTTCAGGTCTCAAATATCACTAAGGAGAACATTGATGTTGTCAGGGTCCAAATTGAGTCCCTTCTTCACTATTGTCCAGGAATTAGGCCACACCGCATAGAATGCCTGCCTCCAATTTATCATTGATATCAGCGGAGAGCTGTTCCATTGTGATCATATATCACAAGCTTAACCTAACATCCATAATAGCTGGCTGGGATGGTGCCTTCCATTTTCTACTAGCAATTGAATATAACATTTCAAGTCAAATTTGCTGGCACGCCTGAATCTCCTCTTTGATAGATGGTCCCTTGGGAATAATTCCCAAGGGGTCAAATTTAGGCCTAAATGGAATTATCTCACCCACTAGTTCTTCCATCCACTTCCATGCCTCTCTCCACAGTGGCACAAGCTTGGAGCCACTCCAAGCAGCAGTGTGATTCTGTCCCAGCAAACCCACAACCTCTCCAGCAGTCATCTTTATCTATCACATTCGCCTTAAACAATCCAAATGATCCCATTGGTAACATAATTTGATCTGAATTTCTCATACCAGCAAGGAGGAGGAGTTCCTGGCCATCACTTGCCACATTTGTTGCATTTCTGATTTTTCTACATGAACCATGAGCACAGCCTCCCATTTGCTTATGTAACCTGCATCTGGAAAAGTAATGATTGACTGTTAGTAAAAATACTACTAATGTGCAGCACAATCCAATGTGCAGTACTGCGCCCCTCAGAGATGGTACATTGTGGATCTGCTGGTGGCAGTACATGCTTGTGGGGGAATGTGCACTGAAACGTTTAGTTTCATGCTAGACCTCATACAGTCAAAATATTCTGGGCTCAGGTCAATGTTTTGACGTTAGATTTGCCTGCGGATTGCGCTTATGCTCCAACTGTTTTCATTAATCAGGAGTAAAATATCTAGGCATGTCCACCATGTGGGGGAGGCAGGCACATATTTGTTCACTTACATCAGTCACAAATCTCGTATTTATTTTGGGGTAAACAAGCTTCTTGAGCTTCCCATTAATACCCTGATTGAACTGTTGAGACAAACATTAAGCTATTTAACAATGAGATGCCTGTGTGAAGCATGAAATAACACAACGAGGCTGAGCACACTGTGCAGTGGGTTGTAATGTATCTGACTGGAGATGTCACTCTGGTTATTATTGAGGACAGGACCTGCTTCAGTGATCAGATATGGATCCTAAAATTATTCTCAGTGGTTGTGGACAATGTGTAAGGAATCGAGGCCTTAAATCCTCCCCTTTGGGGTGTCTGGTCAGTGACTGGCACCACCATGCCACTGCCTTCCTCTTGCCCCTGACTGTGAATTCACGTTGAAGATCCCTTGGTTTCAGCTTATTCCACTGCTTCCCGACTGGTCACCTCAGAGTACATATAGGTCTGCTGAGAAGAGTGGGTTGATGCTTGGGACGCTGCTGGTGGTCTTTGTTTCCAGACCTGCTCCTGGTCATGCCTGAGCCTGTACGCCTGTCTACCTGTTCCTGGTTCTCCCAGACTCCCTGCTTCCTGGACCCAATCCTGTTCTTCTCCTGCCCAGACCTGATCCTGCTACTTTCAGTCTGGGCTACTTTCAGTCTGGGCTGTTGTTCCGCTACTGTGTCAAAAAGGCCCTGGCTGTAGCTGTCACTATGAGTTGGGTGGGAGCAGTCTTTGATATGCCTGGACCTTTTGCCTCCAATCTGTTGAGTTAGTTTAACTTTTTGGGCTCAAGCCTGCCGGTTCCAGGTGCAGTGTGCTGCATACGTAGGTGTGAGGTTAATGTGGTGAGCAAGGCAGAGGTCATCGAGTAATCTAATCCTACATTAATGAGAGCACCGCTGCAAAGCTGCAAAGCCATTCCAGGGCAAGGAGAAGAATGCTGAGCTAAATGCCTCATTTGCTGACTGTGGCTAATATTTAATGTCATCTCTTCTCAGATACATCCATTCTCACTCTCTCCTTCCTTGCCCAGTGCTCTTTGGGGTAAACTAGTATGTGTAGAGGCGGCTGTAAAAACAGGCCTCAGTTTAGCAAAGTACTTAAGCACATGCAGCAGGAACTGGGACCTGTTTCTATCTGGGGCTGCCCCACCCCCACTCTCTGGTTTCCATAAGGGCCTCCTTCAGTGGCAGAGGAGGAGGAGCTGCTGGACCTGCAGGGACTGGGGCCTGTTTCCACCTGAAGCCACCCCACCCCAACCTTCTGGCTTCCATAAGGACCTCCTTAAGTGGCAGGGGAGGAGGAGCTGCTGGACCTGAAGGAATTGGTGCCTATTTCCACATGGGGACACCTCTCCCCAACCCTCTGATTTTTAGAAGGGCCTCCTTCAGTAGCAGGTGGCTGCCTGTGGAGGTTGCCGAAAGCCACCAAAGGCTTCTTGCAATTTGGAGGCTGTTTGTGGTTGGAGGACTGGAGCTGGGTGAAAGACTAGAGGTTTTGGGTGGGCTACTTTGTGTTTAAAATGGAGTTTTTTAATGGGAGATATGGGGTAAGTGGTTTGGGGGCAGAAAGAAGAAGGGTGAGAGTGTGGGTTATGGGTTGGTGTGGAATCCGAGGGAGGGAGTAGTTGTGTATTTATATTGTGGGTTGGTGATTGGTTAATTGATTTGACTTAATTCAGTTAATGAAAAATGGCAGGTGGGGATAGGCATCGGGGTGGGGATTTCTATGGAATTTTTATGAGGTATTTTTGAGGGTTTTACTTTGTAATTGTTAGGGGATTTTTAATATATTGTACACCGCCTTGAGTCTTTCAGAGAAGGACAGCATAGAAATCTAAATAAATAAATAATAAATAAAATAATAAAATAATAATAAATATAATTAATATAATATAACTTTGAACATGTGCGTGAGTGGTTTACTAACTAGAGATGCTCTCTAGGAGTGTTGTCATAGAGCAATTATTCCAAACTATTTTTGACCCCACCCCCCAGCTGCACTGTTCTGCTTGTCCGTGGTAGTTGATGCCCTTCCCCACAACATTCACACACCTTACTCCCTCTGCTCCTTTCCTTCTACCCTCCTGTTGCTTTCCCTCTGCTCCCACCTTGTTCTATGACTCTCTCTGCCCCTTTGTCACCCCATTAATTTGGAAAGTCCCCCTAGCTCACTCAGTATGAAACTTTGCCAAAAGTGGTCTTTCCTTTTGTGCTCCTTTGGGGTGGAGGGCTGCATCCTGTTTGAGAAGAATCACTGCCCCAGAACTTAGTTTTACTGGCACCAAGTAGGGTAACAGCATCTCAAAGTGACTGTGGGACAGCTCTGCCCCTGAACCATCACAATACAAACAAGGGGATGGTGGCTGGTCTAGCTCAGTGTTCTGGACCTGAGAGTGATTGGGATCAGTTTCTAGATAATGCAGGAAACCCTGAATTAGGCAGTGATGCAATAATGTGTCTATAAGGAAGGCTTCCCTCTAACCCCTTAGGGCTTGTTCACATGAGCATTTGTTTGGAAGTAACTGTCTCTCGACTCACTTTAACCTCACCTGTGTTCACACAAGCACATGGGCTGAAGTAAGGATAACGAATGGGGTGTAATTATTCCTCCAAACAACTGGAATAAAAGAGGAGAGGAAGGCTCTTACTTAAGGGTCATGTTCATGCGTGCCATTCAGGGGAATTTCTCTACATTGTGTAGTCCTCTGCTTTCCCAGCAAACCCCAGTTCTTCACAGTGTATCTGATTCACTAACTACTTGCTATGTCAGCTCCCCCCCTTGCTAGAATTTACTTGCAAGTTCTAAGGGAGGAAGATCAGGAGAGGGGAGGAGGGTTTTAACTCCTAGTTTTCTCTGCCTGTGAGACTGGAGGCAGAGGGAACTAGTTACTTCAGAGAAAATCCTCTTATGAGAACACATATTTAGTGACTGGCTTAAGCCCTGAAACACATAGGTCTATGTCTTTTACAAAACGGTTAGATCTTTGCTATCATAATGTTGGTTATTCTTGTTAGCCCTACTTGTGCCCAGTTCTTTTATTAATCTTACTGAGCTGTTGGTGGAGACAACAGTGTCTTGTGGCAATGAGTTCCACAGTCACTTGTGTTATGTGTGAAAACAAACTTCCTTTGATTAGTTTTCAATCTGCTTCCTATCAGTTTCATCAAACAATCAGCTGTAGGTAGTATTTGCATTGTGCTTCCAAACGGTGACTAATCAATTCTTTTGTGTAGACTTGGTTCTTTTGCCCTGCATTTTAGCTCTTTTGCTCAAGCATTTTAGATGTTGTTTTAAAAATGCCTTTTAGCAGTAAAGAAAACTTACCGTACCCTGATATTCACACTTACGGTGCTATCCTCCACCCTCTAAATGGCAAGACTCCTATTGACTTTAATGGTGGAGGATTGTCCTATTAGTGTGATATAAATAGCGTCCAATAATTGGTAGGATTTTATGCAGCATACACCAACCCCCTTGTCAAACATAAGACCAGGATGCAATCTTCTGGTGGGATAGCTCATGCACTAGCAGTTAAGTCCATAAGTCTGGAGTCAATGGATTAGATTTTTCACGGCTGTAAGCGAGGGAAGAATCTGGCCTTCTAGTACATGAGTGGTTATAACTTTCAAAAGGCACTGTAAGGAAAAGATTTGTATGGATTTATGTGTAAAGAGATTTATTTAAAGTGCCCGACTTCTGAGGGAAAGAAAATGAGAAAACTGATAAAGTGGAAAGTTCAGGAAAAACGTTTAAGTAGTATTTCAGCCTCTAATCAATATGACTCTGACACATGCTGGCACGAATAGCAGTGAGGTGACAAGGAGCCCGAAGTAAATTAAACAAGCAGCGTGAAATCGGCCTATCCATCAAAAGTTGGCCTTTCATTTCACGACCCAGCAATTGCGTCAGTATTCAAAGGACTCATTCTTGTGTGATGTGTGTTGCCTTGGGCATATTCACTCTGGAAATCCACTTGTGGGAGGGAAAAGACAGAATTTTGTCAAAAGATTTAGCCAAAGTAAATATTTGTGAAGCCATAATGGGACAGGAGCGGCCCTTGCTGTTACAGTGCTGTAGGCCTGTCACTGCTTCCATAGCCTGTCAGAATGTCAGTGAGCTTTCACACCCCTCAAAAGACAAATGACTTGTGCAAGGAGACAACTACTAGACTGGCAGCTTCCCTCAGTGACCCCAACTGTGTCCCCGAAGATCACACAGGGAAGGGCTTCACCTGATGTCATGCCATGGAGAGGGATGACTGCCTCCAGTCATGTGTTCATTTGAGACCCCACTGAGAGCTCTTTATGGGGTCTAGTGGAGGGGGGTAGGATTTAGTAAGCCTAGTGAGTGAGGGCAGAGGGCAGAGCTGGAGGAACAAGCTTCCTCCTGCCCCCACCTCCACCCCACCCCGCTGCATCATCCCTCCTTGTGGCTTTGGTTGACGACTTGCACCGTGAATTAGATCAGGGCAGAGCCTCTATTTTAATTTTATTATATCTGTCAGCTGCATTTGATACTGTTGACCACGAGATGTTGATGGCTCAGCTACAGGGCCGGGCTGGGGTGGGCGGAATTGTTCTTAAATGGTTTCACTCATTCCTGGCCGGGAGAACTCAGCATGTGGTTCTCGGGGAATGTACTTCATCTCCCTGGGACCTCATGTATGGAGTCCTGCAGGGTTGTATTCTGCCTCCCCTCCTGTTCAACGTGTATATGCAGCCTTTGGGCAAGGTTGTGAAAGGGTTCAGTACGCCGATGACACACAACTCTACCTCTCTTTTTCTGCAGACCCAGGCCCGGCAGTCTCGGTGCTTATCCGGTGCCTGGAAGCTGTGGGGGACTGCATGAGGGCAAATTTAATTTGAAATTGGTACCAATAACAACAACAATAAAGAAAAATGACATTTCATTATTAACAAAAACAACACATTTTAATAATGAAAACAATAATGAAAAATGACATGGAGATGATGTTGGTGGGTAGGACTGGGCTGGTGGTGGCTCCTGTCATTGATGGGGTTTGCCCCCCTTTGGCCACACAGGTCCATATTCTGGAGGTGCTCCTCAACCCACAGTTCCGTCTGGATCTCCAGGTGGAGGTTGTGGCAAAGGGAGCATTTCACCAGTTACATCTGGTATGATGGCTGCAGCCGTATGTTTCGGACTCGGATCTGGTCACCATCATCCATGCCTTTATTACCTCTAGATTAGACTACTACACGGGGCTGCCCTTGGAGACGATCCGGAAGTTGCAGCTGGTGCAGAATGCGGCGGCCCATCTCTTAACGGGGACGGGTCACCGCAAGCTCATTACACCAGTTCTCCATTCTCTGCACTGGCTGCCTATTATCTTCTGGGCCCAATTCAAGGTTTTGGTAATGACCTACAAAGTCCTAAACAGCCTGGGTCCGGCTTACCTGCGGGACTGCCTCAGACCCCAGATTGTATTGCAGCCCCTGCGGTCAACCAGAGACGCCTGACTCAAGGTTCCCCGGGTTTCCCAGGTGGCGACAATGGGGAGGGTGTTTTCGGTGGCTGCTCCCAGGCTGTGGAATTCCGTCCTGATGGAGACCCGCTTGGCCCCGGACCTCCCCTCTTTCTGAATACAGTGTAAGACCTGGCTGTTCCGCCGGACCTTTGGCAGGGCTGGCCTTACCATGGGGCATTTAGGGGCGGCCATCCAGGGCCCCATGCTTGTGGGGCTCCCATGGGTTTGGGGTTGTTTTTTTAAAAAAGTTCTTAATTTTTTTTTTTTTTTAAATCGGGTTGGGCGGGGGGGCAGCAGGAATGAGGGAGAGGCAGAGACTCCGCCTCTCCCACACTCCGTACCGCCCCCTCCTCTGCCGGCACAGTCTCGGCCAGGGGAAATGAGAGGCAGAGGCCCCACCTTTCCCTCAGTTCCCCTGGCCGAGAGACTGGCAGGCACTGGGGGGGGGGGCAGTGAGGAAGAGGCGGGGTCTCTGCTTCTTCTCTCACTTCCGGTGGAAGTGAGGGAGAAAAAGGCAGAGGCCCCACCTCTCCCTCATGCCACTGGCCCCCTCTGCTGCCTGCCTGGCTGTTTCAGCCAGGGGAACTGAGGGAGAGGCGGGGCCTCTGCCTCTCTCTCCCTCGTTCCCCCTGGCCAAGAGAATGTGCGAGGCAGCGGAGGGGGGGCGGTGGCATGGGGCCTAGGCCAGAGGTGGCAGCAGCGGCGACGGCACCAGCAGCAGATCAGGTAAGTGATCCGATCAGAATCCATATGGCTACTCAGGCTTGGGGATGGGTGGAGGGGAGTGCCCCTCCACCCATCCCCGAGCGCAGGCCTGGGGAGCACCCCTAGGCCCGGCGGAAAGTATAGGGTCCCGCATTTCTTCCCCGCTCTGGGTCCTGTGTACGGTAAGGCTGACCCTGGCCTTTGGAGAGGGAGATGGGTAGGGTGGGTTGGGGAGGGGGGGGTTCTGCTCTTTTAGTATATGTTTAGTATATTTTTAGCATTAATGAATTTTAAATTGTATATTATGTGTTTCTTTTATTATATGTCTTGTAAGGTGCCCCAAGCTGCTCTGTGAGCAGGAGGGTGTGAGGTAGAAAAATAGCTAAATAAATAAAGTACATTTTCCTCAAATTTGGTTCCTCAGTCTTTTGTCTCCATGACCTCCTTTTGATACTTAAGGATAAACTTGTAATCTCAGACAAGAGCAAGACATGCAAAGTAGATTTAAAAAATCAATCAGACTGTCACCCCAGCTTTAGTGTAGCACCCCCCCCCCCACACACACACACCATTTGGCAGATAGTACCAGATCCAAGAAGTTAGTACCCTGTGCAAAACGGCCCCTGGGTCCCCTTCTAAGATAGAAATGTGTGATGGACCCACCCTGACTCATCTGTTAGAAAAAGGGAAATGTTACTGTAATTAATTTTTTTAGGCTTAATAAAACATATTGTAATTGGGGCTCCCTACATTTCAGGCACATATGTTATGTGCATATTGTTGTTTCTAATTTATTAATGAACCCTGGGTCCCCTTGTAAATTTCTGTGGGTCTTCTGAAGGCTGAGACTCCCTATATTGGAGTTGACTCATGTTATCATTTCTCAAATTCATTCACAAACCCCATTTATTGGAGGCCCCTGTGGGGTACCTCAGCACAGGGGTCCTGTATGCTCACACAGTCTGCACTGTTCTGGATCTTGCCCTGATAGCAGTGGTTTCTGATCTGTGGGTTTGGAACCCAAGTAGGATCATGCCAGCCACAGATGGGATTGTGAACCTGACTAATATTTGATATTTTACATGTCTTTATTATAGAGCTGAAATGAATATTTCTGTCAGATTCTCCCTATTTGGTTTTGGGTCAGACAAAGTGGATATTAACCGCTATTTATTCCTTCATGTTTTGTTAGATATCCGTTTTGCTTGTTCTGGTTTGGATATTTTGTTTATTTCAGTGTTTTGGTTCAGTCATTTTGGTGTTTTGGTTTTGTCATTTTGGCACTATTAGTACGACTGTGCGTGTGCAATAGCCAAAAGTAAGTAACCCAAATTGTCAAAATAACAGAACAAAAATAACTAAAATACACAGAATTTATGAAATAACTGAACTGGAACTGATGAACATTTATTCATTTATTTAAATGTATATGCCACCCTTCCCAGAGGCTCAGAATCGCTCACAAACCACAAAAACATTAGAACTAGTACAACCCCCCAGAAAACACCTCAACCTTCCCACAAACCCCCCAAAACCCACCCAATATCACTTCCCCATTTCCCATACCCGCCCCCACAACCCTCAAACCACCCCAACCCCCTATCCCTGCCTGCCAAATGCCTTTTCAAACAAAAAAGTCTTACTACGCCTCTGGAGGATGCTTGGGCTCAAGCAACTCTCCAGGAGAAAGGAATTCCACAGCATTAAGTCCCTTCCTATAGGATCCAAGAGAGGTTGATCTATAAATTTATCAAAGCTCAGTTTGTAAAGCAAGGAGCAACTACAAAAGTGGTCAATGGCTGGTATCATGGTAAGCAATTATAAATGGATGAGATTGCTTTAACTAACAGCGAGGGAGACAAAGTAGTTTGAGAGATATCTTTTATTGGACCAAAACTGTTGTTGGTGGAAATAAGCAAGCGTTTGGGCCACACAGGGTCCCTTCCTCAGGCATATAGTGTAGCCAGTCGAAATATATAAATTGAACAAATGTAGGGCAATATGAGGGGGCATGGAATGGGTGGGAGTGGATAAGACTTTAATTTAACTGACACTAGTAGCCATCATTCTCGATGTCACCAAGCCAAGCGTGTGCACCTGGGACCTCGCATCTTCGTGAATGTTACACTCCTTGTCTTGCCCTCTGTTCTACTTTCTCTCCCCTTCCTCTGTAAGCTCTCCAGCAGGGACCATGTCTATCTTATTCTTTGTAAGAGCCAGGTTTGCTGGTGCTATATAAATGCTTGATAATAAAATAAAATAATAATAATAATAATAATAATAATGCTCTAAATGAATAACACTGGTGCAGTTCCCATTTGCCATGGACATTTGCTTCAAATTAAGTGTTGACTCAGAGGAGCATGCCCTAAGTAGGCTTAATGTCTATATTTCATGGAAGCAGTACGGACCTTCAACATGTAGGGAATGAGCCCAAGTAGGCTGTTTTATATTTGTGTTCCTTTTACTGTTTTCCTGCTAAATTTAAACCTTGTTTCCTCTTATGATATGCTCTAATATTTATAATTGGAAAACTGCTTGCTATAATACTGAGCACAGTCTGTATGTGATAAGAAAGGCATTCGCAAAATGATCCTGCCTGCCACAAGGGCAGGGAAGTCTGTTTGGTTTAACAAACTCCACCTCTTCTCTTTGAAAATCCTTGTGCGTGAGTAGGAGGGTATTGATGCCCTCAGAACCTCAGGTCAAAAGTGGTCAGTGATTTTAGGTACCCAATTTGGGGTCTGGATGAACTGATTTTTAAGGGTCAGAGTGCCCATAGGTGCAATTTAAAATCAATAGGACAATAATTGGCTCATTTGAAGGATTGGCTTTTGGAGATTGTGTTTAATAGCATTGTAGCCAGGTTACCACCCAGAGCCTGTAGGGGGCGCTGGTCATGGTAGTGGGAATTATCTGAGGGTGAGGGCCCCAGTACAACAGCTTGGGCTTGACCAGGGTAAGTGCTTACAGGATCCAGCCCTCAATGACCCAAGCTCATGCAGGGAATTAGCTCCAATAGTGTCTTTATTTTACAATTGTGCTTCACTCTTCACCAGTAAATATATTTAGTCTATACCAAAGTCCATACCTTCCTAGTCCTGGGCTGTATCCAGTGCTAGCCCCACTGGGCTGGGTAGATTTTTCCCAGAGCCTCAGCTGTCATATACCTCTCCCAATGGAACTCTCTTGACTGCCAACAACACTTCAGTCCACAGGTTTCCCCTGACTGAGCTGAGCTTCGTGCTTTGGGGCTTTTGGCTTCCCCAGCCTCCCTGAGCCCAAATGTGCAGTATCTAGGCACTGTCCTTCACTACTTAAGTGCCTGGGCCTAAGCTAGCACCTGTGCTTCTCCTGCTGGTGCTACCCCTTAAAGGGCCAGTCACTCAAGCAGCCTGCTGCCTGTTATACCTAGCACACAAAATATCCACAATTCCTTCTTCTAAATAACAGTCTAATCAACTTATCCCCTTGTTGGTTGGGGTAAGTAATTCAGGCTTAACACAACCCGCTGAATCCCCGCAACAGTCTTAAGCAATTCTACCCCAATTGGGCCTGGATATCCCAATGCAGACCTGGTCTGCAACCATCCCTTCCAATTGAGAGACGTTGCTTAAATACCCACAGTTACTTGGGGCTCTTTGTGCCTGACTGGTTGTGAGCTTTATCCTTAGCCATAGCTGGCACCTGTTCCACTTAGCGCCTGTGCATAGCATGATCCTTAATCATTATGTTTGTCTGCACCTTTTTTGCCAGTGCTAACGCCGCCCTGTTACAAGTGCAGTTATTGGGTACATAATAAATCACCCCAAGTCCTTGCTGGAGTTTGTGAGTTACTTTATGTGGTTTCAGGATATGATTCTTTGGGGAGAGGGAGGGCTTAACTTGGGAGTGGGGGTGGGCTTGTCAGGGCTCAGCCCCAGCAATTAAATTTAAGGGGGAGG
This sequence comes from Sphenodon punctatus, assembly GCA_003113815.1. Lineage (NCBI taxonomy): Eukaryota > Metazoa > Chordata > Lepidosauria > Sphenodontia > Sphenodontidae > Sphenodon > Sphenodon punctatus. The sequence goes on along the minus strand of QEPC01001637.1, from coordinate 1,369,323 downwards.
GGGCAGAACCATGGGAAATGTTCCCAGTAGGAGTGTCCATCTCGAAATGTGAAAGACCAGGAAAAGGCCAATATTGACCATCTCAGGGTTGGAAACAAAAGCCAGAAATAAAACTAGATGTTTATTTGTCTTTCTCTAATGACTTTTCTGTCTCCTCTCTGTCCCCCGCCATGCTGGTCATCATATAGATTAAATCACAGGCACCGAGATGGCGTTGGTGGCCTTGGTGGACGACCTCCGCCGGGAGATGGATGCGGGATGTTCGACATTTCTCATCCTGCTCGATCTCTCGGCCGCTTTTGACACCGTGGACCATGGGCTGCTGTTGAGACGACTGCGTGACCGGGGGGGTCTGGACGGGACTGTTCTTGAATGGTTCCGTTCATTCCTCTCGGGGAGGAGCCAGCGGGTGGTGTTGGGGGAGGAAACATCGAGCCCCCGCGCCTTACCGTGTGGCGTTCCGCAGGGATCGATCTTGTCTCCATTATTATTTAACATCTATATGCAGCCCTTGGGGGAGGTCGTGAGAGGGTTCGGGGTGCGATGTCACCAGTATGCTGATGATACTCAGCTGTACCTCTCGTTTTCTACCGACCCAGACCCTGCTGTCTCGGTGCTATCCCAATGTTTGGAGGCCGTGGCGGATTGGATGCGGCGGAGCAGACTGAAGCTCAACCCAGATAAGACGGAGGTGATGGTGGTGGGGAGGGCGAAGGGGGTGGTGGCCCCCCTGATTGGGGGGGTTTGCCCCCCTGTAGCTCAGCAGGTCCGGAGTCTGGGGGTCATATTGGACGCAGACCTGCGGCTGGAGCGGCAGGTGGAGGCAGTCGCTAAGGCTGCCTTCCGCCAGCTTTATCTGGTACGTAGGCTGCGTCCGTATGTCTCTGGCCCGGACCTGGCCTCCCTCATCCATGCCTTCGTCACCTCGCGGCTCGACTACTGTAACGCGCTCTACGTGGGGCTTCCCTTGTTCTTGGCCCGGAGGCTGCAGCTGGTGCAGAATGCGGCGGCCCGTCTTCTTACGGGGACGGGTCGCCGGGAGCACATTACACCGGTGCTCCGAGCGCTGCACTGGCTGCCGATAGTGTGCCGGGCCAGGTTCAAGGTCCTAGTAATGATCTATAAAGCCCTATACGGCCTTGGCCCCTCTTACCTTAGGGACCGCCTCGCCCTTCGCGCCCCGGAACGACTCCTGCGGTCTGCCGGGGGTGCCCTCCTGGAGGTCCCCCGTGTTAAGCGGGGGGCCACGATGGAGCGGGCATTCTCGGTGGTAGGGCCGCGGCTGTGGAACTCCCTTCCGGAGGAAGCTCGCCTGGCCCCAAGCCTTTTGATATTTCGGCGGAACTGTAAGACCTGGCTGTTTGCCCAGGCCTTTGGGAGGGAGGGGAGGGGGGGTGATTTTTAATCCCCCACCTATATATCTATATATTTATTTATACCACCCTGTCTTATTAATACGTTTTATATTTGTATTTTAAATGTTTTAAATTGTTTTATTGTTGTTAACCGCCCCGAGCTGCTGTGCAGGATGGGGCGGTATAAAAATCTATTAAATAATAATAAATAATAATAATAATAATAATATTCAGCTGTACAGAGGCAGGGTGGACCGGTGGTTGAGTTGCTAGCTGGGAGGCTAGAGTTCAGTTCCCTGATCTGACAAGCTCTGGTGCAGAGAATGTGGTTTCTGGGGTGTGAGAGCATGGCTTCTATGGTGGGCTAGGGCCCTGGTAATTCATGTTTTACAAATTGATCACTGGGGAGAGGCTTGTGAATATGACCATCTGCACTTAATTAGTCCATCTGCAACCACACTGGGTGAGTATGGTTATATAAGCCAGAGCAGAGTGTTCAAAGGCAGACTATCAGAGAGGACCTTGCCTCAAGTGGAACTGGTGTGCCCCAAAGGCCCAAGCCGATACTAGGACAGGGTGTGTCCATATGCTATGGCCCACTGGAGAAGTGGGCTGTAGGACGTTGAAGAACATTGCAGAACTTCATTGAGGGCTTTGAGAAACTACCTGTCAGGGTATGGAGGGGGCGGAGCCTGCAGGGACAGCAGAGGAGGGGGCGGCTTGGGGTGTCCAGGAGGTGATGCTCCCCAGTACCTGTGTCTGTAGAGCCTTCCCCTGCTTGCAGTCTGCTGGGCCAGCGATTACCTGATGAGAGACAGCTGCGGTGCTCTGAGTGCCTGCAGCTGAAGCAAGCGCGGGGTTTGAAGCAAGGCACATAAAAGGAGGGCCATTGGGCTCTCTTCTTGCTGGTGATCAGAGCTTCTTGGTTCCTGTGATTTGGCCTGTGCATTGGTATTTGGAGAACCTGTGGTTTGCTAGAATCCCTTCCTGTTCCCTGTTCCTGTGTGACGAGTGCTGCGTGTGGTGAGTGATTGTGTTCGAGTGCTGTGTGCTTCTGTCTCCCTTGCTGTTGACCCTTCATGCCTTCCTGTGTGTAGTTGCGCTAATCCCTCCCTGCTCCCCTCAGGGATTCCCAGGGTCTGGGGTCTCTACCCCCTCCTCACTTGTTTCCCCTCCTGAGTCTTTGTGTGTGTGTGTGTGTGTAGGATCAGTATAATCCAGGGCGTGACATCTCCGGTGAGCCCCCTGATGAATGCTGGCTGGGTCAGGTGCCTTTTAGCATACAATTGACCTCACAGTGATACACCATACTGAAGGCTTCTTTAACACTACTAGTGTGCGTCTGCGAGCGGGGGTTGTGTACTTGTGTCATGTGCTCCCTCCTTTGGTCCTGTTTCCCCTTGCTATCCCATATTCCCCACACTACCATAATGAAGGTAATGTTGTGTACCAGAAGCTCTGTAAATAAAAATGCCCTGACAGCTCCCATCCAAATGAATGTACTTCATGGAGTTTCTTACATCAACCAGGGCTGACTTTGGGCCAAGGCAACTTATGCAGTTGCCTAGGGTGGTGATTTCTGGGGGAAGGGGTGGGGTGGGGAGCAAATTTTAGGGACTCCCCCACTCAGCTGAACCCAGTTTTGGCTTGGCTGGCCCTCAGAGTGTGTGTATCTGTATCTGATACTGCTGTGCCACCCAAAGCCCAGCAAACTAAGGTGGTGCTGCTGTGCCACACTGCTCCTGCCTGCCACTGTGCCCTTGAGCCCTGGTAAATTAATTTGGCGCTGCTCCTGCCCAATGCTGCACCGCTTGCCTGCCCCCAGTAAATTAATTTGGCACTGCTCCTGCCCAATGCTGCACCGCTTGCCTGCCCCCAGTAAATTAATTTGGCGCTGCTGCCCTCACCTAGCTTGAGGAGCTCCTTGCCTGCTGCTGCTGCTGCCGCCACCACCACCGCACCTGCTAGCCTCTTCCTGTGTGTGTGCGCTTGCTAGTAAGCACTTCTGCGTCTGTGCTGCTGGCTGGTTGACCTGGTGCTTCACTCTTCACACTGGCGCCCATTTTCTCAAACCTTGCACAGGTGCAGCCAGAGCCAGCCTCTACAGAGCATGCTGGGAGGGAAATGAAGTCTCAGAAACTCTGAGAGACTGGATGTTGTTGTGTTATTTTAGGAATTACACCTTTTCCCCAAAAAAACCATAGACGCCCCCCCCCTTGGCAGCACCCCATGAGACACAGGTCAAAGGGTGCAGGGGAACAGAAGGGGGGAAAGGAAAAAGAAAAGGAAAAAGGAAGAAGCCCCATGCAAAACCAGTCTGGTCGGAAGGAATAAGAGAATGGAACAAGGGAGGCTCCTGAGTAAACAGTGGAGCAGTCAAAAACAGGTGGCCTCCTTCTTTTGAGATGAGCCCTCCACGGCTGCCCAAAACTCTGAGCAAGCACTAGATCGATCATTAGGCTGATAGCTCCACGCCTCTTTAAGAATAGCCTTCTTTCCCTGTCTATAGAAACTCCCTTTTGCCCTCTTGTTCATCCTGCCATGCCTCCCATTGAAATCCTCCAAGGTTCTAGTTTTCCCAAAAGATCATGCAAGGGTTTCTTTTCAGCTCTAGCATTCCCGAGCACCTCTGGGATCCCTTTTTGTGCAAGAAGTGACTTTGGGACTCCTTTTTGTGCAAGTGCCTTTGGGACCCCTTGTCCCGCCTCTCAGAAACTCTATAACTGCCCTTGCCCCATGAGCAAATTGGGTCATTCTTGAATGCAGACACAAGCAGGTTACTCTTGCCTCAAGGATTTCTCCCAGACCCAGGGCCGGCCCCAGGCATGTGCCACATGTGCGGTCACACATGGCCCGGCGGCCAGTTGGAGCCCCGCATTTGCCTGGCTGGGCAGCAGGCTGCAGCCAGCTTCTCCCCCATTAAGTGATTCTTCCTCCCTTCCCTGGCTCCAGACCCCATCCCTCACCTGCCTCTGCCTCCTAGTAGCGCAGCAGCAGCGGGGACATGATTGGGCTAGGAGATAAGGCTGTTTGTTTACAAACAGCTCCTCCCCACTGCTGATCAGAAGGTTGCTACCCTGTAAAAGAGGTTCTTCGAGATGGCTCCCAACATTCTCACAACTGGGTTGTGCATGCTCACCCTGTTCAAATAATAGACTGCATGATGGTCTCGAGCTCCTCTAGTATAAAAAGCACTCTCCCCATCTGAATGACAGGTCCTTTCAACCCTTTCTAGAAATATAAGAAAAGAATTCCATGCAGGACTGGAAGGGTGGGTATTGTGAGAATGTTTGGAGCCATCTCAAAGAACCTTGTTCACAAGGTAGCAACCTTCTGTTCTTCGAGTGGCTTCTCACATGCTATTTTTACATGACTCCGCTGGGTGGGGAGTCCGTGGGCATGGATTATGCAAATTAGGCCCCGCACCAAGACTTCACACATGGCCTCACAAACCCTGGGGCCGGCCCTGCCAAGACCCTCCACCCCTTGGTCTGTCTAAGCTTCTCCCCCCCTTCCCCTCTCCGAAAGCCCCATGATCTACAGGGTTACCTGTCCCTTTTCAACAGGACTGGATAGGTAATATTGAATATTCCCCCCTTTTCCCCCTCCCTCCCTCTCGCAACGTCTACTTACACCAGGGTAACCAGACCGGAGGGTTTTTCTCTGTAAATTATTGTATATGTATGTCAACTGTGCGTGGTGGGAGGATATAGAAAATTACTTATAGCATCCTAATTGGCCCGTGGGTGAACTGTTTATGTATTATACTTTAGTTTTTTGTCAATAGATCGCCCTCATTTGTATCGGAGGATCCCCTTATGTTGGGGTGTGGGAGGGAAATTCCAGCCAGCTGACAGTGCATCACGTCTTCTGACCGATCCCAGTGGACATGTGCGAACCCTTTGAATAAATTTGGCTAATTCCCCCTAAATCTAAGAGGTTGTTTGGATATTGGGGTACAGGCCCCCGATATTCACTCATGGAGTGGGTCCGTGTCCTAACAGTTTGCATGTACACACCGTGCACATTTGGTCACAGGTCCTCGTCACCGCTGAGCTCATCCTCCAGTGAGTCTCCGGCACATGCTTGCTGGCAGCACCTGAAGCCACAACCCCAGTTGAAGAAGACAGAGTCAGCACTCACTGGGGCTGGGCCCAATGGCGAACTCCGGGCCACAGCAGCCTGTGTGCAGGCGGGCAGAGTCTGGGGAAAGGCAGTCAAGAGAGGGCGGGGCCACAGAGCAGCCAGAGAGGCAGCTTGGTTGAGCCCAGGTGGGCGGCAGCCCAGGCCAACAGCAACAAGAGAAGGAAGGCGTAGCAGCAGCATTGGGAGTCCGGATGCACAGCACCTGAATTCAGATAAGGGCCACTCTCCACTGGCCAAAAATACTTTCAAACTCCCCCCCCAACCCCCATTTCCTTCTATGTTTTGGGGGTGGGGGTTATCTCTGTTTTCTGGCTTCCGGTCAGGCCAGAGTCCCTGGCTGCTGGCTGGATTAATGAATGTGCCCTTGTTGCAATGCTGGGTCTGGTCTGGACTGTGTGCCACCTTGTGCACCCTGTATTTTCAAAATGTAACTGGCTGCTTTCAAAAATGTCTGGTGCTACTACTACTACTAATCATTTCTGTAGCGCTACTAGGCGTATGCAGCTCTTTACAGTCCCAGATTTTCAGAGACAGGTCTCTGTCCAGTGGGCTTACAACCTAAGATGGACACGGGTGAGGGAAACACAGGGAGTAGTCCATTAAAACTAATGCTGTCTGGGAGCAAGCTGGACTACACTTCTCAGCATGCTCTCAGAGAGCTTTAGACTGAGCATTCTCAGAGAAACCTCATTCAAAACACAGGGAGGCCAAGTTCACAGCAGTGTGCCCAGCTCTCATGGCTTTAAGGTGAGTTTGCGGTGCCACTTCCCGGCCTCCTGTTCCCTGCTGCCACCCTTGCCCCTGCTGGGTCCTTCCTTTGCCCCCCCCTTCACTTCCCCTGCTGCCCTGTTACCTGCCCCCTGCTCCCGCTGAGCCTTCCTTTGTCCCCCTTCCCTGTCCCCCCTTCCTGCCCTCAGTCAAAGATTTTACCAAGTCTTAAGTGGCAGGCCGGTCCCTCAGCCACTCAGTACTTGGTAAAACTGAGCCGAGTACCGAGCTTCAGCCCTAATTAGAAGTTCCATGAGTCTGCAGCCATTTGCCTCTGCTGCTCAGCTTCAGTTCTCACAGTAGGCTGGGGCAGAGCTCCTCCCTGAGCTCCTCACTCTAGCAACTCTCCCTCAGACTGGGGAGCACTCCCTTATATAGACGTCAGCCCTTGGACTTTTCCTCACTCATTGGAACTGTGCGTTAAGTTTGGCTCACCTAGTAGCGGCACCACTTAGCGCCTGCTTCCAGCATGATTCTCTGTTTATTATAAGCACCTGTTCCTTTTGTACTGGAATTACCTTTTCCCTGCTACAGTCCTCCTCCATCAATGGAGATGGGTCCCTCAAAATGGACCCAGCTAACCTCTATGCTCCCCCTTTCAAAGGATGGAAAACATTTCAAAAGTATGACCCCATCCCCAAAGGAACAGGGCAGGGCAGGTTGCAACTCGACCCCATCCCCAAAGGAACAGGGCAGGGCAGGTTGCAACTCGCACCCATCGCTGGGACCCTAAACCGTGGGTGAATACCCACAGGTCCCATCCACAAACAATGACCACATAAAATTCCCTGGGCTCACAAAACATCCTGTTGTAGTCCCTCCCTCCCACCCCCAACACACACACGTTAGTCCCATAGAACCAAACCCCTTTTCACCATGAGCCACATCTGGGAGAGTCTGTACTTCCTTCAGGCTTGGGGAGCATATTTGCTCACAAATAATTTGAGTGGTTTTGTCACCTCACTTCATAAAGAAGAGTTGATCCCAGAAATTAAAGACCATTATCCCCAAATTACCCTGATATTCCCCATCAACAATCCCAACTCCAATATCCAGAAAATACTTCAGTGCCAGCCCTGATGGGGTGCAATCCTGCCATAACACCCTCGCAGAAGCTGTACCTGAAAGTCCATAGGAATTGACATTCATGAAATTTGGGGGAGAATGATATTTGTTGCACTAGCCTTTCTTTGCAGCCGTTGCTTATTCAGACAGTTATTCAAAGTAAAGCTCAGGTTCCTCCTCTGACCATGGCTCTGTTCTTTATTTTTGGTAGCTGCAGTATGCTGGTGCCGTTTTGTTAACATCATGGATTGGGGCCATACGGGTCTTCGCATGATGTCCCTGAAGTTGTTTCCTTGACTTCCCTGGGATACCGAGACAGGTAGTCCACGTTCCATTAACTCCCAACCTGGCCTATGGATAGTTGTTTCCTGAAAAGGCTGCAATGGAAGGTACTATCTAGTTAAACGGGCTTTGGAGTCATGCATGGTCTCAAGCCATTGGAACAGAGCATGATCTATAATTAACTGAAAAGGTTGTCCTAGGAGATAGTAGTGCAGTGAGCCCCCACCCTATCAGATTGCTAGGCATTCTAGTTTGATTGTTGCATATTTCTGCTCCAGAGGTGAAAGTTTCTGCCTGATATACAGCACAGGGTGTTCTTCCCTGTCCCATACCTTGAGAATATGTCTGCCACTTGTATGGACAAAGGACCCATTTGTAGTTGAAATGGTATATTGAAATTGGGAAACTGAAGCACTAGCTCTGAAATGGCCACTAGATTTGATTAGGGAGGCACCCTTCCAGGCTCATGAAAGGATATCGGCCATTTGTCCTTACAAGGCCATTGCTTATTTTATCCATGTATGGAACTGTAGACTTTCCTGGACATACCTGGACATGTCAACAGGAAAGCTAATTTCAGTGCATTTGGGAATAAACTTTCTATAGTAGTTAACTATACACAAGAAGGTCGCAAAATCCTTTTTAGTCAGGAGTTGAGGACTATTTTTCACTATAGCTATTTTTTATGTTTTGTGGCCAAATGGTACCTCTCCCCATTACTTGCCCCAAGAATTGGGTTTCAGTTGTGCCTAAGAAGCAATATTCTTGGGGTTGGCAGCCAGGCAAATGGCTTGGAGAGTTTCTAAGACTGTCTATAGATGTGTAAGATGATCAGCCCAAGTTCAGCTATATATAACCATACCATCCAGGTGCATGGTGGCAAAACCCTGATGTGGATGTAATAACTTAACAATTAGGTACTGAAATGTGGCCATAGAGCTATATAGCCCCCAAAGCATCCTCTTAAATGGAAAGAGCCCCTCTGGGATGGCAAATGCTGTCAATGGTTTGAAAGACTCTGATAAAGGGATCTGTCAATAATCTTTCATGAGGTCCAGAATGGGGATGTAATGTGCAGCTTCTAGACGTTCCATCAATTCCTCTACCTGGGGCACAGGGTACACACCTAAAGTGGAGACTGAATTAATGTAGCAGAAATCAATACAATCCATGTGGACCCATTGGGTTTAGGCACAAACACCAGGGAAGTGCACCAGGGACTATTGGCTGGTTCTATGACGTCCCAATGTAACATCTCCCTAATTTCTTGATGGAGTGTCTCTTGTAGGCCAGCAGAGATGCGATAAATTCGATGACAGGATTTAACTAGATATGATGTTCTGCTTCTTGTACATAGCCAGGGAGAGTGTCGAGAATACATCTGGGTATTGTCATACCAGCTGAGTCAGATCTTCTTATTGGACCTTCATAAGGTCTTCCCCAACCTGTACAGATTCTTTGGATTCCAGAGAAGGTGTGTCAGGTCCAAAGAAATCTCCCAACCCATCTGGGGCAATGTATAGGGCTTCTCTATCTGTCCATGGTTCTAGTAAGTTAATGTGGATAGTCTTACTTCCATGTTCTAGGCAGTCTACCTCATAGTCTACTTGGCCCACCTTCCATTTAACCTCAAAGGGCCCTTGCCAAGATGTGTAAAGTTGACTTGCCACACTGCGTACCATCAGAAGTACCCAGTTAGACAGCTTCAACCTCTCACCCAAAGAATCCTCCATGCAAAATTTCATAGTGATAGCATAAATCCTCTTGATTTTATAAGGAATAGAATGTTCATGCCTTATAACGGAGCATGTAAGATGCCTTAACTAGACAGGCACAACTGTGCCTGTATAATAACATTTAAAAACTGTTTAAAACCTCAACCACCAACTGGAGGCTGCAGCTGGTACAGAATGCGGTGGCCTGTCTCCTAATGAGGACGGGATGCCATGAGCACATTACACCTGTGCTCCGTACTCTGCACTGGCTGCCTATTGTGTTCCGGGACCAATTCAAGGTGTTAGTGATGACCTATAAAGCCCTAAACGGCTTGGGTCCTATTTATCTGTGAGACCGCCTCAGTCCTCAGGTCATTTCACGGCCCTTGTGGTCGACCGGGGATGCCCGACTCAGAGTCCCCCGCGTGTCGCAGGTGGCGATGGCAGAGAGGGTGTTCTCGGTGGCCACACCTTGGCTGTGGAACTCCCTCCCGATGGAGGCCCATCTATCCCCAGACCTCCCCGCTTTCTGAAGATATTGTAAGACCTGGTTGTTCCGCCGGGTCTTCGGGGAGAGGATGGGGAGGGTGGGGGGAGGTGGTTTTTTGCCTTTTAGCCTTTCTGTTTTTGGTATTTTAATATTTTTAAATGTTTGTAGTATTTTAAAAGGATTTTATAGTTATTTTGATTGTTTGTGTTGTTTGCCGCCCCGAGCTACCAGTGTGCAGGAGGGTGCGGAATATAAATATCTGTAATAAATAAAATAAATAAACCCTCTCCCTAACCCCTGCACCTAATCTCAACCCAGCCTATCCCAGCCCCCCAAACGCCTGACCAAACAAAAAGGTCGTACATCTGTTTTGAAAGGTGACCAGGTCCAGGCTTAGACGGATCTCCAAGGGGAGAGAGTTCCAAAATTGTGGAGCAGTCACTACACCTCTTTGGGTGCCCATGTTGTACAAACCTCATGGTCAGTTGGTACTCGCAAGAGGAAACCCTTGGCTGACCTCAGAGGTCGTGATGGAACATAGGGAAGAAGCGGTCTTTCAGATATCTGGGGCCCAAGTTGTTTAGGACTTTAAGGATCAAAACCATCTGTGCCTGGAAAGCTATTGGCAGCCAGTGCAGACTCTGAAGCATCAGTGCAATGTGCCTCTGGCACCTACCCCCAACAGAAGGCGGGCCAACACATTCTGCACCAACTGCATCTCCAAACTATTATGAAGGGAAGTCCCAGGTAGAGCACATTGTAATAGTCTAGCCTCAGGGTTACCAAAGCATGGATGATGGTGGTCAAATCTGAGCCTGATAGAAAAGGTTGCAGCCTTCTCACCATATGAAGTTGGTGAAAAGCACTCTTAGCCACCGTCACAACCTGGCCATCCAGGTGCAGCAATAAATTCAAGAGCATTCCAAGACTGTGAGCCTGAGTGACCAAAGGAGGCTGTACACTGTCAATAAGAAGGGTCCTTATGCCCCCCAGGTCACACGGCTGTCCAACCATCAGCACCTCAGTCTTGTCTGGATTCAGTTTCATTTGGCTCAACTGCATCCAGTTCCCAATGGAAGACAGGCACCTGGTAAGCACCGAGACTGCAGGGCCTGGGTCAGATGAAAAAGAGAGAATTGGGTGTCATCAGCGTACTGATGGCACTTCACTCCAAATTTCCTAATGATCTTTCCCAGGGGCCTCAGATACACATTGCAGAAGAGTGGGGACAAGACTGAGCCCTGCGGGACCCTACAAGGGAGCTCCTGGGGGGATGACCAGCTGCCGCCCATCACCACTCTCTGAATTCTCCCAGCTAGGAATGAGTGAAACCACCTAAGACTGGTCCCACGCACCCCGGCTAGGTCCTGCAGTTGTGTCAACAACATGCCATGGTCAACTGTATCAAAGGCTGACAAAGGAACTAGCAAAACAGGGAACAATGTCCTCTGCCGATTTCTAAGTGGAGATAGTCAATGAAGGCCAAAAGCACAAGCACAAGCACAGTCTTGTTGCCATGCCCAGGATGAAAACCCAATTGACATGGGTCCAGAAATCTATTAGCATCAAGATGTGCCTGGAGTTGCAAGGCAACCAGTCATTCAATAACCTTCCCTAAAATGGGAAGGTTAGAGACAGGACAGTAGCTGGCTGGCGAGTCAACATCAAGAGAGTTTTTTGAGCAGGGGACAGATGACCACTGTTTTGAGGCCCTCAGGTACCCTGCTCTCCCAAAGGGAGGCATTAATAACCCCAGCCAGCAATGGCCCAGTGTCTCCTGGATAGCTTTCACTGGCCAGGATGGGAATGGATCTAATTAATAACTGATTGTCCGCACCACTCCAAGCACAGCCCCTACGTTGGTAGGTGAGACTAACTGAAGTCGATCCAAACAAATCGGACAAGACCAGGCCTCCCCAACCCCAAACTCTGACTCTGCACTCAAGTTAGCAGCACCCAAGTCAAGCCAAATACAAGCGACTTTATCTGCAAACTAGGTGGCAATAGGGATGAGCGAACGCGGTTCAGAAGTTCAGAGTTCGGCCCGAACTCGGCCTGTTCAGATGACTGAACCTGAACCTGAACTAACTGCACTGAACTAGATCCGAACGTCGAAATGACCGAACAGTTCAGTCAGTTCAGATTGCGTTCAGGTGAGTTCAGGTGGCAAAAAACGTGTCACTGCCTGGAAGGCAAAATGTGACAGGGAGGGGCAGTAAGCTGAGGAGCAGACTTCCAAGCACCAGGGGTGGAGAGGTTTGGAGTAGCAGCCAGACTGTCCAAACACCATCCCTTTTTGCCTCAGACCACTGACTTCGCAGTCTGCGATTGGCCACGGGCTAGGCTGCACGGAGCCAATGGGGCTTGCGGTGAGGCAGGCGCAGCAAGAAACAAATCTGATTGCCTCCCCCCTTCCCAACGTCACCTAGCTAGTCACTGTTCCTGAACAGCAGGCATTTCAGAAGGCTCCCTCTCTCCCAGCAGTTTTTGTTCCTTCTTATTCCTAATCCATTGTCATCCTCCTCCTATTTCACCCATCCAACCCATTTACCTCCATATTATCATTTATTTGGATTATATTAGATAGAATTAGGTGTTGTTTTTTGTTTTTACCCCTCCCTGTGTTCCCTGTGTTCAATCTTCCTTCCTCCCTCCCCACTACATTGAATCCTTTCCCTCTCCCTCTTATTCCATCCCTGATTCCCTTCTCCTGTTTTAAGTTTTGGATTTATTTAGAGTAGGATTATTATTAGATTGATTTTCATTTCAGTTTTGTACCCCTCCCTGTGTTCTTTGTGTTTCCCCC
>QEPC01001637.1:1318009-1355060 GCA_003113815.1 Sphenodon punctatus | reverse complement strand
CCCAATTTTCCACACCGTGTGTAAGTGGGTGGGTGGTTGTGTTAGGGGCAGGGCATTTTGTACCCTGCATAGGGAACCAGAGTTTGGCTCCTACCTCTCGCTGATCGACCCCTGTGATGAAACGGCCCCTACGCTCGTAAGAGCTTGGCCACCCGTTAACCTGAGGGGAATCTTGCAGCTCCATACGTGCGAGCCCTCCTCTGGGCACCCGGCTGGGGGGAGGGGAGTGAGGCAAGCAAGTTAAGTTAGCGCCATATCCACGGTCTCCCGTGGTATCCCAACCCAAACCTAACACTATCTATCTATGTGTATAGATAGATACACACACACACACACACACACACACACACACACACACACACACATATATAGTGTTTGTGTGTGTGTGTGTAATATATATATATAAAGAAACAGCCACTCCAGCCCCAGGACCCACCGTCAGGGTTCTGGGGCCTACGTTACTGGCAGGGAGGGCTGTGGCCAATATGTATCTCTGCCACTCTAGCCCCAGGACCGTCATGGGTCTGGGGGCCATCATTTCTTGCACAGAGAGCCTTTTTCCAAACGTCTGAACCGAACGGCCGAACGTGGCGACCGAACCAAACGGGCGGACCGGACCGAACCGAACCGAACGGCCGAACCCAAACCGCAATCTGTTCGCCCATCTCTAGGTGGCAAACTTGTCACAGCAGGCAGGTAGTGACCCTAACTCCAGGTGGAGACATTCTGGATTCAATAAGTTAATCACCTCCCAGAAGAGCTCATTCAGATGGCGCTATGGCAGCAGTGAAGAAAGCTTTCTTCATCGTCAGCATAGTCATGACATAGTCCTTCAAAAAAGAAAGGAAAGAAAATTATTTTGACGCAGAAGCAAAACGTGAGGGCTGGTGAGAGCTGGGAGTGACTGTCTCTTTTAAGGTGTAGGCTGCCTCAACAGGCCACACCCCTCCTGAGGAGATAAATGCAGGAGGCTCTGTAGTCAGTCTGGTATGAGAGAAGGAGCTCTCACGGCTAAGGTAATGCCTAGGAAGGGCCTGTATAGAGACTGATTTACCAGCATGATAGTGATAGGAACTTTATGTAGGGATTTTGATACATTTGGACTTGGAACTTTATGTTGGGACTTTGTTACATCGGTAAAAACTGTGTGGAGTAGTGTGGTTCACTGGGGCCCTGACCTTGATGAATTCTGCAGCCCAAGGCCACCCTGTCACATTTGTGCCAACATAAAATCTTTCTCACTGGAATACTGGCAAATCAGTTTCTAGACAAGCCCTTCCTATAGAGTCCTTAGCCTAGCCACCTGCAGAGCCCATTCTCCCATGCCAGGCAGACTGATCTTACTACAGAGCCTCTTGCATTTAGATCCCCAGGAGGGGTATAGCCTGCTGAGGTAGCTCACTCTTTTAAAGTAACAGTCACTCCTAGCCATCACCAGGCCTTATCTGGCCCTAATCCTGTAGTCATTTGGGACTAATTATCACAGGATGTTATGGTTAACTGAACATAAAAATAATTATAGTAGTCTTTTCTTTTTCTAATGGACAGGTCATTGTGTGTCTGTCAAACATTTCCATATTAGGAGGGGACCAACTCCTCCATTTTGTCTCGACCCCCCAACTTCCCTGGATCTGGCACTGGTTTTTCCTTAGGTTTATTGAGGGCTTAATAGCCCTTGTTTTCCTGCCACCTCTCCAAGTATGGCCTCTATCTACGGTCACAGTCTGTAGGGTTGCTGGGATTCGGTAGGGGAAATCTTTTTAAACTCAATTTCCAGGAAATCTTGACTGAATCCTGTTTGCTTCCTTCCTAACACACATGCTCTGCTCTCTTTTAGGACTGATGCCAGCTACACGTGGTTCCTAATATTCTCCCTCTCTTTGATAGACAATAACAGTCAAAACTCACTGTTTCCTTTTTCCTAGACACTAATTGTGGTATTATGAAAGGTCTGATGAAAGCCTCAGTCCTTTATTGGTGCATGGAGGCAATGTGAGACTTGTAACTGGACACACATCGAAGATGAATTCTGGCTCTGTCAGGTGCTCTGACCCATGACAAATACATCAGTCCTTGCTCCTCGGTGTTTTCTGAGGAAAACTGAGGACTGAATTGCAGCACTACTTGGGAGGCTAGGGTTAGGGATCCTGGAGAGGGAGATACCCTAGGACCAAAGCAGAGCACTGAACAGTGATGCCAAGGAAAGACCAGGAATTCTAGGTGTAGGGCTAGAACAAGGACAGGAGATGCCCCTGTGGTCCAGGGATCTGCATTGTCAGAATATGGGGGTGGGGGAGCAGAGTATAAACCTGATGAGAAATTGGGGGAGCTTATGGAAGACTTTGGAGCAGAAGACTAAAGAGAACAATGGGCTACTTCTCCAGATGCGGGACTATGACCTTAAACCCTAGGTTCTCAAACTGGGTGGTGAGGCCCCCAACAGGAGCACAGAAGGAATTATTTATTTATTTATTTTTCAATTTAATACCCCACCCCTCCTGTCATCAGGCAGCCTGGGGTGGCTTACAATATAAAAACAAATAAAATCCAATATAAAACATTTAAAAAACTGCTAAAAGGAGGATGACATTTAACACCCCCACCCCCTCCTCCCTTTCACCCCTCTCTCCCACCAAATGCCTGGCAGAACAGCCAGGTCTTAAATCTTTTCCAAAAAAAGGGGAGATCTGGGGCCAGTCGCACCTCCACCGGATGTCAGGACCCGCAGTTGGTGCCACGCGGTTTGGGGTGGAAGGCAACCTGGGCCGCGCCGCTGCCGCCAGGGAAGCCACGAGGGCCACAGCACAGCGGTGCAGGAGGACACGCCATGTGTGTCACATGCACCACGGGTTGCTAGGCAACCTGCAGCCCCATTGTGTCACAGCAGCATTGCAGGACTGGGAAGCCACCTCGCTGTATGAGCAGCGGGGGCGGCTCCAGAGCACGGGGAAATTGGCAACAGCTGGGAGGGGTTAGGGGAAAGAGATAAAATAGCCGGCGGGACTTCCATTCCCCGCAAGTAATCACCGTGAGAGGCTGGCCCCTGGACCTTGTATACCTACCTAGAGATTCTGCTTGAGAGAGTGTAGTGTATCCTTGAAGCGTGTGTCTGTGTGTGTGTGTGTGCATGCGTAGATGTGTGGGGGGATTTGTGTTGAGCTGGTGAACGGTGGGTGAAGGGAGCGAGAGTGTGGGCTGAAAGTTTGTTGGGTGTATCCCCCTCCCACCCGTAGTTCCCTCACCAGTGAGCACACACAGGTGGAATGGTGGATCAGCATGTGTGCGTTTTTCCTTCCCCCTCCCCTCTTTCTCCCCTTCACCTTCAACACCCCGGACCCTATCGGTGGCCTCAACACGGACCCTGGGACTCCTTGGCTAAAGCCTCAAGTGTGTGTGAGTACAGCATGCTTCAGACTGCTCCCCCTGTTCCCTTCCCACGGGAACATCCTCTCTCTACCCTGTGATGATCTGGGTTGTTTTTCGTTCCGGAGAGTTCGCCCAAACACGATCCTGAGGGTCCTTCATTATCAGAGAGGTTCCCTTTGGGTCATGGAGAGAGGAGGTGGTAAGAACAAGGCTAGAGGGTCACCTCCCCCCCACCTAACACCGGAAGGGAGTTCCACAGTTGCGGCATGGCCCCTGAGAATGCTCTCTCCTGTGTGGCCCCCTGGAAGACTCGGGGGACCTCGAGCAGGGCACCCCTGGATGACCGCAGGGTTCAATCCAGCACCTGGGAGGTGAGGCGGTCCTGCAGGTAGGTGGGGGTGGGGGTAAAAGAAGGATCCTAGCTGGTAAACACCTAGCTCCATGCTCTCACTGAGTTAGGGGGGAATTTCCAAAACAATGGGGTGGCAAGGGGGAGAGAGCGTGCCAGAGAACAAGCAGGAGAGAAAGGGGAAGCAATAGGAGGGTAGGAAGGGGGACTGAAAGAGGGAGAACAAGAGCTGCATGTATGCATGCATATGCACCTCAACTACCACAGACAGCAGAAAAGGGGGGTGCAGTTCAAAGCAGTTTGAGAACCACTGAACTAAGCCCCTCAAGCAGTAGGGCTGTGCATTTTGGCTTGAATAAAACACAAACATAAAAAAGCTCTTTTTGGCTTCCATATTTAGAACATAAAAGCTACCCTGGAATTTTTGGTTATGTGTTGGTGTGCTTTGTAGGGGTGTGCACCAGGCCCCCATGCCGTTTTTGTTTTTGTTTTTGTTTTTTGTTACTAAAAAGTCATTTTCGTTATTGTTATTAATGATAATGCTGTTTTCGTTATCATTGTTATTGGTATCGTTTCAAACGAAAATTTTATTTTTTGTATCGTTATTGGTATTGATTCTAATAACAGAATGAATATATATATATATATTCATTCTGTTATTAGAATCAATATTTTATTTATATAAAATTTTAATATTTTATTTATATATATATATATATATATAATAGACTAGCCTAAATACCTATATAATATCTAATCTCTTTATAGATGTACACAAGTAATTTTTATCTAAATCTAAGGGAGACAGGGGAAGGGAAAAGGAAAACTGTCTATTATCTAATCAATTATCTATATAACTATTCTAATCTAATCTATATGTCTATAATATATATCTATATCTAATCTATACTACCTATCTATATAATGTATAGGGGGGAGAAGGGCAGGGAAAGGGAGAAGGTAAAATGTATGGTATGAGGAAGGAAAGGTATTGGTGGTAATACAATGAGGGCAAGGGAGGATTTTTTGGGTGCAAACACCACAGTTCTGTAAATGCAACCTGACAAGCAGAGCTCTCACAGAATGGAGAGAAAAAACCTGGCCTCCCATTATAAAGAGTTGCAGTGCCCTCCTCCAAAGCCCCCCAATTGGTTGTGGGAGGCAGCAGGTATTGAACAATCACAGAGTGCCATGAGACTGCTGGGGCCTGCTTGCGCTGCTCATTGGCCAGCGATACATCCATGAGATACTGCTGAGCTGCTCACTCCCCTCCCAACACAGGCACATTTCAAGACTTCAAGCCTGTTAAGACTCGGAGATGTCTGCTCCCTCCTCCCCGCTCCACATTTTCCCTCGAAAACCCAACTGCCACAGCTCTAATAATAACAACGATAACGACATTGTTGTTTTTGTTATTGTTGTTGTTATTATCTATTGTCATTTTCATTATTGCAATAAATATAACAAAAATGACAATTGTCATCATTATTATAATAACAAAAATGACATGCACACCTCTGCTTTGTGCCTCTCCATTTCTGCTTCTAATTTGATGTTTTTAATGGTTGGTCTAGCAGTCTGAGCATCTTTCCAGTTTCATACTATGTTGTTCTGACTAAGGGGGAGTTTAACCCCAACAAGGGTGATCTATAGGAGTGGACTGTGTTTTGATCTAGGTTTACTTTTAATCTTTTGAGTCTTTGTGGTTTAAGCGCTTGACCTGTTTCCACAGGCAGTGGAGGTGGAGCTGCACACGGGGAACTGGATGGGATGGGAAGAGGGTGTAAGGTTCCCTTGCCTAGTTCTCTGGAGCTTACTGATACCAGGGTCCTTTGCTGTTTATTGTAGAATCACAACCTGTGGGTGTATGTGCGCACACACACAGGGCTGCACCCCCTTACACACACCCAGATTACACACACAGGCTGCACTTGCTTGCTTCTCAACCAACTGTATCAGCTATCAGATTTTTCCCCTTAGTCCCCAAATTCTGACACACAAAAACCTTCAAAATTTGATCCTGAAACCAGAATAGAAATAGGAAATTCAAAATTTGCTCCCTTGCACATCCCTATCAAGCCGTGGCCTGAGGGACACAGGTGCAGGCCTGTGGAAACTGCACCATCTGTTGAGAGTGACAGCAGTCGGAGGAAGATCAGTAGAGTTACTTCCCCCAGGACAGCTTTAAAACAACCAAGAACAAGCAGAGTGAGCTGAAGGTGAGGAACTGAGAGGTCCTGATCCTGCAGGTACTCTGGGTTCAGATGGGGTGGTTTCCATGACAATGTCTTTTACAATTTGGATTTCAGAGGACAGTTTTTTTACAAATTTCTTGGAAGTGGGGATTCAAAAGCTTTGTAACTATAGGTACACCTGGAGGGGACGATAGGATCTCTCTTGTTTCCAACCTCTACTGTGATTTACATTGAGCATCATCTCCTCCCCATTCTCTCAAGAACTGAAGCTTCATTAGTCCAGGTGCTTGCTGCATGTGAAACTTAGATCCCCAAAGTTACCCCAGCAGAGCCCTGTGTAATCTTAGGGGTGTCATTTCCTGATCAATCTCAGGTAGATAATTCGGCTGTCATTTCAAACATCATTATTGCTTGCCTGGGGCACGCTCTTCACAATCGAGCTATACAGCAAGGTGCACTCTAAGACTGTGAATGTGTTCCTAATGACTAAGGGGGGAATCACACGTGCAGCAATTATCTGGATTTTTTAAAACTGGTTCTCAATAGTTCGCTGTTAACAAGTCCTGTTGCATTCACATGCATGCCATACCGATTTTAAGTACAGCGAAATAATGCATTCAGACCTTCTTTGTAGTCCGTGCTTAGCCAGCTGCTCAGTACGTTTCAGTTACAGGAAGTGCCCTGTGGGGAGCCAGAAGGTTGCTACTTTGTAGCAAAGTACAACTTTGCTACAACCTTTGCTGCAACTTTGCAACAACCTTTGCTACAACCTTTGTAGCAAAGGTTGCTACTTTGTAGAATCAGGGAATAAAAACGGAGAGCCTGAGGCTGCTGGAAAGAAGCCCCTCGCATAGTGAGGCGCACTGCTCTCTCCCTGGTTTCTTTCCGGTATCCCGCTGCTGCTACTGCTGCAGCACTACGGTAGAGTTTAGGAGAGATGATTGAAAGTCCCTTGGAGGGAAGAACTTTTTTGGGGAGAAGCATGGAGGGGAAACATGGAGGGGAAGAACTTTTTTGGGGAGAAGCTGGCTGCAGCCTGCACCCAGCGAGGCAACTACAGGGCTCCAGCTGGTCTCACTGCTTCCGGTAGGAGCAGGAGTAAAACAGCGCACTTGGAAGCACGGTTGCATTCACATCAGAAAAGATTACACACTAGTTAAAACCAGTACGATGTTGCTTTCACACTGCTGTTAAGTGCGGATTTATTGAAAACGGACAGCAAAAAGGTAGATTTGAGTAGCTTTTCAACACGCATTGCTTTAGTGCGATATTGACTCCATTTAATCGAATTTAGGTGTTCAGACAGGCATGAAACATTCGTTTTTTTAAAAAAATCGCACAAATCAGAACGTGTGAATCCCCCCTAAGTTGTGGGATCTGTGGATAGTGTGCTCAGATAAAGACACTGAGTATTCGTGCTAGTGTTAGCGCTTGGTGCTGAACTGCTAGTGTGTGTCCCATTCCATCACTAGGACTGTGCTAGTGCAAAGTACTAGTACCAGTGATAAAAGTCTGGAGGATTGCACTGTAAATAAGGCAAACTGCTCACTTAAATAAATTGGGGCTGACATTTCCTGCCGATGAAGCATCTTTTGATGCTGAAGGTCTGTGATGAGCTCACATGGATGGACTCCCAAGTCATTTCGGCACTTAATAAGACTATTTCAGGTAAGGGAATTGAAATACATAATTGACTTACATAATGAATGTATAGCTTGGAAGGCAAGTATTCCTGCTTTCCTCCCTCCCATGAGAAAGGTCCTCTGACAGCATAAGAGTATTGATGTACAGCATGTGTTCTCCTAGCAATAAATTCATTATGCCAGACTGAGTTACTGTGCCTGCTCTAACACTTCTCAGTGTCTAAGGTCTCTGCCAGTCATGCTGATTGCATAGTTTTGCATGTACCCAAGTCACCGTTTCAGGTTAAAAAGTAAGGACTGATCTACTTACTCCCTCTCTCATAATAGCACTATTAATAATGAAGTTAGTGGCAAAACCCTTATTGATGTTAATGGCAGACGATCATGTTCTAAGGCTACAATCCTCGAGTTGCTTGCTCTGGAGGTGTCCCACTGAAGTCAATGTAAGTACTCCAGAGTAGGTGGTTCGACGACTGTGTCTTATTACTTTTAAATGTCTGCTTAAAGAGGGAATGTTGTTGCTGTGTTAGTCCCAAATGTAAGACATGGACCTGGGAACTAAAATTCATAACTCTATTAGATATAAAAAACAATGGATTTAAAGATCTGGGCTTCCTAAGCCACTATCGAAATGTGTAAGTAACCGGCAGCCTGCTGTTTACAGACACCTGATATTTTCCCTTCATGTATATAAGTTCTGAAATGCTATTTTTTCTCTTTCAACCTTTTCCCCCTATGGTCTCCTCCCAAGTGATTGCTGTCATATATAAACATGTCCTGCATCTGCTCAGTCTGCAGTTCTGACTTTTTAAATGCCAGAGGAAGGGTCCTTTGTAGCCTGAAAACTTGCTTAGAGAGGATAGGTTTCTGGATAGGTTAGACAGTGGAACCCCTGTTACCAATGGCGGTTCTGGTAAATGTCCGAGGGGCTGGTACTGTTGGGGTCCATACCCCCTCCCCCACATTTACAAGTACATATGTATGTACGTATGTATGCATTTACAAGTGAATGTGGTTTTGTCAATATTGCGTTTTTCCATTAATGGGGGCTTGGTTACTGAAAATGCCAGAACTGATCTTAGGTCCCAGTCTGCCACTGCCTGTGACCATAGATTTCCCCCCTAGTGGCATCAGTACTCAGCTGATAAGGGGACAGGATTCATTGCCATTTCCCTCTCTCATCCAGCGACTCCCTCGCTCTTGCTTCTGTACTTGGCAAACAGGCTGTCACTAGCAGGGATTTGTGCTTTATCAGGAAGCAGCGCCACTGAACTGAGACAGATCCTGCCTTTGTGACCGAGTTAAGAACTTGACTGCAAGGTTTTAAAGACAGCAATCCCTCTTTCAGGGCAGCGCTGCCTCTGCAAGGTAAGTGTTGGACGAGATGGATGCCATAGAGTGGGAGAACAGGGAGCAGAGGCACTATAACCGTGCTGAACTTTTAAAAAAAATTATTAAAGGTTGTTGTCAGGGCTCTAGTCAGGCCTGGAAAGCTGGGGAGAGTGGGGAGGATTGAGATGGGCCAGTGGGGATGGTCTGTGGCTGCGAGATCCCACTACTCCACCAGCCCCCGTTTCAGCCTTTGCTCTGCCAGCCCTTGCTCAGGGTTCACTTGATTTTGACATAGGCTGGGCTGGCACCGCTACCTCTACTGGCAAAACACTCTCTGCTGAAGAGCTGGTGAGGGTAATAACACTGCAGCACTCTCCCTGTCCATCCACAGAAGCCTCAGCCCCACCCTTGCCAGGTGAGAGTGAACAGCTGGTGAGTGGCAGAAGCAGCACCCCTTACCCCCATGAACAGCTGCTGCTTCCGTTCAAGGGGCGGGTGCTGCTTCTGCCACTCACCAGCTGTTCAGCAGGGTGTATGTTGCCTCCCAACAGCGGATCAGTGGTTGTAGCATCTGCAGCCCTGCCCCTTCTGAGGTGTGGCAGAGCAGCAGCAGAGACAGGGGCTGGAAGAGGTACTGGGGCTGCACTCTGGTGTTAAGAGGTGCTGGGACCCTGCACGGTGACTGCACAATGTTCCTTTGGGGGCGGTCCCCACTCAACAAAGTCAATGGCAGTTTTGCCTCTAACTTCACCGGTGTGGATTTTCCTCTCTGCTCTCCTTCCCATCTTACTAAAAACTCCGATACCGTCTTAAAGATTTTTTTGGAGGCCCTGGGCAATAACTGAATGTTAGTAATTTTTGCATCCAAAAACTTTATTGAATTAGTATCTTACAGGTGACACATTCTAGCAGCAGGCCTGTTTGACTAATTTACAGAGATCACTCCATAGATTTTCAGGCAGCAAAATCACAAATGGTTGGTTTTGGCACATTTATGTACAGTTCTCTCTTGGCTTCTCAAGAGGGGTTTAGCTAGGTTGGAATGGATCCTAGTGCCTAGGATGGAATGGGATCCCCCCCAATACAGTTACAACAGGCTCTAGGGTCCCCAGTGCAGCTGTGCCCATGTTTTGCACCCCTGAACGTTTCCATCCCGTGTGATGTGGATTCACATGTTGCACATACCTGGCTGATGGGTCTTGAAGGCCCTTTCAGACTGGGGACCTGGACCCCAGGCCTTAATGGGGGAGATCACCATCTGACTTCAGCCCATCCCAGTCCTATCCTACTGAGTGGCTCTCCTGAAGGTGTGGGATGAGCTGCGCTTCTCCGGGAGATCCACTGGGTGGCAGCAGGAGCAGCGGCTGGGAAGTTTCTGCCTGTTGACAGTGTGTTTCTTTACCCATTAAAGCGGGAGGTACAAGGGATCGAGAGGAAGAGCACCCGGGAGGGAGAGCAGCCTTCCCCGCAACCTGGGAACGTGGAGGGAACCTGCTTCTGGTCCCAACGTGTTCACTCGCCTGCGCGCTAGGCATCTGCTGTGCTGGGGGACCCCTCTGCTTGTTTCCATGCGGCTGGGTTGCCCATGCAGCAAAGCAGGGATCCTCAGCGTGGGCAGCCTGGACGTAAGCGCCAAGTGACACTGACAAGGTAAAGGCTCGGACGGCTACAGCTGCCCTTGGCCGGCTGGGCTGCGAATCGCGGCGGCTGGGTTCTCCACCCGAACGGGCAGGTCACTTGGCTCTCGGGGATCGGATCCCATCCCACTAGACGGTGCTGCAGTTTGCTGTCTCCTCCACCCCCCCTGCAAATGCCTCGCCCGGAGTTTCTCTGCGGGGAAGTGCCCCACACGGTGCGGCCGGGCTTTGCCCCGGGGGAGCACATTGCTTGCTGCTTTGCCTTTCCAGTGGGGTTGAGCATGCAGCGGAGTAAGAGGGTGTAAGGGCAACTCCTGCATCGCCTTCTCTGCACTTCAGTGGCTACTGAACGCGATGGCACCGAGTCCCAGGCTAATGGGAACCTGCCGGGCAGTTTAGTTAATCCCAGGGGCAGTCCCCAGGGTTGGGATTTTGAATTAGTTTCTTTCTCCTCTTGGGCAGGTCTCTGGGTTGGCTGGCTGGCTGTGCTGTTCTTCGATTGCTTTTCTGCAAGTGTGTCCCGGATCCACTGACTCCTCTCAGGGGCTGTAATCACTCAGAGCAGGGGGTGTGCGTGAGGCTAGGGGATGCCTCTGCTTTAGGCGCTTGGAAAGCTGCAAGTCCCACCACAGACGAGTCATTGGAGAGAAAGCCCTGTTTCCCAAAGGAGAGGAGAAAGTAAGGTTGCTTTATTTATGGCGAGGATGCAGAGCCGAGTCTTTAGGCAGGCACGCGGCCTGGGTCTGGACTGGTGTGAGGGATGGCATGTTCCCATGGGACAGTCTGAATTCAGACTCATTCTCCAGTAAGGCTCCCTGGAGTTAGCTTGCTCCAAGGTAAAGCTCTCTGTGTGAATGCTCCTACCTATGAGAACGCACTAACGATGGGTGCTTTTAGAGGGATGGCACCCACAGCTCTGCTCCGCCTTATACTTGGGCAGCCCATCTGTCTAAAGGTGGGCTAGCAGGAGCAGAGCAGGTGGTGCCGGCTACTGGTGTTCTGGAACATCCCAGAGCACCGCCAGCAGAGCGGCCCCCCCAAACTCGGGGCACTGACCAGAGGCGGAGCAGGTCTGTCTACTCGTGGACAGCTGCTGCAGCTCTGCTTCAGGCCAGGGGTTGCCCTGGGCAATGCCATAGAGCTGCAGATGGCAGCCTAGGCCAGTGGGCAATCCACCTACAGCTTTATTGTGTGGAACAGTGGGGCACCACACAGGTAGACTGTGGGCCGTGGCAGCTGCCAGGCACAAGAGGAGCTGCACACAGGGGACGTGGGACTGGCCACGTCCGGAGCAGGCCCATGGGTGCCCCCGGTCCATCTAAAGACACCCAATGTGCTTGCTCTCATTGAATTGTATTTGCTGGCTGTTAACTCCAGGGTGGTTTTTAAAAAAAAAAAAAAAAAACAACCCCAAGGAAATCCTTATCTTGGGGAAAATTCCCACGAGGTGAGGACTATTTCATGTGGACGTGTTCAGAGTGAGATTGTGAGCAGGCATAATTCTGGTCTTAAGTCTCTAGGTTTGGTTCCACTGCCCTGCCCTAGAGCAGGATAAAGACTGGTTCAGACTACCCTGACATCTGAAAATGCAGTCTAGAGTTGCATAGTGCAGAGACCTACTACTTCCCCTGCCTTTCTCCAGTTGCAGCACCTCTTGCCTGCTGGCTTAGCAGCAAGTAGAAGGTTTAGAATAAGAGCTACTAAGCCATCCCTTCTCCTTGAGTGATTCTCCCTGGTCGAGTTAAACTGTCTGGCTGTATGGAGCAGCAAAGTACCACTGTCCAGCAAACTTTGCACTGTGATTAGTGTTGGATGGCAGACAAGTGCTGCCCGGATCCTTTTCCCAGAGGCTTATGTAAAACCTGTGCCCTTGAGTTGGCTTAACTTCAAAGTGTGCAGTGACATCATTACATAAGGGGTCCTAATGAACCTCAGTGTAGAAATCCTCAACATTCTCTAAGAAAATGGAGTGAATCCTAAGACTCTTTCCATTGTAGAACAGGGCTACCTTTTTCTTTTGCCAGTGTCACAGACTTAGCACAGTTGCAAGTAGCCAGCAGGGAATAGCTTCTGAGCCCCTCCTTCTCCTTGACGCTCATGAGTATTAGTCCTATATCCCGGTCTTGTTCTGTAACAGGGGAGTTCATGGGACGTGATCAGTTTTTTGCAAAGTTTAGTGCTGACCACGGTACCGTTATAATACTCTGTCTAATTAGCCCATCTAACTTGGTGGATGGTTAATTAGTCATTGGTGGCTAATTAGTCCCTTCTAACTCAGTTTGTTTGCTGACATAAGACGCTGGGTAGAGATGGGCCAGTGGCAGGTCCATTTCCCAGGGGTCATCTGGTATCATCAGGGATTCAAACTAGAAACCTGTCAGATTTCTATTAATTCATGAAGCCTTTTGGCCTATTGTCAAATGGTTTTATATTATATTTTTTGCTGAACTAACAGAATGAAAGGCCTGATTTTTGTAACCTTCAGCCTGTCAGTTACTGTTGGTGGTGGGAAAATGCTGTAAACTTAGAATATACAGGAGGGCTGGAATCCTCCAAGAACAAAAAGGTCTGTCTCTAAGTATTTTGTAGGTGTCTTTCAAGTAAGTGTGGATGAGATACACAGAATATTTGCTGGAGACATCAATATCTTAGTTTCTTTTGAAGGTAATAGGTTAAATCCTGTCCTGGTTTACTCTGGGGTAACTCCAGTGATTCCAACAGTGCTACTGCATATTTACCAGTGTGTGACGGTGTGTAGTGCTTCGCCAAGAGTATCGTGTACAGTTTAAAGTTTCTCAGTCTTTTCACACTTCAGACAACAGACCTATTCACAGCTGCAGCATATCTAGTTGCAGAAAATTAATTAGTGTCACTGGAACCTAGTGATGAGTTTAAAGGGTGGAATATAAAACACTTGTGTGAGAACAGAATTGTGGGTGTTTTATGTTTGAAACTTGTTCTGAATTAGGTCCATGAACTACCATTAAAAATAAAGAGTGTGAAGCAACCCAAGAGTGTGCATTATCAGAGATGATACTGAGGCCTGCCCTTTGGCTGTGCCCTTCGGCTGGCTCCGACAGATGGAGCTGGTGTTGTTAGTATTTGATGGGAGGGATATGTATCTGTAGCATGTGAGAGGACTCTCCCTCCTGGTGAGAGCAGGAGGGTAGATGGAGGGGCTTCCCCTGGCGGCAGCAGGGTGGAGACAGAAAGTAGGTATGTCTCTGATGCTGGGAGAGTGTAATGTGAGAAGACTGATTGGGGGGGGGCGTATTTTTTGTATATGTATTTTGGAATTTTTGTATATGTTAAACTGATTGATCTAGGGGGCTGTATTGCTAATGATGATTTTTTTGGTGTTATTTGGTGCATTGTGCACATTATGTATTATATATTATGTTGTAAGCTGCCTCGAGCCATTTGTAATGGGAGAGTGTGGGATATAAATTAAATGATGATGATGATGATGAAGATAAGAGAGAAATTGTGTTCAGCATCTTGGGTGTGATCCCCTGCTGTTACTTCAGTTTTGTGTTGCTGGTCTAAGGGGGGATTCAGACGTTCTGATTTTTGCGAATTTTTTTTAAAAAACGAATGTTTCATGCATGTCTGAACACATAAATTCGATTAAATGCGGTCAATATCGCACTAAAGAAATCCGACTTTCAAAGCTACTCAAACCTACCTTTTTGCTGTCCGTTTTCAATAAATCCGCACTTAACAGCAGTGTGAAAGCAACATCGTACTGGTTTTAACTGGTGTGAAATCTTTTCTGATGTGAATGCAACCGTGCTTCCAAGTGCGCTGTTTTACTCCTGCCCCTACCGGAAGCAGTGAGACCAGCTGGAGCCCTGTAGTTGCCTCGCTGGGTGCAGGCTGCAGCCAGCTTCTCCCCAAAAAAGTTCTTCCCCTCCATGTTTCCCCTCCATGCTTCTCCCCAAAAAAGTTCTTCCCTCCAAGGGACTTTCAATCATCTGCCTCTGCCTCTACCGTAGTGCTGCAGCAGTAGCAGCAGCGGGATACCGGAAAGAAACCAGGGAGAGAAGCAGCGCGCCTCACTATGCGAGGGGCTTCTTTCCAGCAGCCTCAGGCTCTCCCTCTTTACTCCCTGATCCTACAAAGTAGCAACCTTTGCTACAAAGGTTGTAGCAAAGGTTGTTGCAAAGTTTGCAAAGTTGCAGCAAAGGTTGTAGCAAAGTTGTACTTTGCTACAAAGTAGCAACCTTCTGGCTCCCCACAGGCCACTTCCTGTAACTGAACCGTACTGAGCAGCCGGGTAAGCACGCACTACAAGAAGGTCTGAATGCATTATTTCGCTGTACTTAAAATCGGTATGGCATGCATGTGAATGCAACAGGACTTGTTAACAGCGAACTATTGAGAACCAGTTTTTAAAAATCCAGATAATTGCTGCACGTGTGAATTCGCCCTAAGCCTGTGCAGAGACAGGTTCTTTGTATTAAATTAAAAATCACCTCTCCTCAAATATAATACCTAGATTCTGGGCCTGACTGATCAGCATTTAAAATTATTGAAGGGAGTGTGATGGGGGTTTGGATCAGGTTCCAAGCGAATACCAAGGTTGGATGGTCCCCCAATCTGAGGCAGTGCATGCATGGTTATAATGGTGTTTAATTATATGAACTCAACATGTGTTGTCCTGTTGCTTACAAACTTTCAAACCTATCCTGCTAAAGGTTTTCTGTCTGCTCAGCCTCCTTGTTTGACCTGCAGTCTCTCGGTTTTGCTGCATTACCTCCAGACTTCAGGGGTGAAGCTTTTATTACCCCAAGTTATCCAAAGCAGCACTACTAGAATTTGTTTTCATAAGTGTGGAGCCATGTTGGAAAGGAGATGTGGGCAAAGAGGTTCTCCTACCCCAAAGGCTGGCCTTAAAATGTGTGGGGCTAGGGTGGTCCTGCCTGCTTGGAGGCAGCTTCTGCAGGTCCCTAGAAGTGGTTGTGTTTACTAGGATCTCACTGGGAGGGAATGGGGGCCCCACCCTCTGCCCTGGTGAAAAAGGGGCCGTATAACTTGTCTACAGGACTCCTGTAGACAAACCAGTAGGGGCAGGCATTTGGATTTGATCTGTAATTGCTCATAACGGGCGCTATGCCTTAAGCTGTATCAAACCCCAACACCGCGCCTGTTGTGGTTCAGTTCTAAAATAAGAAAAAACTAATTAAAGAAATTGCTGCCATGTGCAAAATGTCTCTCAGATTGTAAACCCTAGGGCAGGGACTGTGTCTATTCCATTGCTTTGTAATGCACCAGGGACATTGCTAGCACTATATAAATGTTTGCTAATAATAATAATAATTAATTAATAATAAATAAAATGGCTGCCAGACCATTCTGCGCATAGACACCCTTTTTCAAAATGGTGGTGGCAGTGTTGCTACCATTTTGGAAAAGGGCAGCTGGTCTGCACATGTGCAGTGGCCATTTTGCGCATGCACAGACCAGCTGCCCTGTCCCAAAATTTGGAAAAAGGCTCACATGCACAGAATGGTCTGGGGGCCATTTTGCACATGCACAGTTTTTAATTTAATTAAATAATAATAATAATAATAATAATATTTTACAGTTTTTAATTGATTTAAATACAGATCTGTAGTACAGATTGGTAATTAAATCCAGAAACTTTGGAATCCAAACTAAAAACGGATCCAAACTGCAGTTTCTTCTGGTGGACCACCCCTTCGAACTAGCAGGGCCCCAGGGCGGTCGCCTTGGGTTGCCCTGTAGTAAGGCCAGCCCTGTCGACCCCTTTCCAGTGCGTTCCTGCCCTTGGAGATCACGTGGTGTCACAATGCTCTGAAGGAGGCATGGCCGCATTTGAAAGGACCATCCCTCTCCCCCTCTTGTGATGTGGCCCCCACTCCCTCTGGAGGGTTGAGTTGTTGCAATACTCCAGAGGGTCACATTGGCAAGGGGCAGGAGAGTTTGTTTGTGTGTCACCCCCCTTTCCAGGTACTCCACTTGCCACCCATATAGATTTCAAATCACGTTTTTTTTGTAAAATAAGAATTTTGGGGGACTTGCTGTGTGCCTTCTGGTTTCTGAACTTTAAAGGTGCAACATACCCTTAGGCTGCTTTTAAACGAGACAAGAAACGCGGCTGATCCTTTGATCAGCGGCGTTTCTTTGCGCTCGTTTAAATTACAAACTCACATTTAAGCCGGCTCTTCCCCGCGTTAGACCAGGCAGGCGATCCTGCCCCGTCCAACGCGGATCGCCGCTGTGCCGGCTTCACGGCACACTTCCGGGGTATGTAGCTGAGTGTGCATGCGCAGAAGGGCGCGCATGCGCACTGAGTCTCTACGCCGGGTCTGATGCTCTTCTGAGCATCAGACCCAGCGTAGAGAGAAAGGCAGGTGCGTGATCCCACCTCTGAACGATCCCGCTTGTTAGCGGGATTGTCTAAAAGTGCCCTAACTGCTTCTACCTGGTGGTCCTCTCTGAGCTCCCCAGCTCAACCTTTTCAACTGAGGCTCCGCTGGCTTATCACACTCCCCCAGCTAGAGCCACTCANGTTTTTTTCAGAGTAAACGCTGGAGGTTGCTGCAATTCAAAGCCGTTGTGGTTTTAAAAAGGAAATCTAAATGAGACTGGCCTGCCTGACTGTGGCTTTTCCTGGTCCCATTTTGCTCTTGGTTTGATCCCCTCCCCCACCTCAGCAGACTAGAGGCATGCAGTAAAAGACTTGTGGTGGGCCCAGGCTCATTTCTCAGTTATGGACCCCCTAAGGGCAAGTGAGCAAAATCATCTTGAGTAGCAGCAGCCCTATGATGTTCCTGGCCAGCCTCCTCCCGCCAAGGTTGTGATGCCGCTCTGACTCCCAGTGAGGCACCCAGAAGTCCCACCAAGAAGGAAGTTTTAACAGACAGCAGAACCAGCACGTCACCCCTGCCACAAGAAAATGTTCAGAGTAGGTAAAGGGCAGAGTGATGGCATGCTCCGTCCCCTCCCCACTCTGAAGAGCTCAGGCATCTTGCAGGGGGTATCCCCAAGAGTCCAGGGCCCAGGCTCAAGTGAGTCTCCTCACTCCATGGTATCTAAGCCCCTGAAAAGAAGGGTTTTGAGAGCACCCCATCTGGCCCTTCTGCTTGAAGGAAAAGAAGAGCTCTTCCTTTTCTCTCTCTCCTGGCATAGCCCCTCTTTCTCCCGAGTTAAGGCAGGAGGAATTGATGCCTGGCTAGGAGAGATTCTGAGACAAGTTCAACAGCGAGAAGGGCCCAGATAGTCACTGACTATCCGTCTACTCTGCCGGAAGTTATGTCGTCCTTTAGCTGCCTAGTTTCTTCTAGTGGCTGAGGGAAGGAAGAGACCCGGCACCTCTGAGGGAGAGGTGACTGGGATGATGGTGGCAATGGACAGTCTGAGCCTTGCTGCCTCTTTTCTCTCCCCATGTGATAGGGAAAGATAATTCCCTGCCACAAAGGGATATTTGCACTTACCAGCTTCTGTAAAGTTCTTGGAGAGATTTCTCTGAAAAGCACTGTATCAGTGAAAGTTATTTCCATTATTGTTCCTTGAGAGGAATCCTTTGGTGGTGTCTGCCTTTTGGTTGTAGGTGCCTTGCTCTTGATCAGTTGTTGTGTCTCTACCTTTTGGCAGTGCATCCTAGGACTTAACTTTGGTCGAGGCGGCTGGAACCTCATTTTACAGGAAGATTCCGGGCACCTTATATGGAAAAGGCTGGCTCAAACCGTTACATAGTTTCCATCACTCCTGTAAATTCTCTTCTTGAAAAGAGTGGGAGTTGTGATCTGTTTTTCCTAATGGCCTGCAGGGGCAGATCCAGAAGTGATGTGGATGGGGGGGCTAAAGTCCAAAGTTGACATAGCCCCGCCCAGGTGAGCAGACCCTGCCCTCAGCCCAACCCTTGCCAGGCTAGCACCATGGTGGCTTCACCTTCTGCCGAAGAGCACTTTTCTTAATAGCTGAATAAATAATAATCAAGGCAAACTTAAAAAAATTACCTTGCTGTATGGTTGTGTGTGGTCATTATAATTTCCATTTTATAGATAGGCAACTGAGGCAAGGAGATAGTGTCTTGCCTGGACGGTATGCTATTGACTTTGCTGGAGATGGATGACCCACACCACTGACTGGGGGAGATCACCCAGTTTCCATCTTTCACCACTTTACCACTAGTCTATTGTGGCAGACAGAGCCCCTCTGAGATAAAGGATCATACAGCAAGCCTTGCTCAGCACAACTGACAGAGTTAGGAGTCATGCCCAATATTTGTGCAGTATTTTCTAACCAGGGCAGGCCCCAGGCTTTGTG
Organism: Sphenodon punctatus; assembly: GCA_003113815.1. Lineage (NCBI taxonomy): Eukaryota > Metazoa > Chordata > Lepidosauria > Sphenodontia > Sphenodontidae > Sphenodon > Sphenodon punctatus. The sequence goes on along the minus strand of QEPC01001637.1, from coordinate 1,336,243 downwards.
AGGCCATGTGCGAAGTCTTGGTGTGGGGCCTGATTTGCATAACTAGCCCCCACCTAATTATATAAATGTGTAAATTTACATAACATTTACTCCCTCTGGACAGGAAGGATTCCCATTCTCCACCCCTCCGAGCGGCCATAGACAAGCATGGCCTCCCAATGTCCCCCCCCCACACACCTCCCCAGCCGAGCATCTACCACCACTCCCCAGGAGTGGTTCCACTGCAGGGGCAGCCGGGTGGGCAGTGAGGCAGGCACAGAGAGACTGACTGCGTCCACTGCCTTACTGGAGGAGGGGACTGAGCTTGGACAGTCTGGCCTCCAGGGCCTGTTGCTTCTTGCTGCTGGTGCCACTTGTGCATGCACATGGTGCGATCGGTCCAGAGGCACTGCTGTCAAACACACAAGACACTCAAAATGCAGCTAGCCTATTAAGCACATTATGCCATGAAAATAGACATATATATATATATATATATATATATAAACCAGTTCAGTTGTGCCCTCATAATCAGTTCATGCTGCCCCCACCTTATAACCAGTTCATTTGTGCCCCCACCCCCCATATAATCAATTAACGCTGCCCCCCACCCATAACTATTTAATTTGTGCCCACGGGGCAACATGAATTGATTATATGGGGGACACAAATGAACTGGTTATGGGGGGGCGGGTTTAAATACAGTATTCCTGTTAGCAATAACTTCATTAAGAAGAGTTATTGAAATAGCAGCCATAATAATCTCAGAACCATATTTGCAGATTTTCCCAGATAGAATAGATATTGCTTTACATCCTAAATTTCTACCTAAGGAAGTAAGACAGTTATGAGAATGTGGCCCTTTTTACACGGGCCTCTCCCACCCATGAACACACAGATTTCTGTGTTCATGGGTGGGGGAGCCCTGTGTGAACAACGTGGTGTACGCGACCATGGTGAGTGGGGGTGCATGTGCGCCCTCCTAAAACACATCCCCACTCACATGCACCCCACTCGTCCCCATGCATGGAGCAACCAGCGGTTACTCCGTGGGTGTGGATGAGTGGGGGGTGAGTGGGGATGCATGTGAGACCGTGTGCATGCCCTGCCCACGAACCAGCATGCCCATGGACCCCCCACCTGGTGAAGCCATGTAAAAATGGCCTGAGGAGCCACTCAAAGAAGAACAGAAGGTTGCTACCTTGTAAACAAGGTTCTTTGACATAGCTCCAAACATTCTCACAACACCCACTCTTCCAGCCCTGCATGGAATTTTTTTCTTATATTCGTAGAAAGGGTTGGAAGGATCTGTTATTCAGAGTGGGAGAGTGCTTTTTATACTAGAGGAGCTCAAGACCGTCATGTGGTCTATTATTTGAATAGGGCGAGAATGCACAACCCAGTTGTGAGAAAGTTTGGACGAAGAACCTTCTGTACAAGGTAACAACAACCTTCTGATCACTCACGCGGGGAGTTGTTTGTAAACAGCTTTATCTCCCAGTCTGATCGGTGTCTCTGTGTCCTGCTGCTGTGCTACTAGGAGGCAGAGGCAGGTGAGGGATGGGGACCAGAGCCAGGGAGGGGAGGCAGAAGAACTTATTGAGGGAGAAGCTGGCTGCAGTCTGCTGCCCAGCTAGGCAAGCATAGGGCCCCCAGCTGGCCGGGGCCACCTGGGGCCAGCCCTGCCCTCCCTGAGTCAGGCGGGGAAACTGGCAAGTAGGCAGACCCCCACCCGCAGTTGCAAAACCCACCAGTGGCGCCAACGGAGGCTCGGTCATTAAGTCCAGCCTCAGCACAGTTTCCCTGGATCTCATATCCCCACCACCAAGCCAGGTGGCTCAAGCCATGCAGTTGAGCATACCAGCGGCTCCAATAGAGGCTTGGTCATGCAGCCCTTACCCCCTGACCCCCACTCCTGTTGCAGAGGCAGGTGGAGAAGCCGGCAAGCAAGCAGCAGACTCACAGCATGGGGCCCACATGGCTGTCCAAACACCCCCCCTCCCGCCAAGCACTCCAGCAGCTGGGAGGCTCAGCCACACAGACCTCAGCTTCAGCCACCATGGTCCCTGGATCTCTAGCACCCCACTGGATTACTTAGTGAGGTGATCTAGCCCCCCCCATGCCGCCTCTCTGCAGCGACTTACAGGTCCCGTGCAGGAGGTAGCAGGACTGTCCAGTGCACGCAAGCAGCAAATGTAAGGTTGGGGGAAGGTCCAAAAGTACTTTCCTTAGGCCCGCCCCCAGCAATGACATAGCACCAGGCTGCAAATACAAGCCTTTGGGGGCAGGTCCAAGCACTGTTTGCCCAGCCCCAGCATGATTTCAGCCTCCAGGCTGACCTCCAGGCTGGTGGGGCTGACGCCTCTTCAGCCACCTCGGTGAATCCGCCCCTGGCCTGAACCATCAATGCCCATTGGAGTTGAGGGTGAGGCAAAGGATCCCAGTGCCTTCAGTGGGCTTTGCATCAAGCCTTTGAATGCATGGCATGGGATTTGTGACTGTGAGAAGCAATCAGTGGTTTGTGGCATGCACTGTATCTGCTTCTCTGTAACTGGATTTTCAAGCACGGCTCTAGTGTATAGCCTGTAGGTGCCCTTTCATAGACATTGAATGTAGTAGCTAAATTTCCATAATGGCACGGCAGGCACACAGAGTACTTCATTTTTGCAGGACAAGTAATGCTGTGCCAAGGCCTCATTAGAAACGGCAAACTAGGTTAATTGTGCAACTGCTCATGGCAGAATGCTAATGGTAAACTGTCCCTGTAGGAGCAATGTTTGATCTTCTCAAATGTTAGGCCTCAGTTCCCAGGTAGCAAAGGTGATGAAGAATACTTGTTCTGGTGCAGTCCCACTGCAGTACTTTCAGAATAAGGAATTAGGGTATTGTAATCTAATCCTTAGTGAATTATTGGTCACTACTGGCTAAATTCTGCTTTTTTTACACATGCTGATGTTAAGTAGCTGTATACTTTGCTAGTAATCCCAAAGAGTTTAGTGACTGGGACAGTTGGTGCAGGTATTGCCAAGTCTCATGCTTTTATGTAATCAGAAAATCTTAAAATAGCAAGATTTGTGATCACCAGGGTTCCTAGTTTTCTGCGACAAAAAACTGGAAATTCTCTGATTAAAACCCCCAAAACCTCTGTTTTACTACCACAATATATATAGGTATAAGTTAGAACACCACATTTTATTGTAATATTTTCATTTTAATGTAATTTTGTAGCTACCTGTCCCACCAACAGTCAAAGAAAAAAAAAAAATTAAAAAAAAAATTCAAGGTCTGTGGCCCCCCCTCCAAATGCAGAGCCCCTGCCCCTCAGCACATGCTTTCAAAGGTTGCTTCCCCTCAGCCCCACTCCGCGTCCTCACTGCCCTGTGCTTGCTGTGTCCTCCTCTCAAACCTGTAAGTATTTGCCATTTTCTGCAAAATTCTCAGAGAAAAAAGCAAAATCTCTGGTTTTCTCTGGTTTTCCATCGCAAAGAGAAAACTAGGAACCCTGGTGATCAATTCACGAGAATCTCTGCTTTCGCTAGAAAACATAAGTTTCCAACAGGGTTGGTTGAATATTTGTTAATCTGATATAATGGATGAATCAAAGATGCTGAATCCAATTTTGAAATTTGAGCCTGAATTTTATCTTGGTCAAATTAATCAATAAAACTCAATAAAGTTGCAATTTCATATTTATTGACCCCAAATCAAAATGTTGACTTCATAAACAAAATGTCAGCTTGGGAACAGAAATATTGGCCATATATAAAGGTGTGGTGAGTGACACAAAATTTTAATTAAAAACCTGGCCCTTCCAAATGCCATTTCCCGCAATTTTAATCTGGATGAAATATGGAGCCAGTACTCGTTTCTAAGTGTGGTTGTAGAAAAAAGCTTGACGGCATTATTACTAAGGTGTACCTCGGAAAGCAGAAGTCACATGGAATGACCCAAACTTTTATTTTTGAACCAAAAACGTCTGATTTTGGAACACATGGGGTTGACATGATCCTAAATGTTAAGTTCAATAAAACAATCTCTTTTTTAAAAAAAATAACTTTTTATTTATTAATGTATTTCAAGGTACATAACTATTGGCTGTTTACATACATTTAGTACACCCCTTGAATCACCCATTTCTTAGGTTAATATCAGTAAACATATCTTAACTACGGTGTGTCCATACAAATTAGCAAACAAGGTTTGCTAATATAGGGTGAAAACAGACATGACGCTAACCACCCGTGGTGGTTATTTATGCATGTTGCAGGGCTGTATTGTTGCCCTATGCAGCCCTGAAACATGCATAAATGACCACCAAGGGTGGTTAAAGGGTGGCGTCATGTCTGTTTTCACCCATAGTGTTCATCTAGTGAAGGCTTAGAACTGGTAGTTAAAGAGAGTCTGAAGGTCATCTTTTCTCATCTCTTTTCCTTCAAGTGCATGAATAATTGGAGACCATATTGCTTTGAAGATGGTAAGCTTGTTCTGTAGACCTGCATGCAGTTTTTCCATATCCTGTTAATCCATTCTTCGTATGAGAGTTCCTCTTCTGACCTCCAGTGTTTGGCTATGATGTTTAATGCTGCCCAAAATAAAACTTTACAAGAATCTTGACATATCTGTACGTTTTTTTAATTCTGGGTATAGCCCCAGTAGGGCTATCTCTGGTTTATATGGTATCAGAGTATAGACACCTTATTAGCTATTTTCCATACCTTTGTCCATAATGCTTGGATTTTCTAGCAGTCCCATCAGCAGTGTCTATATCCTCCCTCCATACCACACCGTTTCCACCGTAGAGGCTTTCTCCATTTGGATCACAATATCTCAGCCTTGATGGGGTTAAATAATATCTGGTAGCTACTTTGACCTGGGTTTCCTCACCGGGAGAGGGCTTGGCAGGGATCCTGGAGAGAGCTGGGCTGGGCTTGGCTGCAACAGCTGCACTGAGAGATCCCCTGCACCTGTGTGACTCTGCTTCTCCGCCTCCTGCAGGTATTGCCATACAGAGGGAGCTGCCCTGAGGGTGGCGCCCAAGGGCGCTGCCAAAGGTCAAAGAGCTGTTGGTGGGACATTAGCAGGACAGAGGCAGTGGAGGCAGCCACCCTATTTGTGGAACCTGGGGAGCGCCTGTGTCACCGGAGGGGGTTGGGAGCCAGTTGGGCTCGCTTTCCCCCAGGCTGCGGGGACTCCATCCGTCTCCTGGTGGCAGAGGGAGAGGGGGCGGGACTACCATCTTCCCTGCGACTTCTGGGGGTGGGGTGCCAACTGGGAGCCAGGAGGGCTTGCCTCTCCCCCCCTCCGCTGCGGCTTTATTCGCTCGTCCGCCTGTTGTTGGGGCTGGGAGTCAGGCTGCAGGGACTTCACCCCCCTTCCGGTGGCAGAGGGAGAGGGGGCGGGACTACCATCTTCCCTGTGGCTTCTGGGGGTGGGGTGCCAGCTGGGAGCCAGGTGGCTCGCCTCCCCCCCGGCAGCACTGTCCATGGCTTTGTTCGCTTGTCCGCCTGTTGGGGCTGGGAGCCAGGCTGCAGAGACTCCACCCCCCTCCTTGTGGCAGAGGGAGAGAGGGTGGGATTACCATCTTCCCTGCTGCTTCTGGGGGTGGGGCGCCAGCTGGGAGCCAGTTGGGTTTGCCTCCTCCCCCCGCCCCAGCATTGTTCGTGGCTCCATTCGCTCCCTCGCCCATTGTTGGGGCTGGGAGCCAGGATGCAGGGACTCCACCCCCCTCCCGGTGGCAGCGGGAGAGGGGGTGGGACCACCATCTTCCCTGTGGCTTTTGGGGGTGGGGCGGTGGCCCCAGTAGGGGTCCTTCAGTGACATGCCTTTAGAGGGCCTTTGGGTGTGGCCCTTGGTGATGGCCTGAGTGTGCGGGGGTGTGGGGTCCTGTCTGTTTGGTAGTAAACTGTGGGGAGGGTTTGTATTGGGGGATACTTGTTTAAAGGGGGGAAGTGTGGGAGGTGATTGGTGGGGGGTGGGGGTTTCTTTATTTTATAGAGGGGTGGTAAGGGGATATAGATGGAAGGGGAGGATATAGATGGAATTTGGATTAGGGAGGGNGGTGATTGGTGGGGGGTGGGGCCATGGCAACCATGGACCTGTCCCAGAGGGTCAGTGGCCCGACACACCAGGGATGACATACCTTAGACCTTGTGTTTTGCACCAGCCGTGAGGCAGGGGGTCCGTTGGTGGGGAGATATCAGCTGTGCCCTTGTCATGGACGGACCATTACCTCCTGCAGGCTCCTCTCCTGGCGCACGTTTGCTCCTGGAGGGGCGTGGAACCTATTCAAATGGCCCGCCCCCATAGACAGATGGAACCAGAGCGATTCCGGGAGGCTTTGGGGGGTATACCTTCTGATCTGGACAGCTGTTCCATTGATGGCCTTGTTGAGCTGTGGAATGTCATGCTGACTGAGGTCATTGATTGGATAGCTCCAAGGCGTCCACTCCCCAGGCAGCAGCACCACAGGCCTCCCAGATTTTTGGAGGGGCTGTGGGTGCTGAAGCAGGAGGGAAGGCGGTTGGAGCGATGGTGGCGTCGTTCATGTGCTGAAGCTGATAGGTTGTGTCATAGAGTGAGGTTACAAGCCTATGCCGTTGCTATGCGAACATTAAAGAAAGAGTTCTTTGCTGCTCTTATAGTGTTCTCTAAATCCCGTCCAGCGGAGCTGCTCTGGGTGGTGCGGGGACTGGTCAGTCTGGCCTCCCTCCACCTTGGAGTGGAGTCACCTGGTGCCTGCTGTGACTTGTTTGTGGATTATTTTGTGGACAAAATTGCTCGGATTCACCATGGTTTTGATGCTGCATTTTCTGCAGTAGGGCAATTGGAGGTTATGGATGGGGCCTTGTCCTTGTTTGTGGAATCAGTTTCAGCTGATGACTCCTGCCGATGCGGAGGATGTTCTTGGGGCTGTCAGGGCCACCTGTTGTGAACTGGACTCTTACCTGTCCTGGTTGGTTAAGGCCTGTCGGTAGACGATGGGGCTGTTGCTGGTGGGGGTGGTCAGTGCCTCCCTTAGGAAGGCCAGGGTGCAAGAAAGCGGTGGTACGGCCCCTGCTCAAGAAACCATTGCTTGATGTTGACTCCCTTGCCAGCTATCGACCGGTCTCTAACCTCCCCTTTTTAGGGAAAGTTATTGAGTGGGTAGTGGCAGTTGCAGGAGCATCTGGATCATGTTGGTTTTCTTGATCCCTCACAGTCGGGGTTTCGCCCAGGATATGGCACCGAGACTGCGCTTGTGGCATTGGTTGACGGTCTTCACTGAGAATTAGATCAGGGACGTTCGGCCCTGCTGATTCTATTAGATCTCTTGGCGGCGTTCGATACCGTTGATCATGAGATGCTGGTAACATGCCTGCAGGATGGTGCAGGGGTGGGCGGTACAGTTCTTGACTGGTTCCGCTCCTTCCTGGCTGGAATAACTCAGCGAGTGGTACTTGGTGATTATTTTTCATCACACCGAGACCTCTTGTGTGGAGTCCCGCAGGGTTCTGTTTTGTCCCCTTTCCTGTTCAACATGTATATGCAGCTGCTTGGCGAGGTGGTCAGGAGGTTTGGCGTGTGGTGTCATCAATATGCTGATGACACCCAGCTCTACCTCTCCTTTTCATCAGACCCAGGCCCGGCAGTCTCGGTGCTTAACGGGTGCCTTGAAGCTGTGGGGGACTGAATGAAGGCAAACCGACTGAAGCTGAATCCCGACAAGATGGAAGTGATGTTGGTGGGTAAGGCAGTGGGGTTAACAGCCCCCATCTTTGATGGGGTCTGCCCTCTGCTGGTTCCCCAGGTACGGAGTCTGGGGGCGCTCCTTGACTCGCCGCTCCACTTGGATGCTCAGGTGGAGGCTGTGGCAAGGAGTGCCTTCTGCCAATTACATCTGGTGCGTCGGCTTCGGCCGTATGTTTCGGACTCTGACCTGGCCACTGTCATCCACGCCTTCATCACCTCCAGGCTTGACTACTGTAACGCGCTCTACATGGGGCTACCTTTGGTGATGGCATGGAGACTGCAGCTGGTGCAGGATGCGGCGGCCCGTCTCCTGGTGGGACTGGGCCGCCAGAAACATATTACACCGGTTTTTCGGTCTCTGCACTGGCTGTCTGTAGTCTTCCGGGCCCGATTCAAGGTGTTGGTGCTTACCTATAAAGCCCTAAATGGCCTCGGCTAGGGATGGGCGAACAGAACTGAGTTCGGAAATTCGTTTCGTTTCGGAATTTTGTTTCAGTTGACCGAACTATTCGAGTTCGGTCTGAACTCCGAACTTCCAGACAAAGTTCGGAAATTCAAACCCCATTGAACTAAATGGAATATTATCTTTTAGGGATGGGCGAACAGAGCCGAGTTCGGAAATTTGGTTCGGTTTGGTTCGATTTGAAAATTGAGTTCGGCTCGGAGCAGCTTTCAAAACCGCACTCCAACAGTTCGCGTTAGGCTGAATTGGTGCATTCACACCAACCCGGAAGTGCGCAGTGCTTTAAATCGCACGATGCCGCCGCCGCGGCTGTGCGATTTAAACACACGTCTGAATGCCCTCTAAGTGTTAGATTTATCATACACCAGATTCTTTAACTCCTTATATAGCCTACCCATTTTCTCAGCTGATTTATTATGATTGAATAATATTTCTCTATTGTGAATGGTTCTCTCTACTGTAATCTTTCACATTCTGTGGAATAGTGCAGGTACTTCTGAGCTGTAAGTACTGAAAGATATCTACTGCCTCCTGTACTATGTTATCTAGACATTGAGGAGGCAAAAATTTCAATAAAACAATCTAACAAATTTGGTCACTATCTTTTAGCCTTTCTGGTGCTTTCAGAGTCGCAAGCAACGTTGAGTCTTTCCATTCTGTTTCACAGTACATGTAAGAGATGGAGGCAAAAGCAGTTCAGATGATAAAAGATATCTGAACTATTTTGTCACTCTTATTAAGTTTCATTAATAGTACAATTATGTTTTATGCCCAGATTAAGTTTTATGCCCAAAGAAAATATACAATTTCACTGAAGAAACATTAAAAGATGATGATTCTCTTGTCTAGTTACCTTGCAGAAAGGTGAACCTGCCCAGCCTTGCTTGATTCTCTCTCCCCCCCCCGCCCCCACCCCTTTACACTGAAAGAGCATTCCTGCGGCAGCCTATTAGGCAGTTAATCCGACAGGCTGGACCTAGCTATAGAATCTGGCAGCAGTGAGAACTGTATCTATGAAACAGCACGCTGGGTAAACAGATGTTGAGAAGCAGGTAAATTTTCTGTCTGTATTTGGAACTTAAATGTTTAGCCAGTGCTACACGGGGATTAACATTTAAAAGAATCAAGGAAATTAACTATTAGTTCTAAGGTTGCTAGCGTTACTTATTTTGGGGAGCCATGGAAATATTGAGTTGTCTGTGGAAGCCTTGGGGTTAAGTCTGAATGCTGTTGTTTGATTCTGCGGTGATAACTGACCATTAAAATGCAATTTCCTTTGTACCTTAACTTCCGTCATTATTGCTTTGGAATTGTAACCCCTATTATTCTTTCCTAGCCTGCAGACTAAGGGTCTGATCCTGACCAGTTGTAATCCATTGAGAGTTGCAATTACTCAGCACCTGGCTTGCAGGGAATGCTTAGAATGTGGCAGAATCAGGCTTTAATTGGTTACAGGCGTGCTGATTAAACCCTGCTCAAGTTAATTGTCTCTAAGCATCCTCATTAAAGACTTCAATATCCTGACTTGGACTGTTTGTTGGCTCATGCATAGAAAAGCAAGGCTCGGCCTGAGAGCAGCTCAGTCTAGGAGTGAGTTTCTTTTTAAGGAAAAATTGAAAGACTTTCATTTGGCAGTTTTGAATGCTTAGGGTGTGAAAAACACTAGAAATGTTTTACAGTGCTATTGCTAGGATTCAAAGTCTGTTTAACATCTTCTGTTTGGAGTGTGGTTACCATGTTGGTCCTTGGTATGAGAGATAGGGTAGTTAAAGATGATGACTTATTTGACTTATGTTGTTGGTGAATGTGTGCAAGCTTCATAGAGGCTTTCCCAAGAAAGCTTACACACAGTTCCCTAAGAGTTTTGTGTAGCACAGGGGTGTGGAAACTCCTCTCTCTCCTGGACCATGTTGCAAATTAGTACAAGCTCCATGGGGCTTCATAGGAGGTGAGGGGGCAGAAGTGTTTTGTGGATGTGCTCAGGCAAGGTTGCGGTAGGATTGGGCAAGAAAATCGTAATGGTTCTACTTACTTCCAACAAGATGAATTCTGATAAGTTGTTCAACTCCCAGAATAATATTGCTAGACGTCGATGGAACTGACGCCACTTTGAATCTTCCCCTGATCTGGAGGTGGGAGTGGAGTAGGGTTTCCACCTTTTGCAATTTGACCCTGACACACTCCTCTAGGTCAAAATGGGAGTCTCGCGGTCAAACTGCAAAAGGTGGCAACCCTAGAGTGGAGCCAAGGTTGTTCGGTTACTCTATTGCCAAATTTTAGGAGAGGAATTTACCACTCTACTGGGTAAAAAAAAGACATGACTTTGGCACGATGTGGCCAGTTTTGACCCACTGTAGCCTGGGACCCACGTGTTCAGGTGCCGCCAGATGTTGGCCTGGGATTGCCCCAGGCTGTGTTGGTGGCTAGCCCGGGCTGTGACCTCAACAAATTTTCAAGGTCACAGCCCCGGCTATGGCCTGCCTGACTGGCTGACTACCTGTCCCAGCAGGGGGTGAGGCGCTGGGATCAGGGTATGGGTGTGGCTGCTCAGCTGCCCATTTGTTGTGCTCCTGGGCCATGCAGGTGGCAGGACGGCTCTCCGGCCATGTGCAAGTCAGTCAGGGCACCTACGATTTTCCACTCCATGGAGCGGTTCCACTGGCTGCATGACGGGTTTCTTACCCACTGAGAGAATTCCTCCCATTATGCCTCTGATCATAGGATGACAGCTTAGTTGAGATAAGAGCCTCACATGAGAGGTGAGCTCTTTCAGGGAATCCCACTGGTGTCCCTTTCCCTAAAGTGAAGAAACAGTTCTTTGATCTAGATCACCATTTCCTCCCACACCAATTGCTACAAATTGCAGGGTAACGTGGGGTTTTGTGTGTCCATCTTTGTCTTTCTTAATTTCAGATTTCTAGTTTGGTTTCCAGTTACAGGTTTTATCTCTGTTTTGGGTTTGGAGATTCCAACTTTAATGTCAAAAAAATTGCAAAACAATGCATTCCTATTTTTTCTTTTAAATTATGACCGCCAATTTTTTCAGAATACATACCTTTATTGAAATTTCCCAGGATCGATCTACTAAAAACCCCCTCCCTCTGCATACTTTAATCTTAAGGGGTAGATTTTCAAGGCAAAAACAACATTTGGGAACCCAACTCTTGCTTTTGCCTTTGAAAACCTGTTAGTAATGTTTTACCTTTGAAAACCAGCCTCAGACTGCATAGCTATATAACTGCCACTGTACCGTGTTTTTCCATTGACTTTCTCAAATAAAGCTACAGTAAACAAACTCAGCTGGTGAAATATCCCATAAACTTAGGGGATCACTTTTTTTTTGCGGCACCCTTTGATTTTGGGGTGCCCAACTTGAGACTCACTGAACCAATGAAGAACAAATAGAGAAAATCAAACAGTGTATATTCCAAGAGTTAACTATTTATTTTTCTTTTTTAAAGTTACAACCCCTTAGTTTTCCTTTGCTTTCCATTTATTTTTCCTTCCCGCTCAGTAGGGCATCTCAAGCATACCTCAGCTAACTCAGCATTGTGCTGAGCTCTTTTTGAATGTGCAAGCAAGAGGACAGCGCTTTCTCATTCAGTATAACTGAATAAATTGTGACACCCACCCTTCCTGTTTTTTTTTGTATGCAGATGGGTAGTTGATGTCAGCTGAGGGTCATTGCTCCATAGAAATGTGCCCTTGAGCACAAACAAGTTCATTGTCTGTTTGCCATTAGCTGACCTCTAGGATTTTTTTCTGTTTCACCTGATACAGTAAGTGCACCAGTTGGAACTTGGTATTTGCTCCTTCTTTATGCATATAACTCCAGTCACTTCAGTAGGCTTCTCCGAGTAAACAATGTTGGCAAAGGCCTGTGTGAAAGACAGACTACTGCTCTTGAAAACGGAGGCCGTTTTTAGATGAGATGTAGACCTGGGAAATTGCAGCTAAATAGACCAATTACCTGCATGTTTAAATGCTTCCTGTGAGACCTCTGTGAAAACTGCCAGATTAATAAAACCTCAATAGGGGTGGGGAGGTTTAACATCTTCTGTTTGGAATGTGGTTGCCATGTTGGTCATCAGTATGAGAGACAGAGTAGTTAAAGATGATGAGTTTCATTGGGCTCACTTTGTTGGCGTGTATGTATAAGCTTCATAAAGGCTTTCCCAAGAAAGCATACACACAGTTCCCTAAGAGTTCTGTGTAGCTCAGGGGTGTGAAAACTTCTTTGTCGACGCACCCCCAATGAGACATGGAGACCATAGATGGACTTAAAACTGGCTACACTCTTTAATTAACCAAAATCCAAATAAGGCCGGTGGGTAATTGCACAAGCAATTCGGGTTCAGTATGCTAGCTACTTAACTTAACTTATTAACTCTGGAACTGGCCGGGATGTGCCTTCCCATCTCAGTTCCACCAACAGTGAACCTCCCCACTTCGACAGCGCACTGACTCTGGCCGAAAAGGGGGGACAAGCCCAACTCTGGGCATGAGTAAGGAGGTAAGTGCCCGCTAGGTATGAAGACAGCATATGTCTTTACTAACCCAGCTAAAGCACCCCTCCCAGGGTCATGACCCCTGCATTACACTAGGTATCACATCCCCATCTCTTAAGGAGATGACTCTTGAACCTAGTCTATTCCTATTTATCCTACCCTAGCATACTGGACCCCTGCAGAGTGCGACAATTATTTACCACCTAAAATCCTTCTACTCGAATCCTTCATTCTTAATGAATTGTCACCTTTCTCCTGCTTGACCAAATTGCCCTATTTACTGCCGGATTATATTATGTAAAACAAATAAGATTGCCATTTGTGATTATTAACCAACCTGAAATTCTTACCGAATGGTCCAAATTAGGCCACATTAAATCCTGTTTAACCTACTCTGCACTCTTAAGGAGGCAAAACAAGTGATCCTTTATAATAAGGCTGCTCGCCAGAATTCCTCCTTGACCCCCCCTAACGGCAACCGGTAGCAATACCACAGTGCTAGAGGGGAGGTGGGTGGGGCTGAATCTGCGCCTTACCCCTCAGAATGCTGCTGTCATGTGGCTCAGAGCGGATTGGCCCCCCCTAAAAGGGGCGAGTTTTGTTCTCCCTTTGCGCTGCGATCATTGCACATGCGCTCCCCGGGGTGGTTGCCCCTAGCAACCTTTCCTCACCCACAGGGGAGCATTCTAGAATGCTTCCCTGCCGCAGCCCTTCCTCTCCATGCCTCCCCCCAACAGGACGCAACAAATACCCGTCACTGCCATTTTGGTGGCAAAGGGGGACTTCTCCTGGACCATGTTGCAAATTAGTACAAGCTCCATGCGGCTGCATAGGAGGTGAGGGGGAAGGAGTGCTTAGTGGACGTGCTCAGGCAAGGTAGCGGCAGGACTAAGGAAGAATATCGTAATGGTTCTACTTACTTCCAACAAGATGAATTCTGATAGGTTGCTCTACAACCAGAATAATATTGCTAGAAGTACTTGGAGCTGCCGCCATTTTTAATCCTTCCCTGAGCTGGAGGTGGGAGTGTAGCAGGGTTTCCGTCTTTTGCAAGTTGACCAAGACACTCCCATAGGCTAAAGTGGAAGTGTCACGGTCAAACTGCAAATGGTGGCTACCCTAGAGTGGAGCCAAGGTTGTTTGATGATGCTATTGCCAAATTTTAGGAGAGGAATTTACCACTGGGTAAAAAAAGATGTGACTTTGGCCCACTGAGGGTGGCTTTGACCCACTGTAGCCAGCAAGTGTTGCCAGATGTTAGCCCAGGATTGCCCTAGGGCGTGTTGGGGGCAATCTGCGTTTTAAAAGGCCTGGAGTCTCCCCAGCTGCCCGACAAACAGCTGATTGGGGAAGGGGTCTGGAGCCTCGTGCACACTCCCTGGCTGCTCCAAGAAACAGCTGATGGGGACAGGGGGCACGTGCCAGAGCAGGGGGCACGTGCCAGAGCAGTGGGCACACTCTCCCCGGCCACGTCAGGGCAGGTGGGGAGAGCTCACACGTTGCTCTGGGTCCCCACCCCCATCAGCTGTTCGTTGGGGCAGCTGGGGAGAGCGTGCAATGCCCTTTATCACTGTCGCATGAAGGGGCTGCCCATTTAAAAGCACACCCCCTATCTTGCATGTCTCGGGGGAAGAACACGGGAGTTTTTTTAACCTGAAAATTCCCCCCCACCCTGTAAAAATGCCCAGAGTGAGCTTCAGGATTGATTCTCTCTCAAAGGTCAGAATATGAGGTTCAGAAACAAGGGTGTAAAAATGGGAGAGTAGATTGGACACATCCGTTAGCATGGAGTGCTAGTAGGATTGCCACCTCTGTGCAGGACGGCCAGATATGCACATTTTAGAGGACACTTATGAGAAATAAAAGTTGCAGGGCTGTACTGGCTCCAGTGCAGCTCTGCAACCTATATCTCTCATAGATGTCCTCTACAAATTTGTGTCTCCGACCACCCTACCTGTGTCTTTCCCAGAGACCCTGGGGGGAAGACTTGATTTCTCTGTGTTGGCCAGGGAAGCCCCCGGTAACCTGGAGAAATCAGAGCTTCAGGGGTTGGTTGTATCAGAAAGAGGGCGGGCTATAGGGTCTTTCATACCCCTTTCTCACGTGATCCTGCCCCTATGGAACAGTATGGTGCTACGACACCCTGTAAGGGGTGGGGATTATGGTGAAAAGGAGGTGTGGTGGCCCCTTTGCCCTGCCCCCTTTCTGACATGGCCTTGACCTCTGTGGAGTGTCATGTAACTCCGACTCCGTAGGGGGTGGGGTTGCATCCAAAAAGGGTGTGACTCCTTCCTCTGGGTGAAAGCCCAAATGGAGGTGGTAGCCCTAGATGCCAAAGACAGCAGCCCTCTTCTTAATTTCAGTCTCTTGCCACTGCTGTTGTGACACCTATCACAGAGCTCCCAGAAGCCCAAACTATGGAGGATGACTGAGTGCCCTTGTACCACTTGCCTCTCTGTCAGCAATTGAATTGGCTGGAAGTGGGGATGGAACTGCTGCCATTTTGGAATGGGTCAGAGGGATAGGGACTCTGGGGATCAAGTGGGAAGGAACTCTCCTCTCTTCATTTTGGACTGCCATTACACCAGTGAGCAGTGATGGCCTTTCTGAGTTGGAAGGTAAATTAAATTCTGCAATCTGCGGAGGGTGTGTCTGTCTGTATTCTGTTTACAAACGAATAAGTTATTAAAGATTCTCTTATGGCATAGGTTCCCAAACTGTGGGTTAGAACCTCTACTCCAGTGTTGTGCCATCTACACATGGTTGTGACCCCGATACTTGCTCGGGGTCATCATGGGATTAAATTTAAGTCTCAAAATGGTGTTTCACAGGCAAAAGCTTGGGATCCAGTATTTTAAGGAGTACTATTATTTTAATAGTGCTCAGTCTTCAAGATATTTAAAAGCACATACAAAATCTGCTCTTTTCATAGAAACTGAGATCTATTTTCACTTTAAGGAAGGGGCTTTTTTTGGAGCCCAAGATTGACAATGTCCATTTAAATTTTGTTCAGTTTCACATGTCCTTAAAGTTAAACATTTTGTAACAGTGGTAAGGCAGGAATGTAGACAGAGCACCAAATAAGTCCCTTTGCAATTTCCTTGTGTGTTGTCCTGCTGAATAATGGTTTTGGCCTCTGCTCATGAAAATGATGGTGTAGTTTCTTTCAGAATCACCAGCTCTTATTTAATGAGCACTGCAGAAATGGTTTTTCCTGCATAAGAGAAAAGAACAACCCACCCTTAAGCGATGCATTTTTATATATAAATTAAAATGAGATGAGCAAAGAGGTTTTATTTTCCACATGCAAAATTCCTAAATTTCAAGACTGGTTGACAAAAAGGAAACCTATTTAATGAGAAAATGTCAAAAGTTGACATTTTCCATGCAACTTTAGAATTAGAATTTAAAATGGAAAGACTAATTTTGATTTTATGCTTTTATGTCTTTTTAAGTTCCCTTCTCACGCCGCTTTTAAAAGAGGCGCTGAAAAGCACCTCCTGAGCCCTGCGTTGAGAGAAAAGCTGCACGGGGAGTGTTTACATGCTCCCCGTGCTGCCGGAAGTGTTGTGCTCCCCGTTGCCGGCAGCGGCGGTGGCTGGAAATGCGGTGCTTTGAAGAGGCGTGTTCTGAAAGCCTCACTTTTCAGACTCGTTTAAAAGCGGTGTTAGTTACCCCCCTTTTTACTTCGGAAGAGATCTAAAATGAAAGCTCGCATTTGTTTGGAAATTGTCAAAAATAATTGACCCTCTCCTCTGCAATTTTTTCTTTCCACAAAACCAATTGTTTTGGCCAGGAACACACACTTTCTTGAGTTGGGACTGGCGGCTGGAGGAAAGATTGTTCTGGGAAAGCTTCAATTGCCTTTTCTAAATTATTATTATTAGCATTTGTATAGCGTCGTCAGCTATGTACCTGGTGCTTTACAGAACAATAAGATAGACGTGGGCCCTGTGAAATAGCATTTTGCTCTCTAGAGGAACTAGCTAGTTTTGAAATTACTGAATTCTGTGCTGATAGAAATTGTTGACTTGTCAGCTTGGAGAAGTAAGAGTCTGCCTCTAGGGCCCGATCCAAAGCCCACTGATTTCACTGGGCTGTAGATCTGTCCCTAGGGGCTATACCTACATCTCTTCAGCAGATGAAATAATAACCCCAAACCTGTTGTACCTTTTTATTCACACGAGCAAGAAGGGTTAGAGTGAGAGTAAAGGGGTAGTGAATATTTATCATGGTGAGGGAGTGGGATTACTCTAGGACAGTAGTTCTCAACCTTATGAAGTACATCAAGGGGGGTTGCAAGAAACCCCCTGAAACTGCCTAACTGCCCTGCTCCAGGCTGCTGAGCAGAGAAAACCAGCGCTGGAAGCACAAGTGCTGCCTTGCAGCATGCAGGACAGTTCAGGCAGTAGCAGCACAGCATGTGGCAGGCAGCACAGCCTTGGGCTTAGCAAAGCAAGCAGAGTCAGGAGAGGCGCTGCAGCGGAGATGGTCGGAGGGGAGGCTAGGTGGTGGCAGGGGATCTAGGGGGTGTCTGTGAGGGCCAGGAAGGCTGTGGGGCAGGGGATCTGGGGAGTCTCTGTGGGGGCAGGGGGGATGTATGGGATCTGTGGGGAAAGGGGTTCCTTGCCTCCTTACAAAATATTTTAGAGGTCTGTGTGAACGCAAAAAGGTTGGAAACCCCTGGTTTAGGAAAAGTGAGTGTTCTGCTTCAGAAATGATCATTTGAAGAGTTCAGAGGCAAGCAGCCCTGATGGATATATTTGTTTTCCTCAGTTAATCTTCCACTTGCCAGCACGCGCCTCTCTCCCCATTTTGTTTGCTCTCAGTGTCTGTGTGTGATGCTGGCTGTTAATCAACGAGAGGTTATCCCGCTGCAATCTGGGTTCAGTCCGTGCAGCCCCTGCTCACGTTTAGCATGTCCAGCCTAGAAGGACAGGAAGCGGTAGCTCCTCAGATGTGCTAGGATTTCCTCTCGTGACTCTATGGTACTGGCTGACCTGTACGCATGGAGGTGCTGCATGCAACCTAATTGATGGGATGCAGACATGTATGTGGGAGCACATCATTTGCTTGCATGCGGGCTCCACGTTGTCCCCCCACCCTGAAAGAAGACACGTGACACTATTTATAGAGTACAGAAAGGCCGCACCAAACTTTATTAGCCTTGTCGGGGGGAGGGGGCTATGCCCCTCCCGGTCCTGCCAACCTAACTCTAACTATAACTTGGGTAGAGTAAACTTAAGGCGGTCTGATGTCCCTCAGTACCGCAACAATGTTAACTATAGCTGCTGCAATGTCACACCTGTCGGACTTCCCCCGGCCGGATCAGGAGGCCATTCCTTCCATGACCCAAGGAAGGAATTGAGGGGAGCCGGCGATGACCCTGGACCGCCCCTGTCCTGGGGCCCTTCACCCGGCCCCCACCCCTTTCCTGGGTCCACCACGATGCTGGCCGGTCAAACTCTAGCATTCGGGTGTACCCCATCTCTTAAGGAGATGACCTGGCAGCAGACTATCCCTACCCCTAACTGTCTAACTCGCAGGACCCCTGCC
>QEPC01001637.1:1260815-1306311 GCA_003113815.1 Sphenodon punctatus | reverse complement strand
GGGTGATTTTTAATCCCCCACCGATGTATTTATTTATTATTGGACTCTGCCCTGTTTTATTGGTATATTTTATATTTGTATTTTAATTGTTTTAACTGTTTTATTGTTGTTAGCCGCCCCGAGCTGCATTGCAGGATGGGGCGGGATAGAAATCCATAAAATAAATAAATAAATAAAAATAAATAAAACTCAGGAGCAGTGGTAGGGCCTCGCAGGAATGGCAGTAGTGTTGGGGCTCCTGGTGCCCCTCAGGATCAGAAGCAATGGGGCTCCAAGGGCAGTGCTTCCTGTTGGGCTCGGGGCAACCATAAGAACATTAGCGCCGTAGGGG
This sequence comes from Sphenodon punctatus, assembly GCA_003113815.1. NCBI lineage: Eukaryota > Metazoa > Chordata > Lepidosauria > Sphenodontia > Sphenodontidae > Sphenodon > Sphenodon punctatus. The sequence goes on along the minus strand of QEPC01001637.1, from coordinate 1,305,980 downwards.
GTCAGACCAATGGTCCATCAAGCCCAGAACCTGTCTCTGACAGTGGCCAATCTCAGTCACTTAGAAGAAGTACCCAACAGGTCACAATGGGGTAATCCATTCTCTGTTGTTCACTCCCAGCTCCCAACAGGAAGAGGTTACATTCCCCAAATCTACCTGGCTAATAGCTGCTAATGGACCTATCCTCCAGAAACGTGTCCAACCCTATTTTAAACCTAGCTATGCAACAGGCCGCCCTTGACCACATCTTCTGGCAACAAATTCCACAACTTAGGCCACTTTCAGACCTTCTACCCCCACGCATATTCTGGGTGAAGGGGAGAACGCGCAGCCAGGATATGCGCGGGGATCGGCCAGTCCGAACACCCCTCTCCCCTGTGCGGCTTTGCCGGCAGACACATGAAGGGATGTAGAGCAGGCAATCGAGGGGGGTGGTTTCAGGCCGGTCAATCCCCGTGCATATCCTGGCTGCGCATTCCCCTCCGCGGCCTGAAAGCAGCCTTAATTATGTGTTGAGTGAAATAATTATTTATTATTTGATTCTCTTGGTATGGTCATGTAGCTTATAATAAAATACTATTATTTATTTATTTATTTAATTTTTATGCGACTGTAGCCCCAGAGAGGGTTGGTGCAGAGGCTCCCTCTAGTGGTGTGAGTGGTGACTAACCACTCACAGGTTCATGAGCCTGCTATTCTCAGAGCTGAGAGACTCGGGACTTTTGGCTTAGAGGATAGAGGCTCTTGCAGATGGAGCTGAGGTCACTAATTCTAAAAAAACCCAACCCTGCCGTACAAGACAGGGTTACATTTGGCGCCCAACGTGGGGCTTGAACTGGGTGAACCTATGAAGCTCGGGGTTGCACTTCGTCTCCTGGGGGGAATGTGTAGCCCCAGAGAGGGTTGGTGCAGAGGCCCCTCTAGTGGTGTGAGTGGTGACTAACCACTCACAGGTTCATGAGCCTGCTATTCTCAGCGCTTGAGGTACTTGGGTCTTTTGGCTTAGAGGAGAGAGGCTCATGCAGATAGAGCTGAGGTCACCAGTTCTAAAGCCCAGACCAGACAGGGTTACACTACCCTACCCACAAGGCTCAGGCCGGCTCACAAGCACGCAAAAAGTAATAAAAAACATTAAAACTCATACAAAAAAGCACCCTCAAACCCCTGCCCTTCCCCACAACCCCACCCAAAAACCAAAACAAACCCACCTAGCCCTGCCTGCCAAATGCTTTCCTAAATACAAAAGTTTTGCAACGGCTTCTGAAGAAAGCGAGGCTTGGGCTCAAATGAACCTCCTGGGGAAGGGAGTTCCACAACATGGGGGCAGCACCCAAGAATGCCCTTTGTCGCACCCCTGCCCCATGGACAAGCATGGCAGATGGAATGAGCAGGAGGGCACCCCTGGCTGACTGTAGGGGCCACAAAGGGACATGGTAGGATAGACGATCTTTCAGATATATGGGACCCAGACCATTTAGGACTTTAAAGGTCAAAACCAGCACCTTGAATTGTGCCCGGAAACCTATAGGCAGCCAGTACAGACTTCGGAGCACCGGTGTAATGTGCTCCAGATTACTTGGCCCTGAAAGGAGCCAAGCCACCACATTGTGCATCAGCTACAGCGTCTGAACAGTTATCAAGCGCAGCCCCACGTAGAGCGCATTGCAGTAATCTAGCCTCAAGGTGGTGAAAGCATGGATGACAGTGGCCAGATCTGAATCAGAAAGAAAAGGCTGCAGCCTCCTCACCAGATGGAGATGGTGAAAAACTCTCCTGGCCACCACTGCCACCTGACAATCCAGGCGCAGCAAGGGATCCAAAAGCACTCCATTGCTAATTTTTATGCAGCACCTTTCTAGTTCCTGGATCTGTCCCCTGGATTCAGTTCTTACTGAATAGGGCATACAGACAAGGATACGGGACAGATTCTTGACACAAACCGATGATCATGATCCTCCTCTTGCTGAGGGCACCTCTTAATCACCCTCCCCCCCAAATTCTGTGTGGTCCTTGGAGCTTGTATTACTTTTCGAAGTGGCCCTTGGGAGGGAAAAAGTTTCCCCACCCCTGCTCTAGATTAACAAAGCCAGCCAGAACAGCCCTGCTTGTGCTAACACCCATCTAGGCAGGGGCAGGCCATTGCTGGAGGGCACCCATAAATCTCACTGACACTTTTGGGAATTCTGTGGGAAATTGGGATGTCTCCCTCTTTTACCATGCCTGTGACTGAAGGGTTCCCCCTCTGTCATGGATCAGGAAACTGCCATCCACCTAACTGTCTTGGCTTGCATGTGTGAGACGCATTGCTTATTTCTTCCACAAGCCTACCCCCTCCTCTGTCTCCCCCCCGGCCTTGCAATTTGTGCAGCACTGAGTTTTAAGACACGAAGATAAATCTTGGATTTTGAAGACATGGGCTTTGCAGAGGAGTTTCAGATTGGTTGGACCTGGCTCTGCTGCTCTTTGAGCCTTTACTTAGGTGTTCTTTGACTTCAGTGACTGAGGAAGGAACAAAAGGGAGTTAAAGGGAAGTCTAGAATTCATGGACCATAGCTTCTTTCACACTGCCAATGAAGATGCCAATATTGTGATGTAGACATCTCCAATTATCAACTGGGCCAAGGCCAGACCCTCATTTAAGGCTGGACAGCAACCTTTAGACAACTTCTTCCTGAAGAGGGAAATTTCTAACCTTCAGCTTGTGAAATGTTTTATTCAAGTTCTCTGACTGGTAGCCTGCATATACCTTTTAATGTAAGGTTATCTGTGTGTGTTGTATGTCTGGGCTCAGCATTCCCTGTAGGATTGTAACACTTGGAGTAGTTTACATTACAAGGGCTGAATCACTAACTGTCTGCTGGACCACAGGGGCATATGATGTACAGCAGCGAACCGAAGTCTACAGGGTGTCTGCAAATTCTTTCTGCATCCCTACAGAATATGAGTAAACAGCGTGTGCGTTCACCTTTGAGGCTGTTTTTGAATGATACATTTAGAACATTCTGTTCTGAAGGTGATTGTCTAGCTAATTGGAACATTTAAAATTGTGACACTTCCGGCTTCTGGGTTTTAGAATGTTTTTGTAAAACACCTTTTCCAAGGTTTTATCGGAACATTCTAAATGAAGAACATTGTACAACAGTCATTTTTACCATCTGCATAGGTAGAGCATTCTAATCCTTTAGGCATCTAGGAACTAAGAGTGCTTTCCCACGTTACAAAATGTGCTTCGTTTGTCTCCGGGAAAATCTCAGGGAGGCAAATGCTGTGTGGCTTTTGTCATGCGGGAAAACAAAGCCGGGTGACTTTGGCGCCGATCATGTGGAGAATGCAGAACTGGAAAATCGAACTCTGCATCCTCTACATGATCGGCACCAAAACCGCTTGTCTTTGTTTTCCTGCGTGACAAAAACCTTGCAGCGTTTGACTGCTAGAGTTTTTCCTGGAGGCAAACGGTATGCATTTTGTAATGTGGGAAAGTGCCCTAATACTTTAATATAATAGTGGTCGTTTAGCCACAGAAAATGGACTGATTATGGCAATGACATCATTCTGACAAGTCAGGTAAGAATGAGTTTGAAACCGTATAGTGTGCTCATTTAAAAACAGCCTGAAAGAGATTCCAGTGCAGCTGTTACTATTCATGCCCGAACTATGCCTGTCTTATGCATGGTTCTGTTTCAGCATGGAAGATAAAATTGGAGGGAAGGTCAGAGGACCATGTTCTTTTCTGCTTTGAGTTTGCGTTACAGGGAACAGTCCCCCTTAGTTTCCACCCCTCTCCCCATAATTAGCAGGGCTTGATCCAGTTAGTGCAGATTGTGCAGTCGGACAGGGCCCCACGTGTTGGAGGGGGGAGGGGGGGAGGAGCACGTGTTGGTCACTGTCTTTCTTGTAGACAAGGAGAATGGAGTTTTTCATTAATCCCCAGGATAATCATAAATACTTTTTGAGGAATTTCACCACCTGTAATAGTGAGAAGGCAGTTTATGTTATAGAATGCCCCTGTAAAAAACTATATGTAGGTAAGACCCTTAGGCCGTTTTCACACGAACGTCCCCCCCCCCGCATATGTGTGCAGGTGGGGTGGGCGTGCCCGTGTGAACGCTGCGGTGGGTGTGTGGGGAATTGGTGGGCGCTTGTGGGAATGCTGTGGGCGGTGGGTGGGGGTGCGTGTGTGCTCTCGTGCTACACCCACGTCCATCCAAGACCGACGCATGGAGCAATGGGCGCCAATGCCCAATGCTCTGTGTGTGGAGGTGGGTGGGGGTCTGTGGGAATGCACCCCCTACAGCCCCCCCACTGCGTCTCCCCCCCACGCACCCAATAGAAAAGGGCCTGAGATCGCTTAAAGTAAGAATCACAGAACACAGAAGCAATATTAAGAACAAAAGATCCATAGCACCTTTGGTTAGACATTTTTTAGAGACCAAAGATTCACTATGGATTTTGTTTTCTGGGGCTTAGAATCAATATCACATAGACAGGCCAATCTAAAGAATTTATTGTTGCGTAGACAATGTTTCTGGATTTTTAAATTGCACACAGAGGCTCCCAATGGTCTAAATTGATTTTTCCAGTTTTTTGTAGTTGTGTTTGGCTGCATATTTGTAAGCGTGACCTGTGAACATGACCTGCTTTGATAATTAGTGTATTTGCAATTATTTCTTTATTATTGTATAGTATAGTCTAACAAAGTTAGGTGATATGCCTTTGTGTAGAATTTAGTATTATTTTGCAAAGTCAACTTGCAAATGGCAATAGGGATGTGTGAACAGAACGCGGTTCGGATGTTCGACGTTCAGTCGTTCGGTTCAAAACCCGAGCTCGGGTTCAGTTGTTCGGTTCAGCCAAAGTTGGCCGAACATCAGAAAATAACGCTATTGATACCGAAATCGATTCCCCCCCCCGGTATCGGTATCATTTGGCTCTGAAACCATCCCTGGTCACCACCCCTGATGCCAGGAAGTCTGCTCCTCAGCTGCCTCCCCCTTCTAGACAAGTTTTTCCCGCCCAAAGTCAAGTTTTTCCCATCCCCGAACTCATCCAAACTCATCCGAACATTTCCGAACTGTTCGGCCGTTTGAACGTTTGGTTCGGACATTCGGTTCGGTCATCCGAACAGGCTGAGTTCGGCCCGAACTCCGAACATCCAAACCGCGTTCGCACATCCCCAAATGGCAATTGAATATATGATGGTTATTACATGCTGGATGAGTATTTGATGAATACCATTGAATTTGTTAACTGATGAGACAAGATAAAATACCTGTCCTGTTGAGTATATAAGAATTTGACTTTGTAACTATCAGCATCTCATTGTTTTGTGAAGGAGGGTTATGTTTGTTGCTGGTCTCCAGTTTGGGTAATAATTTTTGGTTTTGTCTCCCCCATCTCAATAAGTCTCTGTCCACAGGAGTGTAAGTTGTTTTTTTTGGTTGCTTTATTTTTTCATATGAGTTAATGAGAATTTGTAGTTACCTTGTTTTTTCATAGGATTTGCCAGCAACAATGGGTGTTTTCAGACGTTACGGGGCCGCTTGGCCCCGTACCCTTTCATTCCCCACCGGGGTCACCCCGTCACGCTGCAACAGACGTGCTGGGGGGATCCCGGCGGGGAATCTGGGAGGGGGCGGGACCACGCGGCGCAACATGCGACCGCACGGCCCCGCCCCCTCCACGCTCCTGCCACCCGCCCTCTGGGGAGACGGGCGGGCGGCGGGGCCAATGCGGCCGCCGCGTCGGGCTGGATTCGCCACGGCCCGGGATCCCGCCGGTGATCCCGGGCTGTGGCGCCTGGCCAGACATTACTTTTTGTTGGTCCCCGCTGGGGATCTCTTTGACCACGCTTCCCGGGACATTCCCCCGGCTAGCCCGGGAAGCGTGGTTCAAATTGACCCCATGTGGGTATTGACCGTGGCGAACATCTGGCGGCCACCAAACAGACGTTCGAGGCACATTGACCACAGGTGGGTATTCACCGTGGTTCACTGTGNTCACTGTGGTTCACTGTGATCTCGTAACGTCTGAAAATACCCTCTGTTAGCTATTTAAATTTTTTTGGAGTTTCTTTTTGGTTATTCTTGTTTTTGATAGTATATGTTGGGAAACCATATTCTAATTATTCTCCTTTTTTGTGGGGGGGGGGAGAGGGACCGTATGTTTATATAGCAAATTCCCTTTATATAAAAGTTTTTCAAATGATTGGCATTATAGATACATTTGTTTTTTAGGTTCCAAAGGAAACTACATATCCTTGGGACTCTGCTTTTTTTGTTTTTGCTTATAGTGTATATTCTATAGGTAAGGAATTTTCCCCCCAAGTTTTTCATTTTGCTGCAGGCTTTCAACAATATACCCCTCTTTGTAATTATTTGTTGTTGTCCTATGACTATTTTTCATAGAGTCAAGTCCATCTGCGTGAAAAAACTTTGAAGCCCTGAAGCAGCTAATTTGGCGATGTTTTGGTGTGCTGGCGATTATATTCTCTGCGCAGAATAATCAATTTGGACTTTTTATCTACCTTTCCATACATTGTACCAGTGTTTTTCTGCTTTTGCATTGATATTGTCAATGCACCACTTATTGTTTTCCCTTTAAAGTTCTGGTGCATTTTACTATACTAGTTTTTTTACAGACCAGTATTTTGTTGGGTTATCTGCTCCATTTCTGACATGGCTGCAGCCTCTGGAAGTTCTGATTTCTCTGGGTTATTGGAGGTGCCCTTGTCTAACCCAAAGAAACTGGCTCAAAAAACTTGGAATCTACAGGCGAAACCCAGAGGTGGCAGCCCTACTGATACCATCTTAAACATCCTTATTCTTCTTAGCTAGTCGTTTCTTCTCTTCCTAGTAGCTTTGTTGTTTAGTGCAGTCGGGAATTTCACATCTCATTTTTTGTTCTTGTCACAACTTGTTCTTTAAAATTTGTTAGAGTCTGAGATGCCAAACGTGCATGTAGTTAGGATTAAAAGAGTGCCCTTCAGCCGATGACAAAGGGTCATCCGAGTTCGTACCCATGCTGCTGCTGTTTGATTTTCATAATATATCCCTGATGCAGTCCTGTGAGAATGAGAGAAACTCTTGTTATGTTTTATTTTATTCAAATTTGGTTTCGGTGCAATCCGTTCAAAAGTAAGGTATATTTCCTGGTTAGGAATATGTTTTATATTATTTACCTTCTCATGTTTTGGAATGTTCAGGTTGCAAGGCAAAAGCAGGTTCTCCTACAGCACCCACATGGGTGCAATCCTCATTCCTCCTGGGATGCAAGGAGGTTGGGTTGAATGAGATAATTGTGTGCCAAAGGCCATTTTCACACAGATGTGCCTCCCCTCACACGTGTGTGGGGCACCCATGTGAACACTTGGTGGGTGCAGGGGGGATCAGTGGGCTCCCATGGGCATGCTGCGGGCAGTGGGTGTGCGCGCTCCCGTGCTCCACCCACCTCCACCCATCACACACGCATGGAAAAATGGGCACCAGTGCCCAATGCTCTGTGCATGGACATGGGTGGGTGCCCCTGGGAATGCACCGCCCACCCATCCCCCCCACGCACCCGCGTCCATTAGAAAAGGGTCAAAGTGTTCCACTAGACTTTGGTGGGTGTTGAATCCTTATTCACGGTGGCCCTTTTCAAATGGGTGCAGGTGCGTGGGGGGATGGGTGGGCAGCGTGGTGAGTGGGCAGTACATGGGGGTGTGTTCCCACAGACCCCTCCACCCATCTCCATGCATGGAGCATCCGGCATTGGCGCCTCTTGCTCTGTGTGTGGCGATGGGTGGAGGTGGGTGTTACGCGGGAGTACGAATGCACCCCCACCCACCAGCTGTGGCGTACCCATGGACGCCCACCCATCCCTCCCACACTCACTGTGGCATTCAAATGGATGCCCCCCCCCACTTGCACATGTGGGTGGGGGAGGGAGGGCGTCTGTTTGAAAAGGGCCAGTAAGAGACATCATTACCTGTCACCCACTCTCACTTGTGTATGCGGTGTCACCCTCAGAATGCAGAATAGCCCCTCTGCATGGTCAGTACATAGGTGTGGTCTGACCACTCAAATGTTGAGAGACAAGTTTCAGTTAACAGCAAAAATTCTTTCTTTCCAACATTTCTTTTCATTGGAAACTTAAATTTTCCATGTAAGCCTTCAAGCAGAATTGTTTTTGCTGGAAATTTTGTGGTGATTGTAACAGGGTAGAGGGCACCTGGGGTTAATCTCTGCAGGAACCTGTCCAAAGTCATGTTCACATGGGGGTATTATTAGCTCAAATGTCCTTTATTTATACATTTCTCCACCAATGTGCTTTTATTTTATACACTGTCCTGTCACCGTACTTAACCCCATTTGGACACACACAGAGTTCAGACTGTAGGGGTGCAGGCTTTTCAACTCTAGCCCTCTGGCATCTGTCCAACCTTCCTCAGTGTTAGACACAAGCCCCTCACAATCTCTCTATTCAGGCTACTCACAGGCTCTCTCAGTCAATCCCGGTCTCTCTGGTTCTGCAGGCTAGGTGCAATCCCTCCTGCAGTTCGCCAAACCCTCCACAGCTCAGGCAGCATGCTCTGAGCTGGGTTTGACTGAAGGCAGAGCCAAGCCTAGCTCCTGCTTTCGCTGAGTCTTTCTAGCTGCCCTTAAGCAGCTCCCCAGTCTTTGCTCTGTCTGGGGCAGAGCAATCTTCTAGCTACTGCTTCTGCCACAATGCTCCCCGGCTGAGCCCTTCCAGGCTGTGACTCTCCACAGGCACACCTAGTCTCTGGTGCTCTGCAATCAGGCGTGGTCCTCTACCCATAGGTGCGCCTTAGCTTCAGCTAGCACCTTCACCTCTAGGCAGGTGCTACTCCCTTAAAGGGTCAGCAGCTCCATTTGGCAGCACTCTGCCACAGTGATAATATGGAATTTTTAGGCTAACTCTATATTGGTATGCGCACAAGCCTGCATTTGCATATGCACTCCAGCATGAAGTTGACACATGGAGTTTGTCAGCCATGTGGGTGCTGTAGGAGAACCTCAAAATGTGACCCTTTGGGTTACCCTTAATTTGTGTGCTATTCTGTTACAAAATGATGACAGGGCTTCTAAGACTTCTAACAAAATCCATTATTCATAATTATGGAAGAACATTAAAGAGAGTCATAAATCCTCTCAGTGCTTTCATTGTCTTGTTTCCATATGGGAGGAGGCTGATTAGATGATCTTAAAATGAGGAAGAACTTGGAAAATCACCAAGCATGTTGATGCCATTGTGTGATATTCCATAACAAGGTAATTGAAATAAAAGTCTGGCTCAAAAAGGACCCACCCAAATTCTGAAACGTGCCAGGAGATGTGTACATGCTAAGCCACTGGCTTCTGTTATTTCCATGTTCATGTGTTTAACTGGGTTATACTAGGGTTGCCATACCTCCCCTTTAATTCAGGACGTATGAAAAATACATGGTTCAGGCTGCGTTGGTTCCAATGCAGGGCTGCACGGGAACCAATGCAGCCCTACACCATGTATTTTTCATACGTGTCCTGGATTAAAGGGGAGGTATGGCAACGCTAGTTATACAGACTTATAAATAGAGAGCAAAACTCAGTTATTATCATTGGGTGATTAATATTTGGGGATTAAATTAGGATTATTTCTATATAGGTACTCAAGGGCTGTAGAATAGTTTTCTGGGCACAATTCAAGGTGCTGGCTTTGACCTACAAAGCCCTAAACAGCTTGGGCCCTACGTGTCTAAAAGATGGCCTCCCCCTCCTATCCCATTGTTCTCCGTAAGGCCAGCTCAGGGTACCCTCTTGCAAGCTCCATTGGTTCACCATGTTGTGTAAGACCATGCAGAGAGGCGTTCTCAGTGGCTGCTCCACAGCTCTGGGACTGCCTTAACCTGGTGGTTGAGCCTGAGCATTTTCTGGAGGCAATGCAAGACCTAATTATTTGGCCAGGCTTTTAGTGGGTGGAGATAGGGTTTTAATTGGAAGTGTACATAGTTGCTATTTTTAATGGTTTTCATATTTTTGTATGTTTGCATGTTATGAGCTGCTCTGAGATTTAGGGAAAGGGTGGGATATAAATCCAAATGAATAGAAGAACTTTCTTCCACTTTCTTAAGACCTGGCCAGAGCTATTCAGTTGTCACCCACAATTCTGCTCAGCTCTCTCGGAGTACAAGAACAGTCTCATTTCATTTCAGATTAATTTTCCACAAGGTGTGTAAGGAGAGGGTGCCTGTAAGATCATGGTCTTTCCCCTCTGCATTTGCCAACAGAGCTTGGCTGGTGTGACAGAAGCACATGATGTACCCACTCATATTCTGGCCAATGGTATTCCCTGCATCTGGCGGTCTAGTGGAGAATGAGGGATAGTGTCCTTGAGAGCTGCTACAAGGGTGGTGCATATTTGTCATGCTTAGATCTGTAACCTGGCCCTTTCAATTGCGGACTGAGTTATAACCCTGTCTGAGCAGTGCTAGTTAATTTGGTTTAAGTGGAGCTTGATTCAGGTGGGAATTGGGGTGTGGGGGGGAAAAATTGATTCCTCCTGCCAAAGTAAAGCAATTGTGCTTATTAACTGCAAGAGAGAGGACCGAAGGGAAGAGAAGGTTGCCTTTACCATTCGAGCTCCAGTCATGGTTTCCGTACATAGTTAGTGCGGAATGTATGTCCGTAGCTATTGGCTATTAATCCCTCCCAACCCCTTAAGGCAGAAATGTATGTTTTAAAAATTTGCCCTTGAAAACTTGTGTTGAAAATATTTTGAGTTATTTTGGGAAGCTTGCCCACATTAATCTCCATTAGAGAGGGAGCAGGAAGTCGACGATCTGTATTGCAGCACTCCACTGAGTCAAAGCAGCATGTGCTTGTACTGAGAAGCTGACGAGCCAAACCTCTGTGTGGTGATCTGGCAGCCCGAACGCATGAGAGCAGGATATTTAATCAGCCAGGACCAAGCGCTAACTGTTTGTAAGTGTGTCGTCAGTGAGTAGATTACAGATAAACCAGCACTGGTGTTTCTTGGTTGCAACTACACCAAGGCAGCAATTTCCCTTGTTTAATAAATGATCACTAGGGCACAACCCTACCACGCTCTCTGGGGAGTGATCACATTTCTTTAAAATGTTCCAGGGCAGTAAAAACATCCAGGGCAGCAAAAAGTATTTTTCATGAGAGATCTTTCTCTAGGGAAGACATCTCCTGATCCAACTACACCAGGAATAGTTCTTTTGGAAGTTGCAACAATGGGACATGAGAATCTCCATCTGCATCTTTCCAGTCAAACATCACGCAAGGCACAAAGGAAATGGGTGGAACAATCCACCTCCATTGACATCAGTGGGAGTTTTGCCATTGACCTTAATGGTAGAAAGATTTGCAACCCAAATCATCCCTGTCTATCCTGGGCTGCTCTTCGTAGGCCCTCTCTGTTGCTAAGTATCATGAGTTTCTTGTCTTTAGCATCTGATGAGAACTGATGTGGGTCTTATATGTCTGTGTTTGTTCTTTTTTTAAAATGGTAGTTTCAATAGGCCCCAGAGAACTTTTCCATTAACATACATGTTTCATGTATCATGAGAGACTTGAGTATTTTCTCAGTGAGATAACGGGTAATTTGGACAACTCTCTTCTTTTTAATGCAGCTATCCCTATGTGCTCTCAGAAATAGGCTCTTGGAAGAGAATGAAGAAATAGAAGAGGTGGGTGTGTGTATTCTGGTGTACATGTACAAAACTGAAGGGAAGTTAAGGAGTCCTCTTTTTTCACTGTATGCTGCTTAATCCTTGTTGGAGATGGCTATAAATTATTTCACTTAGGGCCATGTTCATGTCGTAAACTTCTTCACTTTGGAAGTGTTTATTTATTTTATTCTATTTATTTTTATTCAACTTTTATCTCGCCCTCCCCTGAGAGGCTCAGGGCAGCTTACAGAGATATATAATATTATGTAGTAGTAGTTATAGTTTAGTTTATTGTTTATAGCACTAGGCCATCACAATTACAATATAAACATAGAATAAAAAGGAGATCCGCATAATAAACAACACAACTAAAACAAAAATCTATTTACAACGTCTAAAATAATACCAGGAGGTACATCGTCAAAAGTTCTCCTCATCCTGAGATCAGGGTCATAATGGGACTGAGTGAATTAACATACTTGGAGAATGAGGAGAACAACATCCAGTCTATCTTCCCATATCTTATAATTGTAATTAGGCCATCAGAAATATCTGATTAGAATACCAAAACAAACATCTAAAAGAAAAAAGAAAAAAAAATGGGGGAAAAGGAGGAGGAATGGAGGTCAAACCCACCCTCCAGCCCTGGGACGCCAAGGATTCTAGGCAGTAAAAGGAACAACAATGTCCCCTAACTTTAGGGCAGATAAATCTAATCGAACATGATAATATCCAATGATCTATTTAAGTAGAGACTAAGGCTAGGGAACCATCAAGCAACTCAGAGAACAATTTCCTCCTACGCGCCACTAATTTGAAATAAGCCGCAATCACAGACATAAAAACACATATGAAAACAATTAACAAGAAACCCTAAACTCCACCATCCAACCCTCTCCCTAACCCCTCCACCCTATCCCAGCTCTCCAAATGCCTGGCCAAACAAAAATGGCTTACATCTCCTCCAAAAGGCAAGTGGGCTTAGGCAGATCTCCAAAGGGAGAGAGTTCCATAAGTGTGGAACAGCCACCAAGAATGCCTCTCTACGTGCCTTCTTTGTATGAACCTCACGGGCAGTTAGTACTCATAAGAGGGTGCCTTTGGCTGACCTAAGGATGAATGATTGTGTGAAATGGCTGATAAGGTGTTAGGTGACTTGTCACCCAGTACTTAACACTTGGGGTGTTTTTCAAATGTGACAGTACAACGGGTGTCCACACCTTGACCTACATCGACACCCGTGGGGCTGTTAAGTCTAAAAACACCTGCCAGATGTTACCCTGGGCTGGACCAGGGGTTTGCATGGTCCCTGGTGGTGCTTAACCCAGGTTGTGCCTCAGGATCATTGCTGAGGAATACTGCAGGCTAAGTGCTGCCATGGCCCATGAAACTGGGCCCCAGACCAGGATAAAGTGGGCCATCCTGTTTGATGGCCAGCTCTGCCTTACCCCAGTCTGGGTTTGCTCTTCTTCCAGGCAGCGATGGTGACCTCATAGGCCACTGTCACCACCCATCAAGAAGGAGGGTGGACTGTGCTCAGCAGCATGGGGGGTGGGGCTGTGTAGACCCATTTCTGCATGTCGTCCGTCCCCGGCCACCGTCATGTTTGTTCGGCAGCCAGGACAAATCCTGCTCGGGGTGAGGACCCTCACCCCGGGCAGGATTAGTGCATGGGGGCACTAGGCACCATCACATATGAAAACATTCTTTATCTTGGTTCACATGAATGTTTACCTGTGGATATTCTACTCTGGGAATACCCTTCACTTAATTAAGTTGTGCATATCTTTAGGCATAACTACCCATGCTTTACTCTAAACATGTGAATGTATCCTAAGAGTAAGAATTTATGTGAATCCCTTTCAGATTATCCATGTATTGGCCAGTCTGCTTAGCTTACAGGAACAGAGCATAAACATTTCCAGCAAGTGCACTTAATTGGAGTATGTTTGCCAGGCAGCTCTGTCTCCCATCGTGTTTATGGTCAGGAGAAAGCAAGTTAATGTTTTAAATGGGGAAAACAAATGATTAGATTTTTCCCTTCTCCTGTCCTTCCTTTTTCCAAGCACATTCACTCCATATTGATCTCTGGATAATTAAGAAGGGGAACATATTAAAACATTCTAGAAAACAGCTCTGTGCACTCTCTGCATGTTCTATACACTACTAACTCTTTGGCTCATAAAGTCTGGGATTTTCAAATGAGCCTAAGAGCTCTTGGTATCCTGCTGCCATTGAATTCTTGTTCTGAATAAAGGGTGGTGGATTCTGACATCCTTAAATGCTATATTTTTCTATTCACAGAACAGGAATGGCAATTCTGCTTATTAGCTTCTTGTGCTGTCTTGGCAGTGTGTGTCATCCTTGACTTAAGGATGACACGGCCCTTTATTTTGCATTCCAGTTCTCTTTTGCCTCTCTGAGGATGGTCGCCAACAGAGCCAGTTCTGGTACCTTTGTGACATGGGGTGTTTTCAGACGTTACATGGTCCGGATTCACCACAGTGGATCCCCAGCAGTGATGAACTGAACAACCATCCCCCGTGGTCAAGGAGAGCCCTGAACAGACATGATGGGATCGGGACCATGGCAGGGAATCGGGCCGCCAGATCACAGCCCGGGGCAGCGCAACAGATGTGATGCCGATGTCAAAACACCCACAAGGCACCGGAGAGGGGCGGGACGGGACACAGACATGGCCGGCTGAGGGCAAATGAAGCCAAAAGCAGCAAAAGGGAATGCCCACACAAGGGAAACGGGAAGGGAGGGGGAAGAGGGAGGAGAGCTGCCGAGGTACCACACACAACAGGCACAGTGAAACACACAGCACAAACACACGCCCAGGCGCACACACACCTGTGCGGGAAAGGAAGGGAAGGGGGGGACACAGTGAGACAGACAACACACACGGCACAACGGGCACGGGGGGAAGCGGGACAGGGAAGGGGGGGATGGGACGGGCAGGACCGGGCACGGGGAATGGCAGTCAGACCCCCCAAAACAGCACAGCCCACACAGGCACCCCCACAGCTACTCAGTCAGTCCTGGAATGGGGGGAACCTGAAAGGTCGGGGTACAGGCACATGGGGAGGCTACACGGAACAGGCAGCGAACTGGGCACAGTCCAGGAGGCACACACAGACTCCAAGCGCCGGTGAGGGTGCAATGGAGGGGAGGCAGGAGAGCTGGAGCCGTGCAGCCAGTCCAAAGGCACAAACACCCTCCCCCCAGGAGGTAGCCGGGAGGCACAGTCTGGGGGCCCCAGAACTCCAAGGTCACACAGGCACCCAAGGGGGGGGGGCTGGGGTGCACGAGGGAGCGCAGGTGAACGAGGAAGGTCAGAAACACCCAGGGGAGCCGGGGGGCACTTCGGAGCACTGGAGAAGGCAACCACGGAGGGGAACAACGGTTGCAGAGACAGATGGGGGGGCCCCCGGTGGGGCCCCAGAGCCACAGGCAGGGGCAGCGGAATCCCGGGAAGCAGGCAGCACAGCAGCATGAGCGGGACATCAAGGAGGGAGCCGGCAGTGGGCCACGGCAGCAGGGTGGAGGTGGGAGCTCACAGTGGGGCCAGCAACAGGGGCCTGGAAGGCACAGGGGGACTCACAACCAGCTGCAGGGGACCACAAGGAGGCCAGGGGCTGGGTGGCCCGCCAGGTGAACGAAGTGCAGCCAATGAAGCATGCCCCGGTGGTACTCCAGCACGGACATGTGGTGGGCGATGAGGTAGTATGTCTCGAACGGATCCTGCATGGAGAGTTCCAACTGCACATCAGAATGGGACCACACACCTGACAGCGCCGCCAGCTCCGCTGCGGTGGGCTCAGACATGCAGAAGTCAGCTGAGGGGGGCCACGGAAGGTGACTGAGCTCCAACAGCTGGTGATACACTGCCCCACGAGAGCGCTGGTACCCACGGGCCCCGTGAATGCAGGCAAAGTAGGACACAGCCAAGGCAGGGCCCCCCTCCGCCAGACAGACTGTGTAGGCGGCCAAGCTGCACACAGACAGAGCAGATACGGTCTCCACGGCAGACCACCCCACATGCGAGCACCTCATCTCCGGAATTCGCCCATCAGGAAAGGGAACCAGCCCCAGCATCTCAGCATGCAGCCGGCAATCGCGGGCGCTCACCTCATAGCCAAAGTAATGAAGGGCAGAGCTCAGGCTCGCATAGGCACCCGGAAGGTCGTCCGGGCAGCTCAGGAGCAATTGCGCTGTCGGAGTATGCCACAGGTCATACAGGGCCATGGTCTCACGGAAGGTCCACGTATGGGAGGCCCCATGGGGGCCGGGAGCCCAGTGGAAGCGCAGCCAGCCATGGTCCAGCAAGCCAGGGGGACTGACACCAGGGAAAGGGGGGGCCACATTCCCCGGAGGGGCACGAGGGGACGCAGGGGAGCCCCAAGGCCAAGCGATAAGGCCACAGGCTGCAACAAGGCATGGCAAACAAGCGAGGCATGGGGTGCTGGCCCAGCACAGCTACAGGAACCGAGCACACAGACAGGACAGTCAACACACTAATCAGGCCAGCGAGCACACAATGTTGCCAACACAGAGAGGTGGGAGATGATGACAGCAGGAATGCAGCTGCCGCCAGCATGCGCGGGCGCACGCTGGTCTGTGTGCAAGGCCCCAGGCCGGGACAATAGGTGCACCCAATTGGATGCTTTTTCCAAGGAGTGTAGCTTACAAGACCTGGTAATTAACTATAAAAAAACAAAGGTCATGGTCTTTAGACCTACATTCAGGCAAGAGCATTGGTTTATGGATGCAATACCAATTGAGCAGGTCAAGTGTTTTTCATACCTGGGAGTAGTGTTTTACTATAATGGGTCCTGGATCCCACACATTCAATCTGTAAGGTCAAGTGTACTAGGGACCTTGGGGGCAATCTCCAAATTTTTTGCCACAAGGGGGGGACAGAGATTCGCCCCTGCCCTTAAGGTTTTTCAGGCAAAGGTGGTCGCAAAGCTGAGGTATGGTGCTCTCCTTTGGGGTCTCTCGCCGGGCGTGTCGAAAATACTAGAACCTATTCTACATAAATTTTTGAGAAGATTAATGCAGGTGGCAAATTCAACTCCATCGGCTATCCTGAAGCTGGAATTGGGGGTATACTCCTTGAGAACCCATATATTGGAGACAATGTTATTAAATCTCTTCAAAATTAGTACGGGGCATGAGATGGAGCTGGCTAAAATTTGCCTCCAAGAGAAACTGTGTAAGGATTATCTGGGCTCCCCTTGGTGGTCAAAAATAAGTGATATCTTGAATGAGATTGGATTGTCCTATCCCTTTTTGATGGAGTTCCCGTTTAAAGAAATAAAGAAAATGTTGAAGAGCAGGATTAGAGATCTGGACATTCAAAATTCCAGAGCAATAGCTGCTGGTATAGGGTCATCTCCTTGGTATCAGTTTTTGATCCCTGACTGTGAGGGGGCCAAATATATTAACTGGGATATCCCCTTTCAACATAAACGAGCGTTGTTTGCTTTGAGGCTACAGATTATGCCTTCAGCAGTTTTGGAGGGAAGGTTTTTGGGTATCCCATATATGGATAGACTATGCCCCTACTGTCTATCTGAAGTTGAGGATATTGTCCACTACCTTTTTATCTGCCCAATGTTTGCGGTCCTACGCAAGAGAATGTGGGAGAAGTTAATGGTCCCTTCTAATTTAACGGTAACACAAAAGATAGTGTTTCTTCTCGCTGGGAAAAAACAACAGCGCACTGAGATGATGGCCTTTTATGCATATCTTATGCAAAAAGTTAGGGTAAAGAAACTGGAAATGATGTAATTATAAGAATAAAATGTCCGGGGATTACTACTTCGTTGTTGACTTTCCTAGGAGGCATTGGATAGTTGAGATACGCTTATGATTGTATATGCGGGGATTTCCCCGGGGAGTTGTTTTGTTCATTCTATGGAATGTTTCTGTATACTGGGTGCTTTATTCTGTTCATCCTATGGAATGTTTGCGTATGTTGGGTGTTTTATTTTAATCAGATGTGTGTTTATGCTATGCATACTATATGGTTTTGTCATGGCCTGCGGCCAGTACAATAAAGATTTTTTAAAAAATAAAATAAAAAAAAATAGGTGCACCCAATGGGCTACCCCTGCCCACCTGGAGTCACCTGGGCTAGCCGGAGGGGGGGCGCCCCGGACCCATATGGGTGCCCCCACCTGGTCACCAAGTTGCGACCCGGGGCGGGCCTACATGTGGCCCAGGCTATAACAGGGCTGGCTGCACCCCACCCGGGCCAGCCGGCACCATGGAGCAAGGCCAGTTGGGTGCTTGCGGAATGCACTTAGCGCTCTGTGCTGAGTGGTACTGATCAGCTGCGCCTCCTGACTGCAGAGGTGCACCTGGATGCCTGGCTGCTGGTTGGCAAGACCTGGAGTGCTGCTAAGGGTCCGGAGAGCCCACCACGGCTGCAGGTGCTCCCTGGCCTGGCTCAGGGCTCAGTGGGTGTCTGGGAAGGACCGGCAGGCCCTTATCCACAGCCATAACAGGGCCGCTGTGCTCTGCGTGGCGGCCGGGTGCCTCCAATGGCGGAGGGAGACCATGGGGCGCGCCGCCCAGCTTGCAATGCCCAATGCCCAGCAAGTAGGGGTCACTGAGTGGGCACAGGGGTGGTGGTCCTGGGTGCTGGCTCAGTGGCATGAGGCCACCTGGAGGGCGCACTTTAGGATGGACAGGCTCACCCTACTGCAGCTCGTGGAGTTGCTCACGCCCTGACTGGAGAGACAGCACACTCCCATGAGGACCCCCATCCCCATGGTCCAGCGGGTGGCCATTGTGGTCTGGGCCCTCACAATGCCCGACTCCTGCTGGTCCGTCTTGCAGCACTTCGGTGTCGGGGTGAGCACCGTTGCCTGTATCCTCTGTGATGTCTGTGAGGCTGTGGAGGGCATTCTCCTGGACCGAGCGATCCAGCTGGTGGACCAGGAGGCCGTGATGGCCAGCTTCGCGGCTGGAGGGTTCCCCAACTGCATGGGCACCATGGACGGCACCCACATAGAGATCCTCCGCCCCTCTGCTGGAGAGGCCACAGAGTATGTTAACAGACATGGTTACCACTCCCTGCAGATGCAGGCTGTCGTGGACCACTGGGGGCGGTTCATAAACATCTTCATGGGAAACTCTGGGCGCAGCCACGATGCCTGGATCATGACCATTTCCCCCTTCTATGCCTGGATGTACCGTGGGGACTTTGCGGACATGGGGATGACCCAGATCGCGGGGGTGCTCATGCCCCCCTGTATCCTGGGGGACCCGACTTATCCCTTCACCCGGTGGCTGATGAAGGTATACCCGGTTGCCAGGTCCCTGGTGCAGGCGCTGTACAATGCCCGCCTGTGTGCGAGCAGGACCGTGGTCGAGCGGGCCCTCGGGGCCCTCAAGCAGCACTGGAGGAGCCTTGCTGGCCAGCTGAACTACATGGTGGAGACCTCGGCCCTGATGATAGGTGCCTGCTGTGTGCTGTACAATGTGTGCGAGACCGAGGGGACAGCCCTCGAATACCCTGAGTCCTGTCGCCCACCCGGACCCGTGCCTCTGTACGTGAATGTGGACAACCCGAGGGAGTACTGATACGCCAAGCGCATCCGTGCCGCCCTGGGTAGACATATCAGCCGGAAGGCCAAGGCGTGAGGGCACTCAACCCTGAACCTACCTTCCTGGGGCCTCCACCGGCTCCCTGGGCGAGCCCCTCTACAGCCATCAGTCCGCCCCCACCCCCGGGCCTGTGAACAGACTGAGAGAGGCAGTTGTGGTGGCCAGACATTTATTCCCTCACCCACATACATGTGCCCCCTACACCACCACCACACCCCACCGTGCAGGTTCCATGCCCTCCCTCAGACCATCATCCCCCTTCCCTCCCATCCCCCCCATCCCCTGTGTTTCCGGGGCCGCCTCCTCGGCCGCCCTGTGGGCACCGCAGAGCTCTGGGATCTCCCCTCCCCCACACTGTCCATGTCCCCAACGGTGTTCTGGGAGGCCTCGGTGTCCTGAGCAGCAGGCGGTTGTGGGAGGGAGGGAGGACCCAGGGCCGGAGGGCCCCCCTGGGCAGCAGCTCCCTCTGGAGGCCTACAGGGACTGGGAGGCAGATGCGCGGCCCCAACTGGCGTGGCGACTGGGGCAGTTGGGGAGGTGGTGGGGGCACCGAGGGACCCGGCACCAGGGCCTGGGCAGGCAGGGTGCCCAGCGGGGTGGCTGCCATCACATAGGCACTCATAGTGCTGGCGTGCAGGAGCAGTGAGGTCCCGATGTCGTGGGACCTATCCATTTTAGCGGAATGCTCCTGCACCATCCCCTCGATGGCCTGTTCTAGCTGCCCAAATGCCTCTACCTGCCTGCTGTGGTCCCAGCACTCCCACCTCCGTTCCAGACGCACCTCCGCCTGGAGCCTCCGGTCCCTTGCCTCCGTCTGTTGCAGGGATCGGTCTGTGGCCGTCTCCATGTGATCCATGGCCACTATCATCCACTCTCCCTGTTCTGTGGTGGAGCGGACTATGTCCTCCACCTGGTCCTCCCACCGGCGCCGTACCCATGCCCGGTGCTCCCTCATCCGTTGTGCTGGGGGCACGGTCCCAGGTTGCTGGAGCCCCTTGGGCTGCCATGTAGAGTACACAGACGGTGGTGGTTAACCGCCATGGCTGGCTGCCCCCTGGCTGGGGACATGGCTGGGGGTTTGTGTCCCCCCCCCGGGGCTGGCGGCTCGACCCCCCCAACCTTCCCCAGCGCCCCGGGCCCTCCCGCCCCGTGTGACCCAGGTCCTCCTCCCGGCCTCCCTGGCCCCCCCTCCTTGCTGGTGTGCCTCACCTGGGCCCTCCAGCTGCTGCCGGGGTTGTTCCCTGCTGACCTCCTCGCCCTCCTGTTTCCGGTGCTGGGGCATGCCGTGCCCTGTGGGGATAGGGGTGGAGGAGGGCTATAGGTGTGCCCAGGCGGCCCACCGGGCCCCCGTTCAGGTGTCTGGGGTGGACGAGGCCTGCCCCCTGGCCGGGCCTCCCTCCCCCCCCGGTCCATCTCCCCTCCCACCTGCTCGCTTACCCTCGATGTCTGTCTCCGATCCCTGCGAGGCCAGCCCCTACGTGTAGCCACTGACCACTGGCTGAGGGTGACCAGTGTGCTGGCCTTGGAGTTGTCTTGTCCTGCCAGGGGGTGGGGGCACTCTGGGCTGGTGCTGGGGGGGTGTTCTGGTCTCTGAGGTCCCAGGGTGTTCCTCCTGGGGGTCGGGGGCCCTGGAGCCAGGGCCTTCTTGGGGGGCAGCGAGGGGAGGCGATACCTTGGCCCGCTCCCTGCCCTGGACCACGGCGCTCCCCACGAGGCGTGGGGCTACTATTGAGCCCTTCATGTGGAGTATGCAGTCCAGGGTATCATAGTAGGGAGCAGTCCGGTTGTTGTCCCAAATGGCCTTGTACCCCCTCTTGTGTTCCGTGGCCTTTGATCGGAAGTGTGCCATGGTCCTGTGATGCCACGCCACCTCCATTTCCTGCATGATCTCCTGGAACACGTGTTCGTTGCACTGATTGAGCGCGAGCTCCAGTTGATGCTCTAGGGTCCCCCAGATGCGGATGAAGTCCTGGGTTTCCAGAGCCTCCATTGTCCCCCTCTGTGGTAGGGCTGTCTCCCCCGTGGTCCCTCCGGTTCCTCCTCCTCCTCTTCCTCCTCCTCCAGGGCTGCGCCCGTCTCCTCCGGGGGCTCGGCTTCTGGGCCCGTTTCCGTGTCTGCAGGACATGGGTGGTGGTGGTTGGTTACTGTTCTGCCCCTGTCCCACGGCCCGCCCCTGGCCCCTCCTTCCTGCTGGCTGGCCGACCCTCCCCCCTGGGTGCCCCTGTGCCGCCGGGTTCCCTACCCTTCGGTCCCCTTACCCGTTTCTGGGGTGCCTCCTCCCCCGGCTCGGACATTGTTCCTGGGGTGGCTTGTCCCGGATACTACTGCTGCTGCTGTCCCTCCACCTCCTCCATGTGCAGCATGACCACCCCCTCCTCTGCATGCACCTCCTCCACCTCCGCCTCCTCCTGCCTTGCTCTCTTGCCCTCCACTCTCCTCTCCCTTCCGCCTTGCTCCATCCCACCACATCCCCCTGCTTCTGTGTGCCCTTTAAATCTCCCTCCACGGCCTGTGTTGTTGCTGGTTGCCTGGCAGCAACGTTGCATGCTTTGTCCCCAGCTGGGATTCATTTTGTTTGGTGGTTGCTGTTCAGACGTTACTTTTTATTGTTTCCCGGTGGGAATCACTTTGACCACACTTTCGGCGATGGTCTGGGCCGGAGCTCCGGAAGCGTGGTTGGTTTTGACCCCAGGTGGGTATTGACTGTGGTGAACATCTGGTGGCTGCTGAACAGACGTTCGGGGCGCTTTGGCCCCGCCGCGGGATTTTCCGTGGTTCAGTGTGGTTGACTGTGATCTTGTAACATCTGAAAATACCCATGGATACCTTTCCGTTAACACCTGAAAGGAAACCACCTACCCATTTTGCTTGGGTGACCTGGTGGTTGCTCTTGGTACCTGCCAACCTTGGAAGCAGTCAGAAGAATGTAAAGTCTCCGTTTACCCAACCCTATGGAAAATGCAGGCTCCCACATTAAACATAACGAGAACTGGCTCTTAAGCAGGGTAAGGAATTGCTCGTGAAGTAGTCTTGATTTAATGCAAGTGGCCTGAGCTAGTGCAAACAGTTTGCTTAAAAACTGAAGATGCCAGACAGAAGCCTTCATTAATTGGGAGAGGCTGAAGGATTATGTTTCCTGACATAGTTTTTCTCTTTATAAAGGGAATGTATCTTTTGACGACTTAATAGTTATATGTTTTTACTGGATGCGAGGGATACAGATGCTATCGGTGTTCCTAAGAATTAGCTGATTGTAGTGCTGACATGCACTATACTTTAATGTCCATGTACACATGCCTTCAATTAGCTTTGCAGAAGTATTTATTGTTTCCTAAGGTCTTTGTAATAAGGTGGATCATATTTTTTAAGAGAGGCTGGCAAGCCCTTGGTTCCCATCCAAAATACTAATTTGGTAGTTTAACTTCAGTCCTAGGAGAACTATCATCTACCTTGTGATATAAACTGACATTATTAACTGCTTTTGGCAAACTCATGCTCTGGAGAGGCCCAGACTTATCGCAGATGGAGTCTACAGGACCAGTCTGCACATCTTGGAGCCCTAAGCAGCAGGAGAGTTGCTTGCATCATATCTCGCCAGTAGATGTCCAGACAAAGAAAAAAATACCAGGTAGTTCCATGTATCTAAACTTAATGAAATTTGGTTTTCTAAGTAAGACGGGGGTGGGGAACCTTTTCCCTCCCTGGGGTCACTTTGAAAATGAGTACATGTTCCAAGGCCCACACAGATGTTGGGGATGGGGGTATCGATGAGCTGCACTCAGGATGGGGGAAGGAAGAGGAAGGTCTGGATCATGGATCTTGCCATTGATCTGTCCCTCAACCTCTCTTTCCCCTTCCCCTAAGCTCAGTCTTTCAGTGCTTGAGGGTAGGAGCTGGATCCAGGAACTGTAAAGGGGCCAAATAAAAAGTAGCTGTGGGTCACATTTGAACCCTGGGCCATAGGTTCCTCACCCTTAAGGCCAAGATATGGTGAAGAAAAGGGGGCAGAGGGAGGACATGCACTCAAGGATGGGGGCAGATTAATGGCAAGATCCTTGGGGTGTTAACAAATGAGATGGTACCATACACCAGGTGGGTGTCCACCTGCCTGTTTGTTAGGTGTGTGCCCCCAGCAGCCACGCATCAGATACACAGCTCCCACTCATGGCGGGAACCCTGAGCATGTGGGGTCTGCCGTGCGGGGTAATGTGTGCCCATGTGTTCGCATCCTGTCAGTTAAGTTGTGTGCAGCCTTGTGTGTGTGTACAGGTCTGCCAGCACCACAGAGTGGTGGGCGAGGAGCCTAGAGCATTCCAGGGAGCAACCATTTCCAACCCCTTCCTCTCTCGATTTCAGTGGCACAGACGTAACATCCCCCTTAAAAGCCCATGGCGCCATTTTCAAACATGTGTTCTCCCAGCTCATCCTAGTTTGCAGCACGTGCCTGACACTTTTTCTTTCTGAGCTGTTGGGTTCTCAGGAATGACTTGCGGAGGACTGCCAAAGGAAGAAACAAACAGCTGGTGTAGCTTGTTCCCATGGTTTGCCGCAGTTGAGAGTCATGACAGGGAGAAGGGGGGTCTGCAATATTCCTTTGAGTTTTTTAGTAGCAATAAAGGCACTCAGAAGTCTAGAATAGTCCTTGAGTCTACTATAAGAAAATTTGTACAGTGGAGTCACATATATATATAAAATATATATATATATATATATATATATATATTATATATATATATATATATATATAAAATATAAAAAATTACTGCACACGTGAAAACTAGCTGCCCTTTGACAAAATGGTAACATTGCCACCGTTTTGGAAAAGAGCACAAAAGAGCACACTGTACACTGGGCAGAGTTTGGCGGGGAAGAATGCCTGCCCATGTATTACGTTTGTCATGCTAAAACTGTGAGGGGGGGCTGGCTGCATGCACAAGAAATGCATGCAGGGGGCTGCCCATTTTATTAGGCTCTACAGGCTAAACATGGGAGTGGGAGCTGTACAATCTATCCCACAAGTCAGTCAGTCAGTCAATTTTATTTACAGCCAGAGGCCAAATCAATCCAGCAAGTCAGCAAGATCTAGACACTGCTGTGTGGTCCTACATGTCTGTTCTCCTGATCCTGCTTTTGTTCTTGACTCCTGGTTCAGCTTGATCTTCAATTTCCAGTCATGGGATGTCCCTGGACAGGACTTATGACTCTAGCTCTGGTCTCTGCTCTGATTCCCTGCTCCTGACTTGGTATGTTTTTGCTGGCAACTGGCTTCAGCTTTGACTTCCTTGCTTTTGACCCAGATCTGGCTTCCTGCCTAGCTGCCAGGTTCTGGCGGTGGGGAGAAGCAGGGTGGAGGGGACAATGCTAAGTGTAAATCAATGGGATTTATTTTTCCTACAAAAGGGATATATCTCCCCTCCAGGGACACATGTTGTTATGAAATTTTGGGCATCTGCTTATCTTGGGAACTTCTTCCCCTGTACCAGATGTGGCTGAAGTTGACATATGGAATCAGAAGTTAATGGGGTGGGACACATGCAGAAAGGATGATTGCATAAGCCTTCTTTCCATTTTAATAAAATACAAGAGGCCAAAAATGATATAGGAAAAATATAATTTGAATGCAGAAATGGTTAGTAGCTGTGACTGCAGAACTGCTTCTAACTCAGATAGTACAAGAGAGTCACCAGTGCTTCGTAGTCAGTTGTGCTAAGGAAGCACACCAGGAATGGTTGTGATATCTACCATCTTGGATGACACAGTAGATATTGAACTGGGAATCTCCAGAGCACAAACCCTGAATCTCTACAGTTTGAGCTAAAGAGAGAGGTTCTATAGCTGAGCTGTGACAGACTTTCTGGCCTTCTGTGGATCAGATACAAAGAGGGCGATGGAATGTAGACTCTCTGGTGACTTACATTTTCCCCCTTGACAGAAGCAGCTGGTGTCAAGTGCCGGAAACCGACAGTTGTTCATATCTCAGATCCCACTTAGGACAGAGTTGTCACAACACCAATTGATCTGAGACCTACGGTCAAGCTTGGGGCCCATAGGCTGAGTATCTGAGCCAGAGGGGGCTCGAAGGAGTTGAGAGGTACAGAGGTTCAGAAGCAAGAAGTTGAGTCAAGGAAGGTATCCAGGGTACACTCAAGGGTCAGGAAACAAGCCAGAGTCCAAAAGCCAAGATTGGTCTACGGAGTACAGGAATTGATCAGGTGGGCTATGGGCAGGAACCTGTGTTCATTGTGTTTTCCCCATTGGTGGCAATCGAAAAAAACGCAGTGAGCATGGGTCCCCAGTTATGGACTAGGCCAGCTGTACGTCTGCAGCCATTCTGTTGCTCTGACCAAAGCTCCAGAGGCTGTTGCCCAGAAAATGTTATACCTGATGATGGCCAATCAGGATAGGAGGTGCTTTGAGCCAGTTGAGGACAACTTTGGGATGACCCGTGTGCCTGAGCAAGCAGCAATTCTACCAGTTGGAGAATATGAAGGGGTGGCATTGTGGCTAAGAGTGTTAACAAACAAGACATTTGCCTGCTATAGCCCCCACTAGGTGAGTGTTTCTCTGCCCGTTTATTAGGTGTTCAACCCCACCGGACCTCAATCAAAAATGACTTTACAGCAATTTCAAACATATTGAAACTTACAAAGTAATATCACTTACCTCCAAGGCTTTAGATAATGGCTGCAAACTGGACCTGTTGCCCCTACTCACAGTGTGGTCTCAGAGACAGATGTTTATGTTTATATCCTGTCAGCTAGAGCACAGGCAGCACCTCCACACATATAGGCCTGATAGCACCACAGAGTCTCTGGTGGAAATCCTAGAGAGAGGCTGTGGAGCGACCACTTCCTGCATCTCTCTCCACTCTCGCTGGTGCTGCCAGAAGGAGCAAGCACATGAAAGACATGCTGGAGGCTGCCCGTTTATTAGGCTGGACACACAAAACTTGGGGCTGCACGGACAGAACTCAGCCTGTGCAGAGACTCAGGGCGTTTTTTTAGATGAGGCTAGTTTCTTGTGTATTTCTAAAGTCCAGAAGAAACAAACTCATGCTGGGGGTGGGGGTTATAGATGGCCCTCTCCACTACTGGAAGTGAGCTGGGTGCCATTGGAAACAGTGGGTGCCGTGAACTAGCGCAGGTATGGGGATGTGGACTTGTCTAAAACCACCATAAGGGGGTATCTTGTACTCTGTGTTTTAATGTTGTAAGCCACTCTGAGCTGCCTTTTGGTGGGAAGGGCGGGCTAGGAAATGTGAGCAAATAAATAAATACCGCCCTCCCAGTGCGAGTTTGTTTCTCCCGGACTTTAGAAATATGCAAGAAACAAACCTCATCTAAAAATGCCCTGAGTCTCTGCTTCCCAACCTCAGGAATCTGTGTTCAGGGGTTGCTGGAGTCAGAGGCCATTTTTAGACTGACTGTGTGTGTGTGTGTGTGTGTGTGTGGTCCGTGTGCAGTGCACACACACTTCCGGTGGGTGTGGGAGGGTTTAGACGGCAGCAAATGGTTGTGCGCTCGGTGTGCACCCCATTACCCGCTGGCCACCCATGCCCCTGCATGGAGCAAACTGGGTTTTTCCTGGTTGCTCCCTGTGGGGAGATGGGTGGAAGTTCATGGGTTGCAGGAATGCGCCCACCTACCACCACTTTTAAATGGGTGGTACAACACGTGTCCACTAGGTGGACTTGCGTGGTACTGTCTCATCTAAAAATGACCAGAGTGCCTGACATGACTAGAGCTAAAGACTTGAATCTCTGCAGCTAGACGGTAATGGACATGCATATTTTCTAGACTAAGGCACACAGGGATGTTGGCAATGCTTAACACATACTGATTAGCGGTGTGGGTGCTACCAACAGAGACCATGACAGCCTCTTAATATTAATTTTTTTATTTGAGCAGCATAAGAGGATCATGCCGACTCTGCCAAATTAATTTTAGATCACTTTGAATGGACAATGTGTCTACAGTGATGGTCTGTAGAATGGATTTATTAATGCCTGCGTATAAATACAATGCCAGTTTTCATAGAATCTACCATTGTTCGAGAGACAGCACAATACAGCAATGTGAAAGTATTGGCTCCCTTGTCTCAATACGGATAATAGGGTCACATTCACGCCAGGCTTTTGTGATCTCCAAGCCAAGAGATGGCCCATCTGACTTGACTGCCACTCATGCTGATGAACTGAGCAAAACATAATCGCTTGTTGTTTAAGATGATGACTGGCTTTCATTAATGGTGACCTCAATAAAAAATGACTTAACAGCAATTTCAAACATATTGAAACTTACAAAGTAATATCCTCCAAGGCTTTAGATAACAGTTGCAAACTGAGTAAGAATGCACAGGTGAGCAGAGTGGACTGCACCTGAGCAGTGTGCTCAGGCATAAATGAAGAGTTCATTGACGGTCTTCTCTCTTTCCGCCCCCCCTTCATTAAGCTAAGAGAACTGACTTTTCAGGAGAACTGGGAAAATGTGGGAGCAAGAGCATGTCAGGATGTTCTTGATATGTAGCAGAGAGCCTGAAGTCTGAGTTTAACAGGATAGCGATGAAGACTAGACAGGGAACCAGTAAGTTCTAATCCTGACTTCTCCTCTCTTTCTTAATTTTTCCTTTAGGAATATGTGGATAGAAATACTAATTTACCTCATAGAAGTATTTTCAAAGTTAGTTTGCCTCCAGCCTCCAATTATACCCAACTGAAGTAAAGAGGGGATAGAGGCGAGTCTACATTTGTACTACTTAGAAGCCAAGTATTGCGACTTATTAGCAGTATAATAAGACAGTGAAGATAGTGAAGACAGCTAGGTGTCTAGCAGAAAGTTAGGAACAAGCCAACAAAACCTCATACTCCCGAGCTAAAGAATTTTGACTAAAGTTAGATTAATAAATAAAAAGTATAGCCATATCAACAAGCATATAATACTGAAGTGCCAAACTGTGGATCTTGGGCAATTCAGGTGCAGCTCGTAGCCAGGACTGGTGCTGGGCCTCATGCTGCCTTAATGGTCCTGTGTTGCACCCGAAACTCAGCAGCTGAATCACAGCTGTTCTTTAGAAACTCAGAAGTCAGGACAGCAGAGCACTGGCTACACCAGCCAATCACAAAGCAGGATGTGTTTCTGTGTCTAGTGATTCTTTACCATATCTGTACATACACAGACATGCACCTTAAATCTGATTTAACCCCACTTTAACATTTCTTACAGGGCTGCATAGGGTGCCGGTGCCAATATAGCCCTGCAACATGAATAAAAAATGTTAGTGTTGTTAAGGTGGGTTTAAAGTGGAGTTATATGCATGTCTGTTTTCACCCGAAGACATAAGCCAGAGATGCAAAAAGAGAATGGCAACAATCCAGTCAATGGGACTACTTTGGAGTAAGTGGCCTGACAGCTGCAGCCAATATTGAGAAGTGTGATTATTCTCTAAAGAGGGAGAACATGCTGTGGGAAGGTGTAAGAAACTTGCATTAGGTTCCTCAGTACCTATACTTCCAAATAAGGAGTTTTGTGATGAAAACAACAACACTGCCAGGCAACAGGTGTTGACTTGACTGAGAATTGAGTGAACATTATGACTGAGGATGTCATAATGCCTCTATACAAATCAATGGTGCAACCATACCTGGAATATTGTGTGTGGTTCTGGTCGCCACATTTCAAAAAAGACATAGCTGAACTAGAAAAGGTACAGAGAAGGGCAACGAGAATGATAAAGGATATGGAATGACTTCCGTACAAAGAGAGGCTTTACAAGTTGGGTCTCTTCAGCTTAGAGAAGAAAAGACTGAGAGGGGACATGATAGAAGTTTATAAAATCTTGAGTGGTGTGGAACGAGTAGATAGGGAATGGTTATTTATTTACTCTCTCAAATAGTATTAGAACTAGGGGACACTCTATGAAACTAGCTGCCGGCAGATTTAAAACAAATAAAAGAAAGTACTTTTTTACTCAACACATAATTAACTTATGGAATTTGTTGCCAGAGGACATTGTCAAGGCCAGTAGTATAGCTGGGTTTAAAAAAGGACTGGATAAGTTCCTAGAGAGTAGGTTAATTAATGGCTATTAATCAAGTAGCTTACAGGATGAAACTCTTACTGTTGGGATCTGGGAGTGGACAATGGGGAATGGATTGCCCATTGTGATTGTTGGTTCTTCTCCCATGCAATCGAGATTGGCCACTGCAGAGGACAGGATGCTGGACTTGATGGACCATTGGTCTGACTCAGTATGGCACTACTTATGTTCTTATGACTTTTAAATCCTGTGAAATTCTTTTAGGATTATCAAATCCCTACATCAAGAATAGAAACATCCAGAAGCTGCTTAACCGTTGATGTTTATCAGGCAAGCATGTACGTTAGAAATTTGGAAGAAACAAGCCCCACCTACATTTGAGGAATGGCTGAAATATGGCTGCTTTCACACCTGCACAAATGGGTCCTTAGAAGCTTGGGAGAGGAGACGGACATGAAAATCAGGCATGTCTTTGATCAGGTGTGAATGTCCCGAGGCAGGTGATTGAAACTTTTAAGTGTGTTTACAAAGGCAATTGACCAAGCTGCGAAATTGACCTTGGTGAGTTGCCTTTGCAAACCACGCATAAAAGCTTCAATCACCCGCTTTGGGGCATTCACACCTGATCAAAGATGTGTCTGATTTGCATGCACATCTTCTCTCGTGAGCTTCGGGGGACCCGTTTGAACAGGTATAAAAGTGCCCTATGTCTGGCACATGGTTGAAATGGAGGGAAAGAGAAAAACATTTCATAGTATATGGGACCCCTTTTTAAGTTGTCCAGATGTCAAAATATAGTACTTGCTATGTATGCCTGTTGTTGTGATTTATGTACATTTATGTACATCTCTGCTCCCTTTCCCTTCCTTTCCCCTGTCTCTTTCTTTATCCACCTCTGTCTTCTTGCAGAGTGAATGCGTGTGATCCCCAACCCTCCCCATCCCTGTTATTGCTTATCATTATGTACTTTGATTGTCTTGGGTAGGGCTGTGCATTTGGGTTTTGACAAAATACAAATAAATGCAAAAAAGACATTTTGGGGTTCCATATTTGAGGAAGAATACTAGGTCTGTGTATTTGGGCTTCAAGTGAACCGAACATTTATTGAAAATTGTAATATCTGAGATCTCGAACTGGACCCAAAACTGCAGCACATAACCATCTTAGTGCTGGACTGCTCTCTGACCCTCGCCTTCTTGAAAAACCTGTCGTTTTTCTTTTGAGGAGCTCCACAATTCTCACTCTTGGGACCTTCCCGTGCTCCACAGTGTATCTGAACCTTTGATTATGGCATCAGTTTCCAGGCAGATTACCTGGAACAGTCTAGAAACTTCAAAGGGCTCCAGCCCACCTCCCATCCTGGCATTTGTGCAGGCTTTAGATCACGTGAGACCAGGATCCAATAAAAGGAGAGGATGGAACCCTCCTACCTCAGTTCCTTCCTACCTCGGTTCCTTCCAACTGCTTTGACAATTGGAAGGCCTTCGGCACTTCACAACACTCATCATCACCTAGGAGATAAACAATTTAGTATTATTTCAAACTTAATTTTTTTCTCTGTATTACTTTAATTTATTACCCCACCCAACCAGGTTAGTGGGGTGAGCGACCCGACTCCCGAGAGGGGGAAGGGTTCTCACCCCTTTTTTCCCCAGCACCGCTCTTGTTCAGAGATATTGACCTCAGCACTGTGCCAAAAAGACCTGTCTTTAAACGCTGTTTTTCTTGTGCTTCTACCTTGTCATTTAGCGATCAGCATGTTCAGTGCTTAGGGTGTCTCAGGGAAGAGCACAATACTTAATCCTGCAAAGTGTGCACAGCCCTGTCTACTAGGGCTAAATGAGACAGATCGCTTTGCTTGAAAGATGTCTTGACCAGGAGAGTTCTTCAGGGAGGTAAAGAAGGCCCTATCAGAACTTTGGCTCACTGAGCTCGGCCCAAATGTGCCGCTATGGAGGCCCCAGGCCCTTCAGCACTAGGAGGTACCCATAGCACCTCAGGCAACAGGTGCACTAGTGACTGCATACCTGCCTCACAACAGACTGTTCTGAGGTTTCCCTACCTTCTGAAACTTTGGATAGCTCTTGCCACTTGAAGCGTGCCAAAGTTGCTGCCGAAGCAGCTAAGAATAAGAAGAGGAAGAAGAGAACCAGGTCTCCTGAGGCACCCTGTAATACCACCACGAGCAGGGCTCCTCCTGAGTGCATGGTCACTGCAGAAATCATCAACTCGGAGGAAGAGCTTGCGCACTCCCCCGCCAGGCAGGACCCTATGCTAATCCCAGAGGATCCGTTAGAATGTCTGGTGAGCCCCCTAGTGCATATTTCTCTGCAAAGGTACCAAGAATCTTCCCACTTCCCTAGGGAGCATATGGTCTAACAATCTCATTCTCGGATGCTTCAGTACAGTACCATCAGCACCGAAACTGGTCACAGAGCAGGAAACAGTACAGGGGCAGATACCGTGATGACTATTGGAATCTTTCCCTATGTTCCTGTTGATCCTCCTCCCTATGGAGGGAGTCCATCTATTACCTAGATCACCGACCAAGGGACAGACACTCCCGCTCCTGCCACTATTATTCAAGATCTAGGAGCCATTCTCCTATGTATCATGATGACAGGAGGCTGAGACAACTGGAGCAACCTCCAGCTCCCAAAGGGCATCATGCAGACAGGAGAAATCTCGCTTTTCCTTCTCTGCCTGCTTCAGTGGTACCACCGGCGCCTTTCTCACCGCACTCAATGGTACAAAATATCTCTTTAGAACCTGCTTCAGTGCCTCCAGGTACAGTACCTCCAGTACCACTGACAGCTGCCACAGTGAATCCTCCACCTGCACCTATTGCAGTGGCACCACCGGTTCCAATGGCACCTCTCGCAACCACTCAGCAAGGCGCACAAGTTATCCAGGTGGGTACTGTTTTCTTTCAGACTCTATTGGGAAGGCACCCTGTAACCTCCTCAACTACATATAACATATGTCTTGCCCTCTGAGGATTTATCTCTTGAGAAGTCTGACTACTCTTCCACATGACCTTCACCTGATGAAGATGAAACTATATCACCTCCTGCACCAGATACCATGTCAGACTCCTCAGCGATACTGGCAACAGAAGATGTCCAAGTCTTCTAAAGCATGTTAATACGGCTCTTGACTGTATTACCCCAAATCCCCAATAGGCTAGTAAAGAAAACATAATCATGGCCAGCGTTCAGGATTCTTGGATGTAGAAATTCTGGACAAATTGTGTTACCGCTGTTTGATCATCTCATGGAACCATGCAATACAATCTCGTCTAATCCATCATATGACTAAATTGGCTGATTCCATCTATGTTATCCTTCAAGATGGAGCAAAGATTTTCCACCATCATCCATCTTCTAACTCACCAATGAGTGAGTTAGAAGATGGCCGCCTCTCACAAGACAAAAACTGGTGGAACCCAGACCTCTCCAATAGACCACAAGGGCAGATGGCTGGATGTGTTGGACAGAAAAATCTTCCCATCCAATTCCCTGATACTGAGAGCAGTCAATTACTCTGCTGCAATGTCTGGCTACCAACAACAGCTGCGGGGAAAACTCTCAAATTCTACAGACCCAGATGAAATTGCTGTCTTAGAAAAAGAAGGAATGCAACTGACCCAGTTTCAGTCGACCACTACAGTGTATGTAGCCGGCTGTGTTATTAGGGGCATTGTGTCGGCCATCACTCTGACACCGTGCATGGTTGAAATCAACAGAATGGTTGAGATGCAGCATGGTTGAGATGAGTCGGCTATGACTCTCAGACGTCACGCATGGTTGAGATTAAAAAAAAAAAAAGAGAGACAAGTCAAACAACCAGGTCTGCGGGGGACATAAGAGCCATAAAAAAGAGATACTATTCAATCCCAGCTACGTTCACCCCAAGACAGTGGGGCCCTTTTTCTTATTATCAAAACAGAAGAGATCAAAACTACCAATCCCAGTCACAAACCTCCTTTCAACAGCCTAGAAAGTGATTCATGAAGCCCAAGGGCAGACGAAGAACGCAGTCTACTTCCTCTTCTGGTCAACAATCCAAGTTGGTTTTTTAATAATGACCAGATCAAGGGAGAATTGGAGGATCTCCCCTCTTGGCATATTTGCACAGGCAGCCTCCACTCAGCCCCCACTCTCAGGTTTACCCCGTGAGTAGATGAGTAGGCACTGAGCTCCGCCCACTCCCCCCTCCCATAATAACTCACAGCTGCGGAAAACCATGGGAAGAACCACATGATTCTTTCTTCTGGGATAATTGGTCATGTGCTGTCTGCAGCCAATCCTAGCTAGGCAGATGCCTAGCGCTTTAAACTTTGAAAACATTTGGTGTGTGGTTTATGTATATGGCAGTCTATGGAAGTCATGGATCAGGGTTCAGTTGTGTACAAGGAACAGTCACATACTCTACAAACACAGAACAACAAACAATTGCTCCAGTGGGATCAGAATGGGCTCCCAGTCCCATCTCTGTATGAGAAGCAAAGTGGTCCCCTCCTGACTAGATCCCCAGAACAGATTCTCCCCCTATCCTTGTTGCTTCTGCCCCACAAACTGTTGGGTCTACTCCCGAGCTGTCTCTGCCCCACTGCTGAGCTGGGGAGGGACAAGAGATTGCATTTGGGAGGTTGCATAGCGAGGAGGACTGCATTGGGGAGACCGTGTAGTGTGAGAAACTGCTTCCCGTGACATTTTCCTACCTTGCTCAGTTGGTTTAAGTATGCTCATTAGCAGCAATTGAAGGCAACTGCCCTTTATTTTGTTCTCTTTTCCATGTGGATTTGCTTGTCTCACCACTCCAAGGTTCAGTAACTTACCATTAACTGTTGAAGCCGCTTTGGAGAAGGTAACAGCTTAGGAAGACTGAGCGTTGGGAATGTGCTGCAAACCCGGATCAGCTGGGACAACCCATATTTGAATTGGATGTGCGCTGGGCTTTTAAGGTGCCAATGAGAGCAAGAGTGGAGAGAGCGGCAGGACGTAGTCACTGCTCGGAGATCTCTAGGCATTTGGCCAGTGATACTATGGTACTGGCAGACCTGGATGCAAGGAAATTGCACGCAACCTAATAGACAGGAGGAAGACACATGGGTGTACACTGGTGGGCCTACAATGTCCCTGGACAATGCTGTGAGTGGGGATGCATGCTGGGGTCTGGACCAACCTCTGGCGAATCCCTTGTAGATGGACAGGCAAACACACACTTGATCGGGACTAATGTGAGCTGTCGTCAAATTTATTTTCCCTCAAACTCTCTTTGTAATGTTGAACCAGTTAAATTGAAAGCATTAATAACAGAATTATTTAAAAAGCTAGCATTGGGATATGTTTGTAGGAAACGTTACAAAGAAGAGTGAGATGCTGAGAGAATTTTTAATTACATCACTTCTCTCTCTCTCTCTCTCACTCTCACACACACACACACACACACACACACACACACACACACACACCCCTACCAATTCCTTCTATTTAAAAATACTAAATAATGTGCTGGCTGCTGAGCCAGCCAACCACTTACACCAGCGGTGGTTCTGGCCATTGAGTCAGGTGGGTGACTTTGTAAATTCCTGTTATTTCTGAGCCACACCTCTCGGGGTTGGTCGTGAGCAAGCTATATTCTTAAATCCAGAATTCTTGAAGTGGTGGCTGCCTCTTTTGGGAAACGAAAAGAGCTACACTAACAACACTATAGCATATGCATGTCTCTATATCTGCTGTAGGGTTGCCAAATCAAAATTTCAAAGATAAAGGATGCAGTGGGGCTGCGGTAGGGCCCTGTTATTCAAACCCAGTTGTGTCAGGTTTGGTTCGGACTGGGCACTGTTTCCCCAAATGCCTTTTGGGCTCGGGTCAGTTTGGACAGAGATCTTTAAAAGAGATTTCTAGCTGCTGCAGCTTTTATTTAGCTGCAGCAGCTCCAGAAACTCAGCCTACCATGCTCTATATTGCAGGCTCTTGTGGTGTAGCCAGTGGGGAGAGGGAGAAGAGGAGGAAGGAGGAGGCAGGGAGAATCGTGTGCTTTGGTCAAGACAAAAACTTTCTAGATACTTTCTAATCTGGTCTTGCTTGCTCTGGCCATTATTCTTGCTGCCCAGTCTTGGGAACTGGACTCTTCCAGAACCAGGATCGATTATGCTGCCAGCAAGCCATTTTCTCCTCTCTGCCCTCCCTCTTTGTGGTAGGCTATTAGCTGGCTGAAAACAGATGCTGGCCTCTCCAACTCTGAATGTATCCAAGCCCAGGCCTTGCTCGACACCTCTCCCAGCATAGTAAGTAGTACAGGGATGGAGGGAGTGCAGCAGAGGTGGGAATTTTGGTTTTGGTTTTAACCAAAACAGACCAGAAATGGCTGTTTTGTTTTAAAATCAAAGGGTCCCAAATTCGGGCCGTTATGGTTCCCAATTTTTGGTTCTGTGTCTTCCCACTGAAGTCAATGGGAAAATCTTCCCATTGACTTCAATGGGAAATTTAATTTATTTATTTAAAAACATTTGATATCCTGCCCCTCCTGCCTCGGGCAGCTCTGGGCGGTTAACAATAGGAAACCTGGCTAGCAGCGGAGACGGCGGCTCCTCGCCCCTGTCCGCCGAGGTTGGAACTGGTAAGTACATGCTAGCTGCCAGGGCCCCGGAGGGTGGGGTGGCAGTAAAGACGGGTCCTGAGGGCTGGAGGTGTTAGGGACGCGGATCCCCACCTTACCTTCCAATAGTAAAAAATTTGCTGGTAGTAAATTAGTAGCAAATAAGTAGTAAATATTTTAAAAAGCTGAAGACTTACAGAATGTATTGAAATGCACTAAGATTGCCATGTGTGTACTTGGCGTCTGTGAGCAGGATTATTCTATGCTACGGACCAGATCTTCACCTGGTATAAATATGTATTGCTCAACTGAATTCAATACAGCGATGCAGATTTAAGTTAGTTCACTCAGAGAACTCTGAGGTTACCTTTGCCTGGTAATTCAAAAACTGAAAGTACCAAAAAACAGGGATCTGAGAACTGGACACCCCCCCCCCAGCTCCCGAAAAAAGGCCCTGCGTCCCACCCTTAGTGTGCAGTTATGGGGCTCCGCTTTCAGTCTGCCTTTCACATTCCGAACATCTGGATGCAGAACCACTTGAGTTGGTTTAGGTTGGACACCCTCATCCTGTACACCATTTCAGGTTGGACCAGGATTGGGTATTGCCTGTGTTGGGTTAGGTTTCCTATTTCAACCAATGCAGCACTCTAGGCTGCAATGTCTGATTTGCAGGTCCAGCTTTTAGTAGAGATCAGTGGTTTTCAAACACTTTAAACCACAACCCCATCTTCCTCTTGTCTGTTGTACTTGAGGCCTCTCCCCTCACCCCTCCGACAGACATAGACAAGTTTGCTCCCTTTCCCTGTTCCACCCTCCTGTTCTTCCCTTTTCTCAATCCCCCTCCCTTGTTCTCTGTCTCTCTCCCACTTGCTACCCCATCATGTCGTAGCTCAGTGAAAGTGGAGCTAGATGTTTGCCAGCTCCTTCTTGTATCTTCCATGCTCCTCCGATGGCTGCTCCCCATCCCCCTCTCAGTTTCAAGACCTGTGGGAATTTTTTATTAGCTATATCAGATAACTCAAATCATTTAGGATGATCTGTACAGAGGATTCTGGAAGCAACCCTGTGTATGTTTCTGTAGGAGAGTGAAGCAAATCCAAAATATAAATAACTAGTATTTTAGCACTTCCCTTTTGGTTAGAACATTTTATTAATAGGTGTTGAAAAAAGAGGTAGGGGTTAGAAAAAGGAAAGCTGCCCCCCCCCCCCTTTGAAGGTAAAGTTCTGTCTGTTGGCAAGGCGCATAGTTTGGTGGCTTTCCAGGATAAAAACAAATTAGCAAAGTCCTGCATCAGTTTTCATGAACTACCTCTGACAGGCTGCTGAACGGATTGGGCTGTAGAGAAGTGGCTTCAAGTCAGTGACTCTAGTTTCAGCAACAGAGTTATATAGCATGGAGAGCTGTGCTGCATTCATGGCTGGAAAAACTCTTGCCAAGCCGTATAGCTTGCAGCCTCCGCCAAAATGGTTTGCTTCCCTTCCGAGCACGTTTGCTTTGTCGGCGCACCCCAATAAGACACAGAGACCTTCATTGGTTTCAAAACTGGCCCACTCCTTTATTAACTCAAATTCAAAGATGGCCGGTGGGGTAATTGCACCACAATTAAGGATCCAGTACGCTATGCTAATGAACTTATTAACTCTGATGCCGGCGTGGATGTACCCTCCAGCGTCGGCATCTTTAACAGACAGCCTCCCCTTTTCGACAGCACCCTGGCTCTGGCCAAAAAGGGGGACGGGCCCAACTTTGGGCGCGAGCATGGAGGTTGGTGTTTGCCGTCAGTGGACAGCGCATGTCCTTTCTGACGTCACTGCGTCACGCCTCCCAGGGGTCATGACCTCAGCGTGTGCTGTGCCCGCATCACTCTGCTTGTCACACCCCCATCTCTTAAGGAGATGACTCTTCCTATGCTCTTCCTATCCTATTTAGCCTACTATAGCATACTGGATCCCTGCAGAGTGCGACAATTAATTACCCTGAAGGATTTTGAAACTTAAATAGCCCATCAAATTAGTCATTCGCCTTTATATACCAATTACCCTATTTAACATGTAATCAAATGATTTGCCTGTAATGTAATTAGAGCCAATCTTTCAATATAAATGAACCATATTACTTGATTAAAGAAATCATCCAAATTTGTTCCTACTTAAACCTACTCAGCACTGTAAGGAGGCAAAAACCACGGCCCTATAACAAGGCTACCCACCAAAATTCCTCCTTGGTCCCCTAACGGCAACCAGTCTGAAAACCACAGTACTAGAGGTGAGGTGGGTGGGGCTGCTTGAACGCCTTCAGCTGCCGACTGGATTGCTGCGGCGTCTAAGTGGCTCCGCCCTTTCTAACAAGGGCAAGCCAGTCACTCTGTTGGCGCTCGGCGCCCATTGCGCATGCGCGCCTTTCGGTCGCCGCAGCAACCTGTTCTTTCTCTCCGGCAGGGGAGCCTTCTAGAAGGCTCCCCTGCCGTGGCCATCCGTCAGTGCCCTCTTCACGGGGGTGCTACAAATTCCCTGTCACCGCCATGTCGGCAGCGAAGGGGACTTATCGCTAATGCAACATCAGAGGTGGTGATAAACATGGTAATTTCAAAGGAAAGCCTTGCCTTGCAGGGAAAAAAAGGCTTCATTGAGCAAGTGGTGAAAGACCAGAAGACTCCCCCCCCTCCCCCCGCACCCCCACCCTGAGCATTATTATAAATATTAAGCTTTATAGGAGATTAGTGTGAATGAAAGGAAGTTCATTGCATGGGAACCCTCTATGCTGCTTACTTTTCTGTTGATTCTAGGACTGCTTTTACATGTTAAGCAAATGCATATGTTTTCCCAATGTCACGCTTTCTAGAGTCACATTAGAAATCGCACAAGTGCCGTTTATATGTGCAAGCACTAACTAATGTAAATGGAAAGTCACGTGGGATGCACGAGTTGCGTGCATCCCTTCCATCCATGGCGTGCTATCCCACGCTGCCCTGCTGTCGAATTTGTTGCGCTTTGTCATGTGTGTTCATGAGAGTGTAATGTTTCAGCTCCAGCCATTTGACCGGAAATGCCATGGATCTGCAGGAGTTGGAGTGCTTCTGTGCTGTGGTTATGACTGTAAAACTGGTGCATGTACTGTTTAGACATTCCCTTTCCCTAGAGAAACATTCAATATTCGTTATGCGACTTTGCAAAAGCTAGATTCCGGAGGTTTCACAAAGCTGCAGAAACACACGCAAATTACATTAAAACGTAAGTTTTCTTTTAGATATGCTTTGAACTGACATTTGTTTCATGAAAACTATGTAAGAAATGTTCCATCTAAAAAAAGTCTAGGACTATAACAACCAAACCTGACTCCCTCTTTTCATTGCAGTGGCCTGGCTGTTTGTGTCTTAATTTTTATTTTTTTCTCCATTGTGGTTCTTTCTATTTATTTTATTTGCAAATTTTAACCCACCCTTCCCTGAAGGCTCAGGGCAGGTAACCTCAGAAAGATATACATATAAAATAAAATACAACACCCTCCCACATAAAAAGCAGTATAAAACTATATAAAATACCCATAAAACAATACAGCAAATGCTATTCCTGCCTAAGTGCCTGGTCAAATAGATAGGTCTTGCATATGCATAGAAATGCAGCATAACTTTTTTTTTTTCTTCTAAAATTTTATTTTTACCACAGAAAGTTACAGTCTAATTACTCTGAAATGGGCTTCAGTGGGACTATTCCGGAGTAAGTGGTTTGTGGCTTGTGGCTTAAGAAACTGCAGGAGGAGAGAGCAATACAATCTATTTTAGTGCTTCTCCCATTGAGAGAGCTCTATACAGAGGAGCCTGCATTCCCTCTATGCAGTCAGAGAGTGGTCTTCAGTTAGAATAAAATTTTAGGTGCAGCCCTCTCCTCGGGATGTGGCAGAAGATATGAGGTTGCGGAGGGAAGTGTGGGCGAAGGGAAAAACAAAGCTGCGTACACAAGTGTAGTGTGGGGGCAAATTCTTTTGGCCAACACTCCTGCAAAAATTGGTTTGGGTACTTGCCCTCCGTCTACCCATATGCAAAAACTCTATGCAGCTCCTGAGGGGAATAGAAACAGAGACTGGTCTGTGAGATTTGCTGTTCTCCCCATAGAAGACATAGGAAAATGTATTTCAAGAAATAATGAGATTGCCAAATTGTGATGTTCTTCACATGGTCTTTGCTGCTGCCATTTTACTCTACTCTGCTGGTGTAAAGCAGCTCTGAACCACAGGAGGATTATTTTAGAATGGTACGGTAGGATCCACTTATAT
Organism: Sphenodon punctatus; assembly: GCA_003113815.1. NCBI lineage: Eukaryota > Metazoa > Chordata > Lepidosauria > Sphenodontia > Sphenodontidae > Sphenodon > Sphenodon punctatus. The sequence continues at coordinate 1,265,772 of QEPC01001637.1, read as the reverse complement.
CAGATTTGCATAACTTGAATTTCTGGTTAAGTGAAAGAAATATGTTTTCCCCAGCCCCAACAAATGTATTACATTTTAAATTGGGTAAGTCAAATTCTGTACCCTAATAACTTAAGTGTTAAGGTGTATAGAGTATACCCACCTTGCTAAATTTATCAGTATCTTTTGAGTATATTAATTATTTCTTTGTAGCATTTGATCAAAAAATGTCATCTTTTTCCTCAAAGCCTGAATAATTTGAACAGATGCGTGAAGGGTAATTTGAACAGATGTAGAATTAGGTTTGAAAAGGAATTATTGTAATTGCCTTAATCTAGGCAGAAACATGCATTTTACTGACAAAAGGTTTCATTCACAAAAATATTTCCAAAGAAATCCTCTTTCTCCTCATTTTGGGAACAGGATCAACTGCGTCAGATCAATCTCCCGTCGTTTGGATGCTTGGATTCATGAGTCACACAAGTTCCAAAACTTTGCTTAACTTGATATTGCCATCCTGTCCGGGGGCATCCTCCTCATCTGATATTAATTAATCCAATCCCCGCTTGTGGTTTCGTGTCCTAGTCTGTTTAGCTTTTCATCATCAACCCTGTCATTACATCTATTAAGCCTGGACCTCAGCGATAAGTGTATTTATGGAGTTGAAAAACTCTTCAATGGATTTTAGAGTTCGCTATCTTCCTCTTCAGTTAGAAGCGCATGCATGAAGTAAATCTCTCGCATGCCAATGATTCAATGGATAGTGAGTTGATGGGATAAACAGAAAACATTTAGAAGAAGGTATCAGAAATACCCAAGGGCTCAGTCATTCTCAGTACAGTGTCACTTCTTCTGAATAATCTAAAATATTTGAAATGGTACCGATAACGGTACCGATAACAATAACGAAAATGACACTGTCGTTAATAACAATAACAAAATTGACATTTTTAAATAACAAAAATGAAAACCGAAAACAACATGGGGCCTGGTGCACACCCCTAGTGTTTATATTTAAGCTTTAGGAAAAACTTTGGGAACCTCTGATTTTAAGTCATTCATTTGTGCTGCTGTATCAGTTTTTATCTCTGCAGTTAAATACACTTGCCCCATAATTGAAAATGCATGAACTGTCCTGGTCTGTACTGCACCTAGTAACAGTTCTAATATTAAAATTGTGATGCATGATTGTGTGGGAATTAGATCCCTGGGTTATCTTGGCTGTGGGTGGTTTGTGCATGTTTAGTTGCCAGCCATATATTTTTAGAATTACTCTAGGATTTAAGCCAGCATGGCAGCAACAGCACAATATTGCACAGAGGTGGTGGGTGTGTGCTGTAAATACAAGTTCTCTAGCTTGATAATTGCGTCCTTGATAAGAGGCCCTTTGCCGCGCCCGCCTAGAGAGGGGGCAGGACGGATGGGGTTAAGGTTTTTTCCCGCCGTCGGAGGCTGATGCGGCTCTCCGCGGTGGGGAAAAACAGCGGCGCACCAGAAGAAAGGGAGGCAGTCTGGTTGCATCAGGGCCAGGCTGAGCCTCCCATTGGTTGCAGGGACGCACGTGACCCCGCCCAGGGTGGGGATCACGAGCAGTGAGACACCGCTCGGGCTCCATTACAGCCCAAGGAGCGGCGAAGAACGGCACCCACCCCGCCCTCCCTGTGCACTGTGGGAATCGCCGGCTGCCGTTTCAGGGGCCAGGAAGGAATTTTTACTTTTAACCCAATCAGGCCTGAATAAGGGTTTTCCGTTTTTCGCCTTCCTCGTAGTGCAGGAAATTTGGCTAATCTTACCCCTTAGTTCTTAGGGGTGTTGTTGTGCTCGTTATTATTGTCGCACTCTTGCAGGGGTCCAGTACTGTTAGTTAGAGTAGGTAGAGGGGGCATAATTAGGAGTCATCTCTGTAAGAGATGGGGAGGCCCACCTGCCGGAAAGCAGGGGAAGGCAAGCGGCTGGGCAGCCTCCCTGGGAGGAGTGTCATGCGACGGCGGTAGGGGCAAGTATGGTCCCCCGTCGGCAGGCATCATTCTCCTTACTCACAAGTAAGGTATCCCCTCACGGCCTGTGGCGCCGCTTGGAGGGGAGACGTGTGATCGTCATTGGGGGGGCATTCAAGGGTATATCGAAGCCACCCTTGGTTCAGGTTTTTGGGTACTGTTTTTTGGTAATGTTAAAGTACTGGACCCGCATCGCACTAGGTGATTTACCCCCACCTGAATTTGTAGGTTAATTGTTAAATAAAGAGTGCGGCCGTTTAAAACCCAGCAAATCGTCCTGTCTCCTTCGGTGCGTCGGCAAATTGCTTTATGAAAGTGGTGTGCATAATGCTTTAGGAAAGTGGTGTGAGCATAGTGAGTTGGGGGCGATCCAAAGGACACATGTTGTACATAGATTAATAAAGAGATTAATAAAGAGGAATGACTAATATATGAAGACTAGCTTTGTTTTGTTAAAGTGATGCTGTTCAACTTTTCTGTCTGTTTTTTAAAAAGCAAATCTTACTCAGCTTTATTGGCAACTGAACTTAAAAAAAGAAAAAAGAGTTTATAAATCAATGGAAAATACTACTTTAAAAGCCACTCAAGTTTCACAGCTACTTCAAGTAGCCATTGGCAGTAGCTGGCAAGATGCATGATCTAACCAGAAAGATAAATATCATGGGAAATTTAGCTTGGCTTGCCATATATTTAAGTCAACAAGACAAAATAGACTATGCAGCACAGAGCTGCACATCCTGCTGTCCTGAACATAATTGAATTTGGGTATAAATCTAGATGACAGAAAGGTAGTTGCTCCAGGTTAAAATAGCTTTAGGAGCTTTCTTGGTATGTATGTGCACGTGCACACATTAATAGAGAACATTTTTAGTCCATAGTTTAGGATAGTGGCAAATGATGAGATTTTTTAGTTTTTTTAAAAAATGACTAGAAGGTCTAAAAGAATTACTAAGGTGGCCTGGGAGTTCATCAAATCGAAAAGCCGCCTGCTTACAATAAACAAAGGATTGAAGAATCCTGTGTGAAAGTTCCCAAGAAATTTAAGAAATTAAAATAACTGATTACTTAGCTGACTGGTTATTTTTAAATTTAGGAAGACTTTCCTTGGTGTAATTAATTGGGTGGATATTTTTTAACACAGTATTGACTTTCCAGAAGAGCTTCCTGGTTTCCTGAGCATCATCAAGGCTTTCCATGTGATACCATTGTTTATTGTAGCATTCAAGCCTTCACAAATTTCATGTGCTGCAGATTTGATGTATGGTTGGAGAAAAGTGGAAAAGTCCAGCTGCTTTCTATTTTGCAGAGGTGCTTTCTTTCTTGGACATCTGGTATCTGTGGCTCTTCCCATTTTTGGTATCTTGGTAGTGGTTGTTGTATCATGCTTTAGAGGTGGAGGAAAAGTTTCATTGTGGGAACGGTGGAAGCATTAGATACGTCTAGGAAAGAAAAAAACAAGCAGAAGTAATGCTGCCAGACAGGCATGCAAGGGACTAGGGAGCAAAGACATTACTTACTAGCACCTTACAAAGCATAACATTTCAAGAGGTCTAATATGCCTGGCTGAAACAATCCAGGTATTTCTAGCATACAGGCTTGGAGTGGGGAACAGGACAATGCTAAGCGTTTGTGATGCTTCAAATTCCTTGAACCAAATCTATGACCGTTTTTACACAGATGGGGGTGGGTGTTTTGGCACGGCGGGTGTAGGTGGGTGTGTACCTGTTTACACGGACACACACACACCTCCACCCACAGAGCATCCTCCATTCTGTTGGAGGGCTCCGTGGGTGGAGGTGGGTGTGCAGCGGAAGCATGCACGCACAAACACCTGCCGCCCGTGGTGTTTAAACTGGTGTACATCTGCTGCACACCCATCCCCCCACCCACCCACGGCCATATACACGGACTACCCCCCCCCCACCCGAACACCAAGCGGCCAGGGGGGAGGCAGTCTGTGTAAAAACGGCCTATATGGCATTAACAAGCCCTACAAGATTCCAAGAACTGTTATAAACACCCCAGGCCCCTTATGGAGCTCTCGGTAGTTCTCAATGGCTGCTGTACAGAGCAACAAAATTAACTGTCCAGCCTTGTAAAACATAAACCCATGCTCCAGAATTGGTTGATGGTAAACAAAGGGCACACACTTTGAGGTTTTCATAGTAACAGCACTGTGTCCTCTGAGGAAAACACACACGTGAATTTTGAGGCAAAACTGGGTTTAAAATAGAAATGGTTTCTCACCCTTGATTATGGAGATAAACTAAAAGGAACTACAAACTAGGCATGGACTGAAACTGTGTGCACTTTCCTGAACCACAGCCTTAAAAGCATGAGCTGTTTTTCCAGCTGCTTTCTATTTTTCTGTTCTCTATAGGTATTTCCCTCCCGCCTCCCTTGAGGAAATTTCCTCCCTGCTCTCCTCCTCCAACCCCTCCACTTGCCCCCTGGACTCCATTTCTTCCCGCCTCCTGACCACCATTGCTTCTACTGTCGCCCCTCCCTCCTGCACATCACCAACCTCTCCCTTTCTACTGGCTCCTTCCCCTCTGCCTTTAAACATGCCACTGTCTCCCCCATCCTCAAAAAGTCCATTCTGGATCCCTCTGAACCCTCTAATTACTAGGGGCGGGAAACCGGTAAAATCCGGTATCCGATAATGCCGGTACCGGGCGTACCGGCATTATTGGATTCGACCCGGTAATCCGGTCCGGGGTACCGGATTCTGGGTACCGGATTTTTTACATTGCAGCCATTTAAAAATGGCTGCAATGTAAAAACTTAAAGCCCCAAGTTTAAAAAAACAAAAAACCCTCCCCGAGTCCAGGCTGCGTGGGTGGAAGGGGGGACACCCCCCACCCACCCTGCCCAGCCTGGATTTTTGTTTAAAAACAGACTGAGAGGTGAGCCCACCCCCCAGCACCAGCGGCCGCGGCGTCCCCACAGCCGCCGGTAAGTATGACCCGATCCCTGGGGGG
>QEPC01001637.1:1238072-1260106 GCA_003113815.1 Sphenodon punctatus | reverse complement strand
TCAATGGGGACACAGCGCCCCATTGAACTCAATGAAATAAATCCGGTACCGGTATACCGGATTTAATCCGGGAATCCGGTTTTTGCAGAACCGGTAACCGGTAAATCCGGTAACCGGTAATGGGCCCGGGGTCCCACCACTACTAATTACCCTCCTGTCTCGCTCCCCCCTTTTGCTTCCAAACTCCTTGAATGGTTTGTCTACTCGCATTGCCACGACCTCCTCTCTGCCAACTCCTTCCTTGACCCCCTCCAATCTGGCTTCCGCCCCCTTCACTCCACTGAAACCGCTCTGGCTAAGATCACCAATGATCTTCTTATAGCTAAATCCAACCGCCTTTACTCTATTCTTGTCCTCCTTGATCTCTCTGCTGCCTTTGACACTGTTGACCACTAGCTCCTGCTTGAATCGCTTCACTCCCTTGGATTCCAGGACTCTGTCCTCGACTGGTTCTCCTCCTACCTTTCTGACCGCTCCTTCAATGTATCTCTTCCTAACTCCTCCCCCTCCTCCTCCCTACCCCTCTTGGTCGGGGTTCCCTAAGGCTCTGTCCTTGGCCTTCTCTATCTACACCCATTCCCTAGGCAAATTCATTGGCTCCCACGGTTTCCAATACCACCTATACACTGATGACACTCAACTCTATCTCTTCACTCCTTCCCTCTCCCCCTTTGTTCAAGCTCATCTCACCAATTGTCTCTCTGATATCTCCACCTGGATGTCTCAACGCCAACTCAAACTGAACATGGCGAAAACTGAACTCCTGATCTTCTCTCCCAATCCTTCCTCTCCCTCCTCCCTGTCAATTGCCATTAACGGGGTCTCCATCCTCCCTGTCCCCCAAGCCTGTAGCTTGGGCTTCATTTTCAACTTGCACCTTACCTTCAAACCCTACATTGACTCCGTTGCCAAGTCCTGCCGCTTCTCCCTCCACAACATTGCTAAGATCCGCCCTTTTCTGCCTGTCTCCTCTGCCAAAACTCTCATCCACGCCCTAGTCATCTCATGCCTTGACTACTGTAACCTCCTTGCTGGCCTTCCCCGCTCTCACCTTTCTTCCCTCATCTCTGTTCAAAACTCTGTTGCCAGAATCATCCACCCTGCCCATCGCTTTGACCATGTGCAGCCTCTCCTCTGTCCACTGGCTCCCTCTTCCTGAGCGTATTCTGCACAAGCTCCTTGTCTTCACTTACAAAGCCCTTCACAACCTCGCTCCCCCCTATGTCTCTGCTCTGATTTCCCTCCTGTTCGAACACTCCGCTCCTCTTCCATCCCCTCCCTCACTCTCCCACGCCTCCCCTGCTCCCCCAGCTGCCTTCAACCCCTCTCTCTTGCTGCCTCACACGCCTGGAACTCCCTCCCTGCCCTCGTCCACCTTGCCCCCACCCTCCACACCTTCAAGTCCCTCCTCAAAACCCACCTCTTCCGCTCTGCCCTTCCAAACTCTTGCTAATCATCCCCGCTGTCTGTTTTGTGTTTCTTGGGCTATAGCGATGACTGATGCCCTTAATAAACCTTAATAATAATAAACCTAATCATCCCCACCCAGGACTATCTCCCACCTGTTATCTGTAAACTCCCAATTGACTGTAACCAAGCCAAGAAAGTGTACCTGAGTTTTCACATCCTCATGAACGTTGCATTCCTTGTCTCTTCCTTTGTTTCCCCTTCCCTGTCTCCCCTCCCCCTGTCTTTAGATTGTAAGCTCTTGGGCAGGGACCGTATCTGTCTTATTTTTTTGTAAAGCGCCAGGTACATCGCTGGCGCTATATAAATGCTTATAATAATAATAATAATAAAATTAATAGTGTCCCAGAACCTGGAGAGGCTGTATAGGTTGGGGCTCTTCAGCTTGGAGAAGAGACAACTGAGAGGGGATATGATAGAAGTTTATAAAATCATGAGTGGTGTGGAACACGTTAATAGGGAATAGTTATTTACCATCTCAAATAGTACTAGGACTGGGGAACACTCCATGAAATTTACAGAAAGGAGATTTAAAACAAATAAAAGAAAGTACCTTTTCACTCAGCGCCCAATTAAGTTGTGGAATTTGTTGCCAGAAGACATGGTCAAGGCCAGTAGTATAACTGGGTTTAAGAAAGGATTGGACAGGTTTCTGGAGGATAGGTCCATTAGCAGCTATTAGCCAGGTAGGTCTGGGGAATGTAGCCTGGGAGTGAATAGCAGGGAATGGATTACCAGGAACCCGAGTTCACTGCACCAAAAAATCTTAAATTCTGCAACCAGTGAAGCCAAATTCTGCAAATTAACTTGATTTGCATAACTATGCATGCTGGGAAGCAAATTTGCAACAGGTTTGACATAGAATCACAACTTTGCTAATCAAACACAACTCAAATCCTCTGGAATTTCAGCACCCCAGAATTCCCACCTCATATTAAAACCCCAGACCTCCCTCACCCAAACATAGGACCTTCAGACTCCACCCACCCACAATTCATCTCCCAGGGGCCTATTTACCCTCGGGTCATGGTCACAGCTCCCCGACAGATGGCAACTGCAGCAGCAGTTTTAGTTTGGGGTCAGGCGACAAGTTTATGCCTGAGCCAGTATTTAAAGATCCTGCAGACAACCCCCACTGCAGTGTCACTGCAATTTCAGCATGGCACTGCGAGGATTGGCTGATTCTGCAAAAATCACTGCAAATTGCAGCAAGGCAGTCAACTCAGGTCCCTGCCTATAGTGACCTGTTTGGTACTCCAAGCAACTGGGATTGGCCACTGTCAGAGACAGGTGCTGAGCTCGATGGACCATTTGGTTTGACCCAGTATGGCACTACTTATGTTCTATCTTAACCTGCTGTTCAGTGCTATTTATAGGAACAAACTCCACTCAAATGTTACACTTCATCCTGATGTGCAACTTGCAAAGTGGATTAGGGGGATGCTAGTTCCTTTTTAAGTCAGGGTTTGTATTGCCATCCCAGTGCTCTGTTGGGGACAAGTCTCCCTAGGAAGATGTGGGATGAATAGATTATCCTGAAGTGGAAAAAACAGAGGAAGAGAGAAAACAGTACTTTGGAGTTACCTACTCCTTTCACTTAGGCTGCAGCCACATGAAGAGCAGGGGCCTGATCCCCACATGGTCCTGTGGTGGGCAATTGCCACCGCCACTGCTACACTGCAGGGTAAGCACAGGGAGCCAACCACATGGTGGCAGGGAAGCCGGGTGGGCCTGCCCTTGTTGTAGCCGCTGCTGCGTCCGAGGCCTGGAGGCTCCGACTCCTGCTGAGGTGCAGGATTTGGGCCTGCTGCCGATAGGCAGCTGTTGGGGTGTGGGTGGAGGAGGGTGTGCGATCCTCCCCCCTCTGCCTGACAGCTGATAGGGAAGGGGAGCCTGTGAAGAGCACACACCCTCTTCTCAGGCCCCCTCTTCCCCCCAATCAGCCAACAGTCGAGTGGAGGAGAGGGGAACCTGGGAAGAAATCAGCTGTTTGTTGGGGTGGGGAGAGGGGCATGCACATGCTCCTTTGAGCTCCCCCTCCCTCTGATCAGCCTGGTGGACTGAGAGCCCATCCCCAGCTGTGATGTGGCCGCACGTGGCGGGTGCTAGTGCCCACCGCTCATGCCTCCGCAGCATTACACCTTGCATAGTGGGGCAAGCACGCCCCATCACACGAGTTGCCCCACTCTGGGCAACCTTACTGCTTGCAACGTTTCCAAGGATATGTTGCAGAGCAGCCAGCTACTGACCCTGCCCCAAGAAGGTGGGGAGCGGGGGACATCTGGCGGCTCCTGGGCACACGAGCTACTGCATTGCATGGCTCGTTTGCCCAGGGAGGGGTAAGGCTACCTAAAGCTTGGTAGCCTCTCCAGCCTGTCTTGTCTGGCTGCACCCTTAGTTTAAACTGACTGCTGATAATTAGGAGACAGATTCCAGGAAATGAGGAGATTGTTTCTGATTTTCAAAAATATCTCTTCGTAAATAGTAAACAATTTGCTGGTAGCAAATTAGTAGCAAATACTAGTAGTAAATACTTTTAAAAGTCAAAGACTTATAGAATGTACTGAAATGCACTAAGATTGCCATGTGTGTACTTGGCATCTGCGAGCAGGATTATTCTATGCTACAGACCAGATCTTTGCCTGGTATAAATAAATACGTGTTGCTCCACTGAATTCAATACAGTGATGCAGATTTAAGTTAGTTCACTCAGAGAACTCTGAGGTTTCTCTGTGGCTTTTGAATAGCAGGATAGGGTTTGCTATACCACAATGCTTTGCTTCCCATGAAGAATCTAAGCCACATTGAGGTTTGGCATAACAATTCTCCCATCTCTTTTACTCCAGTTAAACAATTTACTGTGTGTGTTCTTTAAATGGAAACCAAACCCTTTGGTTAAGAAAAGCCTTGAAAGGCTTGTTGTTGTCATTAAAACACCATTAATTTTTGTCTTTGGAAATCTGTTGGATTGGTTGTACAGTCCTGCTGGAACAGTTCATGTTTCTTGCATAGGGTTTGCAGGGTTCTTAACTATACACATTTGTTAAAAGATAAGCCTCAGCTTTCCCCAACCATCTTTCAGTTATCTGGCTGGTTGACAGAAGTTGATAATGCTTTAGCTGTGAGCAGCAAAGCTCTCGTGCTTCCCTTCATTGCACTGCATTTCAACACTTACCTACTTGTAAATGATGAGATAAAGAAGACTGTTGATCCAGGTCTCCAAAGCTTGTAGATGATGTCGCTTCAGCCTTAATTTGAAGTGAAATTAGATGGTATCTTTCAACCTTAATATTTTGATAGCAGTCTTTTTTTCTTTTCTTTTTTAATGGGGCTCATCTAGATCTTGGAATACCAGTGTAACAGTTGGCCACCCAGGACAATGATTGAAATATACTAAGGAAATACAGCTAATGTCGGACAATATCCTTAGTGTCCCAGCCATTCAGTACTTATCCTAGAAGATTAAACTCTCAGTGACCTGCATTTGCAAAACTAAAAATCATAAAGCGTCATAGACCGTGTACTAATGTTGAGAAAGTTTTACTGGCTCTTCAGTATACACCAGTCCTTAGCAAAGGTATCAGTATTTGAAAAACTCCTTTAAAATCTTTGCGTCTGCCTGCGGGACCGCCTCACGCCCCGGGCCGTGGTGTGACCCTTGTGGTCGGCCGGGGATGCCCGACTCGAGATCCCCCAGGTTTCCCGGGTGGTGACGATGGGGAGGGTGTTCTCGGTGGCTGCACCCAGGCTGTGGAATTCCCTCTCGACAGAGGCCCGCTTGGCCCCGGACCTCACCTCCTTTTGGAGACAGTGTAAGACCAGGCTGTTCCGCCAGGCCTTTGGGGAAGGAGATGGGTAGGAAAGTGGGGAGGGAGGAAGGAGGGATTTGTTTTCTGATCTTTTAATAATGTATGTGTTTTTAAAAAATTTAGTTGGTATTTTAATTATTGATTTTAATGTATAAGCATTGTTATACGCTGCCCCGAGCTGCTATTGTGCGGGAGGGTGCGGGATAAAATATTTTGAAATAAATAAATAATAAATAATTTCACTCCAAATTCTCATTGTGGTAGAAGTTGTGACGCCGTGCCCTAGTGCATGGTGGGGGTGACAGAGGGCCTGAAAACAACAATGTGACTTGGGGCATGACATAAATAAAGACAAGCTTTTAACACTCGTTCTTCAGGTTACAGTTCTTCAGACTATCCTGATTCAGCAAAGAGTTTAAGCCCACGCTTAAATTAAATGCTTAAATATAGCTAGTATTTAGATTCAAATCCCAAAATGGAACCTGGCACCTAACCCTGCAACATTATCTAACTTTTCAAAAGTATTTGCAGGACACCTTTAAAATGATTCCAGTAGGAGACTAGTTTGCTGCTTGGTTGTTAGAAAAAAGACCAAAGAGAGCGAGCTCTGGTTTTGCAAAAACATGTCAGTGGGGGTTTGATTTTGCATCCCCAAAACCAAGCTGATTTGGATTCACATTTTCTTTTGTGGGAACCACCAAATATAGGGAGTGAGGAAAACAATCCCTCCCAGCCTTCCTCGGTACCACATGTCTTCCAAAAATGTTTGTATTATTCCGAAAATACCATTGGTAGGTATACTAATTTCTATGGATTTCTATCTTCAGGCATCTGAATAGTCTGCCTATATTGGTCCAATTATGTACTGCTTTGCCTTAACAATTTTTCCTATTCTTTCATAAGTTCTAATGCTGAAATATTCCCTCTGTAATTTATCGTGATTTGAAGGTTAGAAAGCACACGGTTTACCCCCTCCATCTTACAAAGTTAAAACTATTTTCAACTAGAAGACTTATTTTCTTTCTGATTGTTTCTGGTTGCATGACAAAGGATCAGGTCAGGGTGGGGAGCCTCAGGCCTACAGCTAGCTTTTATTTGGTCCCTTTCCAGTACCTGGATCTGGTCCCTAGATCCATTTCCTACCCACAAGCACTGAAAGACTGAGCTGCTCAGGATAAGGAAACAGACGGGGATATGCACACAAGGTTAGGGGACAGATCCATGGCACAGTTCTGTGATCTGGACCCTCCTCTTTCTGCACTCCTTACACATCTCTCCCCCACCCCCCCCCACCCCTTCTATGCGACCATCAAAGCTTGTACTAATTTTCAAAGTGGCATCTGGAAGGAAGAAGGAGGAAGCCCCTGGACTAGACTGTACAAAGGTCTTGACTTTTAGATTCAAAATAAGTGACATTTAGAAGAGATCATCACCCCATGCATTCAAAAGTCATCAGTCAATCCTCAAGGATCCTAAGATTTGCTTTAAAAGCCCCGGCAATAATGTTTGTGTGGTTTATATTTGCCTTTGGATGCTGAACCCCTAGGCCCTACCCAAGTTACATTTTCAAGCTTTTTTTCAGTATCGGAAAGGGGCAGGGACCTGTCTATAATTGTTGATTGTAAAGTGCCAGGTACATTGCTTGCGCTATATAAATACTTAATAATAAGACTGGAAACATGATTTTCAAAATGGAAGCTGATGTTATGTCACTGGGAGTCAAAGGCAAACACTACAAACTTTAAGATTTGCAATAAAATCATAATAGTTGGTAACACTATGGGCATTTTCACACACGACACTGTCCACCCACCACCAACCCACTCTACATGTTGGAGGTCTGCAGTGCTGCTCTATGGGTGCCCTGTAACATGGGTGGGTGGGTGGGTAGTGGGTAAAGAGTGTCTTGTGTGAAAATGCCCTATGACTGATATGCTAATCCTAGTTGTCTAAGGCCACTTTTAGACGAGTGGGTCGCCGTTGTGCGACCTGCTCGCGCAATATTTCAAAATCCCGCAACACAGGATTACACAAGACGCCCAGCAGGGATCAAGTGCATGAAAGGCGGTCGCGCATTCTTTGCTGACTGTGAATTAAATACCTCAATTGTGAGGTATTTAATTAATGGTCAGGAAAGAATGCGCGACCGCCTTTCATGTGCTTGATCCCCGCCAGGCATCTCATGTAATCCTGCGTTGCGGGATTTTGAAATATCGCGTGAGTGGGTTGTGCGATGGCGACCTGCTCATCTAAAAGCGGCCTTAGTGGGTGATTCTGAGTGCTGAGCTGGTTAACTGTCTAAATGAGAGCTGATTGCTGAACTCTTGAAAATCTGGTTCCAGTAAGTTTGTCTGACAAATCCTTTAGCTTGTTGAGTGTACAGTGTGCTTTCAACTTTTCTTGCAGTGGTAGCTATGGTGTCTCCTTGTGGCAGGGATCCAGTCAAATATACAAGTTCAGATCATATACAACATGCCAGAAACACAGGCCATATTCTGACAAACAACAGTAAATCTATGTAACTGCTGCAACTTAATAGTTACATTGAAGTAACTACTCCACTTTGGTAGCCTTCACACTGCAGCTAAACCAAAGTAGTTATTCCTCACTCTCCCCATAATAGTCATGGCACAAGAGTAATACAACAGAGTTACTTTGATGTAAATGTGCTCTTTCTTGTGATAATTACTTCAAAGTGAAGGGGGATATGTACTCATTTTCCATGTAGTTTCCCCCCTACTCCTTAGTAACTTTGATGTAGTTCTGTTTGTGTGAACACTTCAGAAGTAAAAACCTTGAAGTAAGGTGCAATTACTTTGAAGTGTCTGTTTATTGGAATGTAGCCATAGAGTTTCACACCCCAAAGTGCTCTCCATAAGAGAGGTGAGATAGGTGTACAGTCCCAGAGCAGGTGTTGCCTGGAGCCAGAACCTCACTGTGTGGACTCAGCATATGGCCTGTCCTTTGCTCATCCCCCAACCTGGGGTAAGGTGCATTCTGAAAGATATGTGTTTGGGCAGGAGACAGTGGGGTCTCACTGTTGGTAGGGGGTGCTTTCAGAGGGTGAATGTGATGTGGGAATGTGTTGGTAGACTTTTTGTGGCAAAATTATGTAATCCATGACTTGTTTATTTAATTTATTTATTTCCTTGGTCTTCTACCCCACACCCTCCTGCTCACTTGTGGAGCCCTGAAAGGGCATGGCCGACTTTGGGAAGATGGGTATCTGCATCGGATCAATTTTTGATTAGAGTCCATATCATCATAAACAAACAGGGCTGTGGACTGTTCAAACCGCATAATGTATCTTCTTGCTTTCTTTCCTATGATGCGCCTGTCAAGGATTGTTTATAGGCTGTGGAGTTCTGAAATGAACTTTCCAGAAGCATTTGTCTACAGGCATCTGGTTTGTGCCCATTTCTAGCTTCATAGACATTTTTGAAAAGTACTAAATAACAGCTGCTTACAAATATTTTTTTCTTTTTTTTTTCTAGGATTTTTCTGTAATCTGCAGCTGCATCTCAGCACGTTGAAAGACGCTTGTTCACCTCAAGACGTGTTGCACTAAAGGACCATGGTAAACAGTTTAATAGTATCGTTGAGGTAAGCTGTATTTCAAAACTTCAATTTTCAAGTTATTTATGCAATAAATATTAACCCATTATATTTATTACACGGTGCATATCCGGTGCTTGGCAGCTGTGGGGGACTTGATGAGGACGAGCCATCTGAGGCTGGATTCCAACAAGATGGAGGTGATGCTGGTGGGTAGGGCTGAGGGGGTGGTGGCTCCTATCATTGGCGGGGTCTGCCCCCTCTGACCGCTCATGTCCGTAGTCTGGGGGTGCTCCTCGACCCGCAGCTCTGCCTGGACTGTCAGGTGGAGGATGTGGCAAAAGGAGCATTTCACCAATTACATCTGGTGTGACGGCTGCAGCCATATGTCTTGGACTCAGATCTGGCCACCATCATCCATGCTTTCATTACCTCTCAATTGGACTACTGCAACGTGCTCTACGTGGGGCTATCCTTGGCGACGGTCCGGAGGTTACAGCTGGTGCAGAATGTGGCGGCCCGCCTCCTAATGGGGACGGGTCACCATGAGCACATTACACCAGTGGTCCAGACTCTGCACTGGCTGCCTGTTGTCTTCCGGACCCAATTCAAGGTGTTGGTTATGACTTAAAAAGCCCAAACGACTTGGGTTCTGTTTACCTGTGAGACCGCCTCAAGCCACGGGTCATCTTGTGGCCCTTGTGGTTGACTGGGGGTGCCCAGCTCGAAGTCCTCCGGGTATGCCGAGTGGTGATGGTGGGGAGGGTGTTCTCAGCAGCTGCACCTTGGCTGTGGAATTCTCTCCCGTTGGAGGCCCATCTGTCCTCTGATCTCCCCTCTTTCTGCAGATGATGTAAGACCTGGTTGTTCCGCCGGGCCTTCGGGGAGGGGGGTGGGTAGAATGGGGAGGGGTTTTATTGCCAGCTGCTATTTTATGTGTTGATTTTATATATTTTATATATTGTAGTTATGATTATTTTATTATGATGATTTTATTGTTTTGTTTTTATGCTGTTCAGCGCTTCCAAGTTGCAGGAGGGTGCAGGATAGAAATGTTTTGTAAATAAAATAAGTAAAATGAATTATATGGCTATCGGACTTAAAAAGCAAACGGTATCTCAGCTACTTTGACTAATAGTTTATGGAAACTACTGTCTAAAGACTTCAATGTCAAGAGGACAGATAACTTAAAATTGTTAGGTAAAGGGCATTCTCTCAAGTGGAAAACATGAGCAAGGTCCCAGCACACTGTTACCGTTCAGTAGACTAAGTTGTTTTTTAATCTGGTGTTGGTGTGTTAGCTGAAGAACTTTTAACCTGTTTTGATCAAATTGATGACTCAAGGGTCAGGAAGAGGCAGTGGCACTAAAACAGATTTTTTCCTTTGCCACACATTGGGCATTTTCACACAATACACTCTCTACCCCCGCCCCCCCACTATACATGTTACAGGGTACCCATAGGCCAACACTGCAGCCCTGTAATATGTATAGTGGGCGGGTGGTGGGTGGGTAGTGGTTGGAGAGTGACTTGTGTGAAAATAACCATGCTGTTATAGCAAATTCCTGGTGGCTGCAGTTTGGGCACTTTAAAATATTGTAGATGTTTATGTAACCAAGCCAAGCGCGTGCACCTGGGACCTCGCATCTTCATGAATGTTACACTCCTTGTCTCTCCCTCTTTTCCCCTTCCTTCGAGGTACATTGCTAGCGCTATATAAATGCTTGCTAATAATAAAATAATAATAATAATTTAATTATGTGCCCTCCTGACTAGAGCTGGAATGGGTACTTAATTATTTTAGTACCTGGGGGAAATATTTGCATTTTTGGGTACCACATTGGGTATCTGATGAGTTACCTGGCTACTGATTGGACTACACAGAAACCCGGAAAAGCTAGTAACTTCCAGTGCCAGTTGTTTGATTTTTTTCTGATTACAGATCAGTATATTGGGTAGGAAAACTGAAAAATTGGAACTGGAAGTCAACTTTCCTGGACTGGAAGTTAACTTTCCAGGATGGGAAAATCAATAAATAGGTGTCGGAAGTTGGTATTTCAGGCCTGGACGTCGGTATTCCGGAACACTGGGTACCCGAATCAGTTCGCAGTGGGTACAGATCAGATGTTGTCTGGTTGGGTACCAGCAATTTGTCAGGTTTACCCATTTTTGCAGGTACTTGTTTCAGCTCTAGTCCTGAAAATACAATAAGCAATGTAAAAAACCATGTACTGTACATGTAAAGTATTTGAAGTGCCTCCAGATTTACTTGGTTATTTGTAAATGTCAATTGAACATTTAAAAAAAGATTTTGTAGGAAACGTTGTGGTAGCTGAGAATGAAGTTGGTGGTGACGCATGAGACTTGCTATGTAAGTCTGTGCTAGTGAAATGGACGTGGGAAAAGGCATGAAATAGACACAGACTACTGCAAAATTATTTTCTTTGCGGTAAAAGCAAAGAACCCCATGGTAACTTGCCTCAAGGTATTCACATGTTCTGTGGAAGCAATTCACAAGATATTTACCCCTGATTCTGGGTACTTTAACACAGAATAATTGGCTTTCCCCCTCCAGTTACCTCAGAATAGGTATCTTTTCCCCTCCAACTTCTTCAGAAGTGTGTGTGCGTGCGCATGCAACCTGTGAATGCCAATCGTGGGATAAAAGCTCCTAATCTATGCTGTAAGTACTTCATGTGGACAAGCCCTTAGTTTATACCTTTTTTCATTTATGCCAACACTGCAAGGAACTGCATTCGTGAAGTGATTCAGCAAGAACAGCTCAGAGTTCTGTCTGACTCAGCAGAAATAGCCCCACGGAAAGCATCAGTTTCTGCAGCTTGGAGGATAAGCTGCAGAAATATATACAAAATGAATGGAAATGAACAGAGTCTTAGGAGTAATGGTTAACAAGCAGTGGTGTGTCTGCTCTCAGTTGTGTGGGAGTAGGCTGGAGGCAGTGCTTGCTTTCAGTTCCACCTCTCCTGAATTTTGAATTCTAGACCTGGAATTTGAACCACTTAAGCTGTTCCTGTGGTTTAGTGTCCAGATCAGAAACTTAACTGGCATGGAAATGCTATATATTATGCTCTGTATCTATGGGTGAAGCCACATGAGACAGGGAGGCAAGGTGACTACCCCTTGGGCAGCCCTGGGTAGCCGGACCACGCAATGCAGTGGCATCGGGTGGTCGGCAGTCGCCAGATGTTCTCCCCGCCCTGGGGTGAGGGGAGCAGCTGGCTGCTACGTGGCATGTTTTCTGAAAAATTATAAAGATGCATTTCGGAGCAGCTTTATCCCACATGGTGCCAGAGTGCCCAGGCCGGGGAAACTCATGTGCCCAGCCACACTTGCCCCACCACACGGAGAGCACCACTGTGGGGCCTTGAGCGACAGGTGCTGTCACGGCTGGGGCTGGGATGTTGGTCAGGCCAAGGGAGAGCCCGCTTGTGTGGCTGGTACCACGGCCTGCCCCAGCCATGGTGGCAGCTCTGACAGCTGCCGACTGGCTTGACTTCTCTGTGACTGTCTGCCCAGCTCCCCTCACTTGCCCTGCAGTGTGGCAACGGTGATTGCCCCCGATGGGGCTGTGCAGGGATTGGACCCCTGCAGCTTGTCTGGCTGCACCTTATGTTACCTTTCCCATGGAAAAGGTTGTCTGACACAAAGATAATGCTGGAGGCTTACTACAGGAAGTTCCACATTGTGAACCTCCCAGCAGAATCATGATTGTCAAAGGACAGACAGAGCCAACATGAAGGCCTGCCCATGGCCTTCTGTGGATCCACTGGTCACTTGTAGCTTGTTCATGGAAAGATAAGCTCTATGACTAATATCAAACAACATGGGGGGAGCTATGGGACGGGATCCACCATGGAGAAGTGCACCTCATCACACTAGGTTTTCTTTGGGAGGGAATAATCTAGGCCCATATTCTGTGCTTGCAGTATTATTGTTACCTTAGAAACAGGAAATGCCTCCAAGTCATTGGTGAAATAAAGGGTGGAACTGCTGACATGAGTGAATGATTTACATTGCTATCCCATGTAGATGGATGCTTTGTTCTGACACTACATGCTTCAGTTCAAAATGCTGCACCTAACTTTTGATGTGCCCTCGGTTCCAATTATGGCTTTCCTGCATTCTTGGAATTCCTGCAGCAGGGCCCTCCAGAGTAGGAGAAATCTATTTTTGTAGTTCGGAGAACCCAGTCTTATTCAGCCATGACAAATAAAATATACTAATTCCAACAATGTTAGCCAAAGCAAGCTATCCCGTGAAATAACATTTTTTTTTTTTTTTTAAAATCATTACAAATTGCAAGACACTGAATCAAAACTAGAAACTTACCTCAGGAAGACGTAAGTATTTCTGCCAGATTTCCTATGCGCTCAGAACAGTAGGTTGATAACAAATGTTTTTGGCAGAGCTGAGCAAATCCGAACTATAAACTGGGCTCATTGTCCCTGCACACACACAGGGATTATAATGCAAGCTCTTTAGAGAATGGTCAGGAAAAGCTTGGCACAGAATAGACACAGAAGGACGAAGGAGTTTAGTTCTGAAGTGAGAACTTTTAATCTGTTAAGTAATTTGCTTTGAAGATTAAGGTCCTTGCTCGTTAATCTGTTAAGTAATTTGCTTTGAAGATTAAGGTCCTTGCTCGTTTGAGAACTGCCACCCTTGTGCAAAATTTCCATAGACCTTATTCATGGAAATGTGCAGCACCCCAGACAGATCAGAAAACCTTGTTCTGCTGTGGCTCTGAAAAGCTCTTTTCCTTATGCAAATGTTGAACTTTCTGTTGCACCCACTGAGGGGAATGGAGGGAATAAAATCCATAAGGAGGGCAAACTGGAGCATGTGAGACATTCAGAATGATTTTCAAGAGATTCGGGCTGCCTGGGAGTGTCTCTTGACTTTTTGTTCAGCTAATTTATGTAGGAGGTGTCCTCACTTTGCTTAGCACAGGGTACTCTCACTTTAGCACCTGCTAAATGTAAAAGTTGAGATACAGCCATGAAATCTGCAAAAGGTACCCTGGCAGTGGTTTGTGCTCCCAAATTTAAAACAGAAAATGCTAGTGACCACCAAGTCTTAAGAACTGGCTTTCGCCTTCACTGGAATAAAAAATGAAATGAGATTTATGCAATCAAGTTTACTTAGTTACTGAGGTGTGTTGATGTGGCTTGTTCAATACTGTGTAGCAGTGCTGGGAAGTTGCTTAGCATTTTTGCTTTTGCATGAGATGAGAATGCAGATGCACTATTCTGGGAAAGTACTGCGATTATATCCAAGTGTCCCATAGCTACTCATGTGAACAAAGTTACTCATGCATAAATATTTAGAGGATCATGCCTCAAGACAGGTAACTAGGATTGATGCTCTGATTTGCTGATGTCTGTAATACATAGAAAATTGATTTCCCTCCCCCTTTTTTTTTCATTTCCTTCCCCTAGACTCCTCAGTTCCATAGTGGTGTTAGGAGTTCAACTTGTTATTCCACAACCCTCAATTGAACACAGAAAGGTAAGCCACAGAAAGACAGGGGTTTATATAATTTAACTTTGACTTCCTTTGTTTGGAATCAATTATCTGCAAGGCCTCTTTGGAGTACAAAGCACAAACTAATTTGGGAACAAAAGAGGTGTAAATAAGGCTGCTTTTAGAAGTATGCGGCGCACACTGGCATAAAATTGTGCCATGTGTAAATATCCTGCATGTGGAATTTAGACGTGACATTTTGTGCATTAAAGCATGTTGCACGTTCTTTTAAAGCCGTAAATTAAATACCTTGATGTCTAAAAGTGGCCTAAGAAAGCCCCAAACATGTGGGACTGATCGTGTCTTGACTTGATTTAGGCCACTTTCAGACTTCCCCCGCCCCCCCAACCTGGTGCATATTCTGGTTGCGGGAGGGAATGCACAGCCAGGATATGCGTGGGGTGCCACCAGTCTGAAACTCTCCCCACACGGCTTTGCTGGCCAACACCCCCAATGATACAGAGCAGGAAATCCTGCTCTGTATCGCTGCGGGTGTTGGCCGGCAAAGCCGCGTGGGGGGACTTTCAGACCGGCAGCACCCCGCACATATCCTGACTGCGCATTCACTCCCGCAGCCAAAATATGCACCGGGCAGGGGTGGGGTGGGGGGAGGTCTGAAAGTGGCCTTAGTTCAAATGGGCCAGGGACACTCTGGTTAATGCTTTGCTCTTAGTTGCAGGGGAATAACCGAGAGCAGGTTTTTCAGCTAGTCTTAATAGCAAACAAAACTTGAATAGCCAATATTTGCATAAATTACAATAAGAACCCTCCGTCCCAACTTTCAAATTCCTCTTAAAAACCTACCTCTTCTGTCTTTTTCCCAGCTCCTCATCCACACAGCCTGATCTCTGATGCTTCCTCTCCTGCCTCTCCTTCAGGGTCTCCTTCTCCTCTATAATGAAGCTAAGCATGTGGAACTGTGACTTCTCAACTACGTGAATGTATCTCTGTCTCTCCCTATGTTCTCCTAGCACGTCCCTTCTCTCGCCTACATTAACGCCTTACGTGCACTAGATGTGTGCACCAGGGACCCATGTCAGTTTTCATTTTCATTTTACATTTTTGTTATTTAAATATGTCATTTTTGTTTTCAAAAATATCAAAATTTTGTTTTAGTTTTTGCTTTTGTTTTTACTTTCCATTGGTTTCAATGGAAAACACATTTTTGGCTGTAACGTTTTTGTTTTTTGTTATATTTGGATGGAACATGGTCATCTTGTACCTCAAATAGAAGGCATTAAGTGTACCAAATTCCAGAAAAATTGGATAAAGGAAACAGATTTTATAAGCAGTTGAATTATGCCATTTTGCAAAAATCTGTGTATACATTCCTGGCTGTAATGTCTTTGTTTCCCATCTAACATGGATGAAACTTGGCACGTTTATACCCCTCCACAGGTTTACTATCTATGACAACTTTCAGAAGGAATGGATAAAGGGTTCTGGTAGTATAAACAATTAACCTATGAATGTAACATCTTTGTAGTCCAACCAGTGTACATGAATTTTGGCAGGGCTGTATCTCATACTTTCAGGATCATCTCTGCCAAATATCAGAAAGCTGTGATAAAGGGTTCCAATTTTATACGCCTGCACAGCATATACAGAGAATGAGCCTATGCCAGAGATTCTCTTACATGTCACTGTGGTATAAATTTGGGTTGTGATGCCAATTGGCCAGTAGAAATGTCAACCAAATATCCTCATTCTGTGCTGAGACCATCCCAAATTCTCTCCCCCATGTGTTACTGGGAAGCCAGAAGCATCTGTTTAGGAAAGCGCCAATAGAGAGTCTCTTATGTCCTCTGTCACAGTGCTGGAGGATGTGATTGTGATGATAATTGGCCAGCCTGGATGTGTAAACTATGTCTCCTGATTTCTGGGATGCTATCCCCAAAGTCCCAGTTATGTTCCTTCTATGCCTGCCTCAGGGCTGCCTCCTATGCCCGCCTCAAAGCCACCACCGATTGGTCCTGTAAAGCTGGAAGCATGCAGTAATTGGCCAGTGAATGTTGCTCTCCCTCCTCCCTCCTACAGCCTCCCTTCTACAGCCATGCCAGGTGCCTGCCTCTGACTGGCATGGCATGTGCTGCTATTTGTCTGAATAAGGGTCTTCAAGGGGACAATTTCAATTGCTTATAAAATTGAGTCCCTTTATCAAATTGTCCTGTAATTTGGCAGAGATGACAGGGAAGGTGTGTGATAAATTTCTGCCAAATTATGTGTAAACACTAAACAGGATGGAATATAAAAATGTTACAGCTGGAAATGTATTTTCAATTGAATAGCTTATAACATCAGGACCCTTTATCCAATCTTTCTGAAATTTTGCAGGATTGGTAAAATAGTGGAGGGACATAATTTTCCCAGGTTTCACGCAAATTGGATGGAAGATTTTAAAAAGGTGTAGCCAGGAATGTGTATGGAGCTTTTCTTAAAATCACAACGTTCAATTGCTTCTAGAATTGGTCTCCTTTATCCAATCTTTTCGGAATTTGTTACACTTAGTGCCCTCCATCGGGCGTATAATCTCCGCATGTTTCAACAGAATTGAATAAGAAATAAAAAAAACTATAGCTGGAGATAAGTTTTTCCAGCGTTTCCCCATTATTTCAAAAACAAAATTTTGTTTTTGTTTTTGTTATTATTATTTGTCGTTTTCATTATTACAGTAACAAAAATGAAATGCACACCCCTAGCACTGTAACTTCTCAACTCCGTGAATGTATCCCTGTCTCTTCTTATATTCCTCTCTCCTTGGTGTCACTTAGATTGTAAGCACTTTGGAGGAGGGATCTTTCTTTAAATCTGAACCATATACCCACCCCTTATTAATTAATCTGCAACTGCTCATAATGAGCTGTTATAGATTAATCCTCACTGAACCACTGTGCATTCACAAAATGACCACCAGATCGTTCTTCACATACTTCACAGCATTGCTGCCATTTTGGAAAAGGGAAGCTGGTCTGCACATGTCAGCGGCCATTTGTGCATGTGTAGACTGGATGCTCTTTTCCATAATGGCAATGATGCTGCCGCCACCATCTTAAAAAAGGGCGTGAATGCACCAAAGAGCCTGTAGCCATTTTGCACATGCACAATAATCTTTTATTTTAATTTCCCCCCATTATTTTCTATTATTTTATTGATTTTTAAATACGGATCTGTGATAACGAATCCGCATTTAAATCCAGAAATTGCAGAACCGAAAACCATAAATGGAACCAAACGCAGTTTGCTCTGACGGACCACCCCTACCACTAATTAATGATTGTTCAGTTCTAGGTACGTTGCTGGCTGGCATTTATATACACAATAACAGCTCAGCATGTACATTGCAGGTAGCTTACTCTAGGTGGAAGAGGAAGAATGAATGCACAGGGTTGATGTGTGCTTAGGAGGCCAACAAACTTTGTGTTTATTTGCCAGAGGCACCAACTAGTCCAATCAGTGCTGGTCTAGGATTCCTATCCCTGGGGCAGGTTGCATAGAGTACATAGCCATTGCAATCACAAATATTTGTTTATTGTGGGAAAACCAAAGACTTAATTGAGTCCTGAAGGTGGAGTGAGAATGATGCTCACTTCAGTATCTGGAGGAGAAATCTTTCATAGCTGTGTGCTAGCCAGCTTCTCCCACTACTTCTTCCATAAATCCCACCAGGCTTCTTCCTGATAGTTCCATTGTTCCTGGAAAAATGCAGCTGTTGCATTCCACTGCCTGGGGTGCTGCCTAGGTGTAATGCAGGTTAAACGGGGTCAGTAGCAACACACAGCCTGTGCTTTTAAACATGTACAGACCTGACTACATCCCTTTCATGTCAGGTTGGCTCCCTGAAAGCTTCAATCCAAAGCGAAAGCCCCACAGAGCACACTGCTATTTAAATAATTGCATTGTGTGACTGGGGCAGGCGTGTTTGCTGCTGCTGGGGTTTTTAGCTACTGGCTACTATTTATCCTCTGTGTCCATAATTCTGACAGCAGAAAGAACAGCATGATTAAGCCCCCCAAATAGACATAAAAAACCCTCAAACAGGCTACAGAGTGAAATAGAGTAGCTGAGAGTAACAATTGCTTCATTCTTTTAAACTCCTGAATTAAGTGTAATAAAATTAAACTCTTTCTGGGCTAGTTGAATGAGAGACACAGTTAAGTCTGAGCTTTCTTATGTATTGGCTTAAAGGGCCTAGATGCCTGGCAAGAAGAAACATTTTTTCAGGGCCTAGGAAACACCATTGGTGACTGCCCTGAAACAGCTCATTTTGCTGAAAACAGACGAGGAGGAGATTTTCCCCAGCAACGGTTCTGCACAGACTTCCAGCCAGATGGACAGGAGGCTGAAAGGGTTGTCCCCTTAGGGATGCAATAAGTCGACTGTTTAAGGAATGGGATGCATCAATCTGGGCCTAATGGCCAGTTAGCTGGGGGTTGGCTACGGGAGTGATAAACTTAGCCTCTTGGAATATCGCAGAGTGTCAGACGAAGAATGGGTAGAGCGCATGGGAGAATTTCATATTATCTGTACGCAGGAGACCTGGTTGAGGGAAGGAGAGAACTTAAATCTGGGGAATTTGGGGCTATTTTCACAAGGGGGCCAGAAATTGGGGAGAAAGGGATGAGTGTCGGGGGGGTGTCTGATAACCATGATAGCAGACTGCTGGGCTCATCTGTACCAGCTCATTCCTGTTAGGCGAGACGAGTATCGAGTAGGACTCTTTAAATTTTCCAGTTGGGATTTATTCATCTTGTTTAATGTCTATATTCCTCCCTCATCCTCCCCCTACTATAAGGAGGACGTTTGGTCCACCCTGGAAAATGAAATAAACTTGTTAGAGGAACAATTCCCACGAGCTTGTTTTATTCTCGTGGGAGACTGGAATGCTTGGATAGGGGAAGAAACCGAAGGGGATGATTCAGATGAATTTCAGGGCTTTGTGAGGAAATGTTCTAGGGACAAAGGAATTAATGATTTGGGTCGATGTCTACTTTCCTTGGTTCATAAAGTGGACCATATTGTGCTGAATAGCAGGATTTCAGATGATCTAGCGGGAGAGTATTCCCATGTGGGCCCGCAGGGAAGGAGCACAGTGGACTACTTCCTTGCAGATTCCCACTGTTGGGATAGGTTTGACAATCTTATCCTGGAAGTTAGACCTGAGAGGGACCATGCTGTACTAATAGCACAGATTAGAACTCAGAGCCACATGTGGGATGATGCAAATTTTGCTACAGAATTAGAGAACTCACATAGATTTAAAAGGTGGGCTATTCTCCAGCTAATATCGAAAGTGTACGATTTATGCGAGTCTGAATCCCTTAGAAATTTTGAAGTAGCTCTATTGGAAGGCCTAACTCCCGAGGTGGTTTTTGAAAAATTTGCAGATATATCTTATTTTGGAGAAAATCTTTTGTTGACTCCTGCGCGGTCTCAGCCAAGGAAAAGATGTCCTTGGTATGACCAGGAATGTAGGGAAGTTAAGAGTATGATAGTCAAAACAAAGAGACTCTGGGCAAGGGAGCAATCGTAGACTCTGTGGGCCCAATTTGTGAATTTGAGGAAGTTTTACAAATCTTTACTGAAGGTCAAGAGAACTGCTTTATTGTAGTCTAATGTGGACCAACTTGATTGCGGCTTTAAGAACAGGGAATTCAAGCCGTTTTTGGAAACTCCTGAATTATATCATAAAACTGGTTCAGAGTGTATTTAATGCTCTAGTCCCGAATACCATCTGGGAAGATTTTTTTTGATCCCTGTACAAAGATCTTCAATTGGGGGGGGAGGAAAGGGTCCCTAGAGATCAGTAGGTGTGGAATTCCATCTGGAATAGTGCTAGAATTTTCTGTGGGAGAGATAGAGGAGCAAATATTATTGTTGAGACTGAACAAGGAACCAGGCCCTGATTTCATTACCGCAGAAACCCTGCAGATTGCTCCCAGATGGTGGTCCTTAATCCTATACAAATTGTTTAGTGTAATAAATGATGCTTGCATAGTCCCAGAATCTTAGGGCAAGAGCTGGCTGGTACCTATATATAAGAAAGGTAATGTCTCAAACCCTGCCAGTTATAGGCCCATTAGCCTTCTCTCCATTGTGAGCAAGCTTTACGCCAAATTGCTCCTTGTAAGGTTACAAAAATAGGTTGATGAGAAGGATCTAATACCTAGGGAACAATTTGGGTTCAGAAGCAGGTGCTCAACAATGGACTGCTGTTATATTTTGCAGCATGTTATCCTTAAATACACAAAGATAAGGAAGGGAAGACTATTTCTGACCTTTGTAGATTTTACTAAGGCGTTTGACTCTATCCCACGAGGAAATCTCTAGTCCAAATTGAAAGAGATGGGTATGGATGATAAGTTATTAACAATCTTAGTCCAATTATACTCTAATAATACAACCAGGTTCAGGTTTGGGAAAATGAATAGATTGAGCTCTCCTATTCCGATTGCAAGAGGAGTACGCCAGGAGTGTGTGTTGGCCCCGCTGTTATTTAATTTGGATCTGGTGGATTCCATAAAATCAGAAAATCTCAACCCCCCTAGGATTAGGGCTTTCCCCTTATATGCTCTCCAGTACACAGATGGCGTGGTCCTGATCTCTCAAAGCGAGAAAGGCTTGAGAGGACTGATAGAAAATCTAATGACGTACTGCGAAACTAATGGATTGAAGATTAACATGGGGAAATCTAACATCATGGCCCTAGGAGGGAAACATTCTAAACATAGCTGGGCAATCAAGGGAGAGACCATGGCCGTAGTCAACTCTTTCACATACCTCGGCGTTATATATTCTAATAGAGGAACTTGGTGCAATCATATCCAAAATAAGGTTTAAAAGGCAACTAGGGCAGCACGCGGCATTTTGAAGGCTGCAAACTTGTCACAAAACATCACACTGTCCACATTTGTACAAACTTTTCAACTAAAGGTCTATCCTTCAGTGACATTCGGGTTGGAGATTGTCCCATTCCCCATCGTGGTGAGCTTGGAAAGGGTGCAAAACCAATTTCTGCGCCGGCTGCTTTGGGGTGGGGAACAGCGTCCTGGGAGCAGTCCTCTGAGCGGAGACAGGTCTCCTGTCTATTGAGTATTATGGAAAGAGGGCCTTTATTAGATACTGGCTCAGACTTTTGACCCAAGGTGGGGAAGTATTGCCTACTCAGTGCCTTATGGAGGAACTTGAGCATAGGGGGGGCTAGAACTTATCCTTGACTTAAGTACCTGGTGTTCCTTCTAAGAAATATGGGTTTCTCCTTTGCGTACCTGCTCCCAAAAACAGTTGGGATGATCAAAAGAGAGGTTGACTGTAGATTAAGGGATCTAGCTAAACAGGAGGACCTTGCAATAGTACATAACTGGAGAGTAGCTCCATGGTTAAAGGTAATTAAGAATACTGTTGCATTTGAGCCTTATTTGGATCAGTTACCAAGCAAGGTCCTCCGTAGATCCTATACTCTACTGAGATTCCAGCTTATCCAAACAGCGGTGGTGGAGGGTAGATATGCGGGCGTTAAATATGAGCTGTGTCACTGTTCTTGTAGTCTGGATGAAGTCGAGACAGTGGAGCATTTCATATTGAGATGCCCGTACTATTGAATCTTGAGATCTACCTGGTTGCATCCCCATTGTATGAACCAGAGGGGACAGCGTGGCCCAG
>QEPC01001637.1:1213607-1224405 GCA_003113815.1 Sphenodon punctatus | reverse complement strand
CAAGCTTGGAAGATGATTTAGACAGCTTCTTTGCAAAATGGTCATCTTGTTGGACAGTACTGACACAAAAAATCAAAATGGACAAATACAAACACTCAACCTGCTTAAAAGAAATATATTAGGTCCGGGGTGGAAGAGGGGAAAGGGGGATGAGGGGGAAAAGGGGGGAGGGAAGGAAGGAAGGGGCCGGGTGGGAAATAAAGGTTATGTGGATAGTTGGGGTAGTTCACAGGTTTAGCAAATGGGAACCGATTTTACAGACAAATACCGCTCAGCTATACATCAGAAATTGAGTGGTAAAGGATTATTTCACTTATGTAAAGGAAAACTTCAGATTGTCATATGTGTATGTCAGTTCTACTGTAATAAAATAAATAAATTAATTTTTTTTTTAAAAAGTATGCTACATGCTTCTTCCTCTGCCCACTTCTTTTCAAAATACAAGTGTGTGTGTGAAAGATCCACCACATGGATCAGCAGTGCCTGAAATCTTCAGTTTTCCCTGACTGGCTAAAAAAGGAAGCTGTAACATGCTGCAAAGCTGTGATTCATTTCTGCTGCACCCATGCAGAGCGAGTTGGATTTAACAGGAGCAACGTACTGCACTTACTGGACAGAGCTACTGCATCTGGGTGTTATACAGGGAGCATATGCTAGTGTAGCTCATTCCTTCTTTACTCTTTTTTAAAAATAACCCTCCAGTGTAAAATAATCAATGTATGTTGTTGTTTTTGCTTTTTCAGATATGCTGCTTTTGGGGAACATTGGAACTTGTAAACTACAGTTGACATTGCGCACATAATCTTTCACAGGCCTGTTTACTTAGTTTGTTTTCTAATGGTTTTTCTGGGCAAAGAATCAGAGGCTTGGAAGCGACTTTAATGATCATTTAGCCCAACCCCCTGCTCTAGGGCAGGATACCCTGTATCTTGTATATCCACTTCTTGAAACATCCAAGGAAGAAGATTTCACAGCCTCCGGAGGTAACTTATTCCGTTGTCCAACAGATAGGAAGTTGATCCTAATATTTAGCCAAAATCTACCTTGCAGAAATGTTAAGATCATCTCATGACTAGGGTGGCCAGATATGCAAATTTTAGGACACTTATTAGAAATACAGGTTGCAGGGCTGCATTGGTGCCAATGCAGCCTTGCAACCTGTATTTCTTATAAATGTCCTCCAAAATTTGCATATCTGACCACCCTGCTCCTGGCCTCTGTTCTCTTTGTGGCAGTGGAGAACAAAAGTTCTCCATCTTTTTTGTGGCATCATTTTAGATGCTTGAGAACTGCTATCATGACCCCCCTCCCTCTCCTTAGTAATCTCTTTTCTAGGCTAAACCTTCCCATTTCCAGTCTACTGAAACTTCAGAATAAGAGAGCCTTCCTGGCCTTTATCTAACAGGAGGGATCGGATAGCTCAAAGGTAATTCATGATGTAGTCTTGTCTTTGTAGCTGGTGAAAATCTCCTGCAAAGCCATGCACCATATTCATAAGACAAGAGTTCCCAGTACCTTGATTGATCTGGAGTAGAGCTGCAACCAGGCAGCTGAAGATTCAGGCACCCCCGGGGTGCTCGAATTGACCCGAGCCCATTTGGGCACCGTCAATGCCCGAACGGGACCCAGTGGCCTGCTCAATCACACTGGCTGGCCTTTGAAAGTGACAGACCCCAGGCAAGACCACTGCAGAGCCCAGCACCACAGTGGTTCTTGCCAGGGCTGTCACTGTCAAAGGCTGCTGCTTCCCCCTCCTGAGACTGTCTCTGAGGTGAGAGGCGCTCTGTGGGGGGGGGGGAAGTGCCAGTCAGTCTGCTTGAAACTGACAGTCCCTTGCTTGGGCTGGATCCTGTCGCTTTCACAGGCCACTTCCCCTGCTAGAGCACCAGGAAAAAAGGGGGTGGGTGGGGGGAGTACTGACTGGCCTTTTGAAACTGGCAGGCCCCAGCTGGGGCTGTATTGCCCTGGGCTGAAGCCTGTCACTTTCAAATGTAGCTTTCCCTGCTTGAATGCCTCTCCGCTGAGCTGAGAGGTGCCTTTGAAAATTGAGAAGGGGCTGGGACTGCTGGGTTTGTCAGTTTCTCTAGGTAATGTTTGCATTTTCGGGCATCAGGCACCTGATTGGTCCTTGAGTGGGGTGCCCTAAAATGTGGGAATTACCCGCAGGTACTAATTTTAGTATCCGTTGCAGCTCTAAGATTGCGTGTGATAGGAAAGTAAATGCAGTATTATTAAAATGGCCTACGTGTAGCAGTGTCTTTTAAAAGATAAACCTGACACACTGGGGGCTTTTATTCTAAAACTTGAGGGTTGGATATGGATATTATTTATACTAATGAAAATAAGGATGAGTGGTTTGAGCTGAAACAAATATTCACAAATTTGATGAATTTCAGATATTTGTTTTGTTTGGAACGTAGCACATGGGAAACATTATTTGTTTCCTGCTTTGCTCCCTGCACGAATTATTTATTTCAGATGTTTTGTTTTGTTTTATTTTGGGATCTCTGATATTTAGCTTTGAATATTTTGGTCACTCTGGAAGTGTTGTTTACAGGACAGTGCTCCATCATGTAAAATCAATGCCAGTTTTGCCATTGATCTTAATTGTGGAGGAATGTGCCCTTAGTGGTTTTATAACACTTCTGAAAAATCTGGAGTAACCTACATGAAATAAAGGAAGAAATTTGTTAGTACATGAATAAAATGTCGATATCCAGGGTGCTATCTGAAAATGTGTATTATTATTATTATTATTATTTATTTATTATTACACCAGCACTGTACCTGGCACTGTACAATCAATAGTTATAGACAGGTCTCTACCCCAGGACGCTTACAATCTAAGAGAGATGAGGGGTGGGGGAGGATAAGGAGAGAACATCGGGAGAGACAACGATATATTCTTGAGGTTGAGAAGCTGCAGGTGCACGTGTTTAACTTAGTTTTAGGGAAGAGATTCTGAGTGAGGGGTGAAGAGGATGCAATTTCACTCATGACTAACCATTTCTGTTCTAAGGATGGTTTCATTAGGACAGTCAAGTTACACCGATATAAAATCAATGTAACAGAGATCAAAACCAGGCCCTGGTTTTCCTTGAAAATACACAGTGATCTCAGTTTCATTCCTAGTGGAGAAGAGACCGTATCTAAACCCACAGGTGACAATGGATATGCTGTTTGGTGTGAAAGATTAGGCATAATTTGGAGGAAGTCTCATGCTCTGGTCACACAAGGACTGTGTGCTATTTAGATTCCGAGCTGTTTGCCCTCCCAAGTGTTTAGATAATATTAACATCCCTTCAGATGTGGGTAAGTCAGTTAGTGGGGCAGTTAAGCTTTCCAGGCATTGTAGCTCTCTGCAGTGGCTTGTGGATACAAAGATCTTCTATTTCCAGGACTTTTGGTCCTTTAATCTTCACAGGCACAGATGTTCAAACAAGTTTTTTTGATATATACAAAATGGAAAGCCAAATTATTTAAGCTGGTAGTATTTATACTTGCTGTACACTGTAAAATTCAAACAGTTTACTACATCTCTGATTAAAGGCTTCCAAAAATGCACTGAAGAAGTAAAAGAGCAGAGTGAACTAACCGGGCAGATATCTACCTGCTGTAGGGCGATATTTAGGTTGGCCTCTGTTCTGTTCCTCTATCAGTCACCAGATAACTGAGTGACTGCTGCCTGCAGTTTTATCTAGAAGCACTTAAGCGTGCATAAAAACCCTCTCAAATGTTCATCATGTTTTATACGTGTTGTCACTTAACAGTAGACTTAAGCTGCTTTTAGACAAGCAAGTTGCAGTTGTGTGACCCGCACACGCAATTTTTCAAAATCCCGCATAGTGGGATTAGACGTGGCGCGTTCATGTGGGTTCAAGGCGGTTGTACGTTGTTTAAAGATCATGAACTAAATACCTCACACATGGAGGTATTTAGTTTGCGGTCATTAACGCTTGGCCACCTTGAATGCACGTTAACACGTCGTGCGTCACGTCTAATCTCGCCTTGCGGGAATTTGAAAAATCGCGTGAACCTGCTCATCTAAAAGCAGCCCCTGCTTGTCTAAGTGAATTTTGCCATTTATCCAGGAGGATGGACTGAAATTGGAGAAGTGTTATGATGAGTGCTAGTCAACTGTACTCTAAAGGAATAGGAGAGTTCATGAAACCTCTAATGAAGTTTCTGGTATGCTGTCCAGAAGCATAGCAGCAGTCACAGCAGCAGTGTGGTATATTTTAAGTTCTGCACATTGTTCATGCTTAAGAAATGTTGTTATTTCTTAATCACTGATTAAGTGTACTGTGGCCATGTTTCTGCATATCCTTTTGTTTTGTAAACAGCAAATACAGAACAGTGATGTGTGCTGGAAGGTTCCTCTTAAACCAGCCATACACACAAATGGGTTCTGCATTAGTTGTAGTCTTGTTACAAAGAAGACTTTACAATGATAATGTGCAAATTCAACATATGTTGAATCTGATGATCTCATCATGATCGTGTAGTTGGTTGAGCAGATGCTGCTGCATGCCTGAGCAATTACCCAATAGCCTCCTCCCACTAAGTGGTTATTGGAAGATCTCTTGATGCAATGTGAAATGTATTATGGACCTTGCATTTTGTGCATGGTCCATACTTGGCATATGTGCACATTGATTATTGGAGGTGGCAGCAGATGAAGTTTTTGTTTTACATCCAGTTTCCCATGCTTCCACTTTGTGATGTGCAAGCTCTATGCCTCATGTGCAGTGCAACCCATGCAATGCCACTAAGCCATAGAGAAATTGTGGTGACAGTCAGATACTATATTAGCAACGGGACAGAATTTGTTCACACGTTCTGTTCTTGTTGTGGGTTCTAAACCCCTGGGTTTGGCACCGCAGGATATCTAACCACTAAGAATATGTGCAATGTAATATGTGACGGTCACATATTACAAATGTTACTGGTAAATAATCACTTGGGATAATTACTACTTATACCCTCTCAGGGCAATAAGTGATAATTACTACTAAATGTAATGTGTGAACACAACAGGGATACCACATGGTTATCCCAGATGTAATCATGACCATCTTTACCACTACCATAAGAGGTAAACAAGCCCATAGATTAATGCTGACAATACTAAAATGCTATTATATTAGAGATTGTACCAAGATGTCACTGCTCTTCTCCTCCTCCCACAACAGCAGTTTTAATTCTTCCTGAAGCTTGCAGGAAAAATCTGCATCCAAGCCCTTCTATAGATTGCATAGTCATGGTCTCTTTCTATTATGGGTCAGCCCATGTTCCCCTTTTTCCAGATTCTTGCAAACCTGAATGTCAAGGGATATGAGATCCAGATTTGAATTTGGTGATAAAGGTTCATCACTGCATTATAGTAATGTGCTCTCATTAAAAAAACATATATTTCTATATGCAGTTGTAAATATTCAACATCCAGGTCTGAAGGCCTCTAAGGACCTTAACAGGTCTATAAAGCACTGAAAAAACATAATACATAAGTAGAAAATGAGTCACAGTAAGGCACTGGGTAAAGGCGGTGAGGAGAAGAAAGTGATATAAAAGACTAGGATTGTATGCCCTGGCAAGAGCATGAGGAAATATGATAGAGTGAAAATAATGACATGGAAAAGGGGGATGCTAATTATTGGATGCTTCTAATTACCATTTCACTGTAGCATGCAAATATAATTCCCTTGATGAAATAATTTTACCAACATACTTTTAGAACAGATAAAAAAAATTGTAGTGAACTCATGAAACTTGCTGCATGAAAGGGCTATTTTGAGCAGACAGTTCCATGAGATTAAAAAATAATGATATATATTATACAAATGACCGCACTAGAAGTTGGAATGATTGGAGACAAGACTGTGCACAAAGGCCATTTGTCACGTCTTGTGTGGTCTCATTTATTACAAATGGAAAGTGAGCTTTGTGGCTTAGCTGAACTAATCATACTAAATTAGGCTTCACTTTTTCCAAGTTGTATAAAATTAGTTTACACTTTACTTTGATATCCGACTAGCAAAGCAAGTATTGTAAAATGACAATATATTTATAAATAAAGGAGCATGAGACTTTTGAATATAAAAATATATACATATTTTACTTAAATTTAAATAGAAAATATCAGTAGCTTACATAGAATGGTATTGATAGCCAATCAAAGTTACATGATCTTAAAACATTTCTGTTTTTAAAAAAAGCTTCTAAAAGCTTAACATCTGCACAATTCATTGGCTCAAAGATATCAAGAATCATACGTTACATCCTTCCCAGTTCTTCCCTTTGTCTGCCAAGATGTTGGTGAGAAAGAAACTCCAACATGTGGTGTGGAATTTCAGTCTAAAAAAGTCAGGCTGTGTCTCTCTTCTTAAGCAGTTTGCCTGCTAGGAGGCTCACATTCCTGAGCAGTGACGCGATGACGTCAGTTAGCAAGGAAATACACTGGATTCTAATTGGCTCTCTTAATTCTGAACAAGTAAAGTTTTTAAATTTCCTTCAAGGTTTTTAAATAGAAACCTTATATTTTTATCAAAGATAATTGTCAGAGAGAATAACGAGAGCTTAAGGTTATTTCAACCATTAATTAAATAGATATGTTAGCTAGAAAAAACTAACTTAAAGACTCCTTCTTAGTCTGGAGATGTTTTATGAATGGTACCATCTGTCATTTAGACATGTAATAGATAAGATTCCAGACACCTAGGCTGAGAAGAGGCCTCTTTATTGCCTCTAACTCCTAGCCATTTTACTGTTTCCTTGAATACGGTGAAAATTCATTTGGGAAGTTTAGAAAAAACTCCTATTGGAATGTAGACTAGGGGAGCCCAATCTGAACCTAGCTAATCACAAAAGCTGATTTTAAAAATCAATGCTGCAAAACACAAATCCAATACTTTGAAACAAAAAGTTAACATATAAAAACTCAAAATTAATACATTAGGAACACAGATGGCCAAAAATATATGCTTATAATAGGAATTACATGACACATTTAGACATAGAGTAGTTGACTTTTCTGGTGCTAAGTGTAGGAAAAAAATATATGAGCATCAGATAACTAGGCTGCTTTTACACGAGCTCCGCCCGCTCGCACCTGTAATCATGCGGCATGTAAAGGTGCCACGGGCAGCGTTTAGATGAGGTATCGAGGTATTTAATTTGCTGTCTTAAAGAATGCATGACCATAAATATGGCACGTCCACGACACATCTAAACGCTGCCTGCAGCACTTTTACATGCCACATGATTACAGGCACAAGCAGGTAGCGCTCGTGTAAAAGCAACCCTAGAGATTTGGTGTAGAAAATGCACAGCATACTGTATGCCTATAACAGAATGATACATAATAATGGAAGATCAGGAATCTGTCAACAGATGCCACAGTCCTCCAGGTCTTTGTGACTTTGAGACTGTGTGTGCTCCACACCTGAAAACCACTTGGGACTTTAGCTACAGCTGATCACAGCTGCCTACTTGGTTGATTCATGTCGTGGCATGATTTTACTAACCCCGGCTAGCATTTAGCTGTGGAATACAGTTCAAGGTCTTTTGAACCATGAGCAGAGCCGTAATTAGCCTATGGCCAATGTGGCAGTGGCCATGGGTGCATTTACATGAGGGGTGCCAGCTAACCATGCCCCCAGGACAGCTGAATCATCAGCTGTGTGTCTGTCATGCCATGTCTGCCTGCCCCAGACTCCATTCATTGCTGCTTCTGCCAGCCAGTGCTAAGCAGGAGTGCTTAGCCAGTATTAATGGGGGAAAGGGTGTGCTGCCTCCCGTGAGAAGGCCCCACACCCACCCATTAGTACTGGCTAAGCATGAAGGGATTCTGAGGCAGGCAGCTACAATGTGCAAGACACACAACTGATGATTCAGCTGCCCTGGGGCATGGTTGGTTGGCACCCCTCATGTAAAAGCACCTGTTGCCACTGCCACGTTGTCCATAGGCTAGTTACAACTCTGACCACGAGAATGTTTAACTGTTCGTGTTTTGCCTGTGTTCTGAGGCAACCTTCCTCCTTGTGCCATAAAAGGAAGGAAAAGTCAACTTAAGGTACTCGGACTGGCCCATTAAGTAAAGGGGAATTGGTATATGGGGTTCTTGAGGTAGCAACATCCTTTTCCTAGGTCAGACAGAGCTAGAGTTGCTGACAATCAGGACATGGTGCAGGATTTCTTGTTTCCCCAGGTTTTTGAGGGTATGGTTGTCATAGGCTAGAAATGAGCTGATGTAGAGATAATAAATGTTAGAGTGCATTCACACGTAGGATTACCACCTTCCTCTGGGTGGGCAGGGAATTGTTGGTGAGGGTGGGGCAAAAGGGCTATTGAGCCCCTGTTTGATGTAACCCCACCCCTTACAGAGTGTTGAGACATCGTTCACTGCTTAGAGCCAGTGTTGTGTAATGGCTAAATGTGCAGTATTTGGAATGGGAGGTAGGGGGGATCCTGGTTCTAGTCTTGTCTTAGCCAGAATCTCACTGGGTGACCTTGGGCCAGTCACAATATTCTCTCAGCCTAACCTACCTCACAGGGTTGTTGTGAGGATTAAAAGTTGTGTTAAATTGTTATGTGTAAAGTGCTTCAAGTGCTATGGCAGGGGGGTGCTATATACAAATAAAGATTATTATTATTATTATTTTATTATTATTTTATTTTATTTTATTATCATGATGCTCCATAGGGGTATGGCTATGTTGGGAAAAGTAGGCAAAGACCCTGTGGCCTGCCTCCTTTCTAACATGGATGCTTCCCTGCCAATCCTGGAAGCCCTGATTTTTCTCTGGGGCAAAATCTCAAGAGGTGTTTTCAGATATCAAAACGTTCTCCATCCCACCCATGGATCCTCCCCCAGCCAACACAATGGGTTTGCCTCAGGGTTACCACACAATATACCCATTCAGATGGATAGCGTGAACTAATCTTGCCCCATCTCCTCAGCTTGCCATTCTTCAGCTCTGTATACTAGGCATAGTATGTGTGTGAGTAAATGGGTTATGAATACTCTGTGCTGCACTTTCTGTTAGTCCCTCTTCTCCTTCCCCACTCCAATAACCGTGAGTTACTGGCACCTGGCTGCGAGGAGGAACAGGGTTATCAGACAATTCCCTGGGGAGTAACCAATGAGAGAAAGGAGCAGGTTAAATATAGTCTTTAGAGTTCAAAGGGGTGAGAGGAGCAAGGGAAGAGGGTAGGGCAGGGTTGCTGCTGAATATATAATATACAAGCACGGCCGGATCCAGGTTTGTGTGGGCCCTTGGGCAAGAGGCAGTGTGTAGACCACAGTACTCCCAAATAGCCCCTCTCTCCCTGTCCCCAAGCCTCTCTCCCAGAACCCCCCCAAACCCCCTCTCTCCCTGTGCCCAATACCACCCATTCCCATGCCTCACTCTCCCCCCCACAGAGTCCCCAAGCTCACTTGCACATGTGCAGTTCTTCTTCGAGTTGTGTGAGTGTTCTGAGCCATCTTGAAGAACCTTTCTGTTCACTGTGTTTCCCCTCCGAGGCTCCCGGAAGTGGCACAGCGGTGGCATGAACAAACAGCCCACCCAGCCCAGATTTGGAAATTGACTGAGGTCCCCCCCTGAAGGCTGATGGGCCCCCCTGAAGCTGTGGGCCCTTGGCAAGTGCCCGGGTAGGCCTACTGCTGATGCCGGCCATGTATGCAAGGCAGCTAAGGAGAATTGTGTATTATTTGGCAATGTTTTGTTTTATTTTTGTTTTACTGATACTACTTGATGTACCTGGAAAAACTGATCCAGCTTGGGAAGCAAAATAAACTCTTTGGTTTTGCTTTTCTGCTTGTTCTGCTCCAGCACTTGTTTGTTTGAAAGTGTGATTGTTTGTCTGAAAGCTTTAACCACCACCACTCTGCGTCCCTGTGATGTAGACATCATGAAAACACCCTTGGATGAGAACCCCAAGGCAATCTAATGGTGCTGACATGATGGCTAAATGCTCAAAACACGGGCAGAGAATGGATTCTGATTGGAGACGATGGATGAACTTACAGATGAGGAAAATAGTGCTGACTTTTCCAAGTGTTCGTATCATTGGGCAATGATGGTAATCGTGTCACCCACAGAGGCCCTGCCATTCCACCACAAATCCCCATGCTTGTTAATCTAGACAAGGACTCTGCCTCTCAGTGCAGATAATAATACTTTACTATATTGTAAGGGGAAAGCCAACATACAGACTGTTTTTACATGATCACAGTTAATCCGAATTAGTTTTTAATTCAGATCCATTAATTCAGGGTTATTATTCAGGAGTAACTGTTTACATAATAATTTGTAATCAGGAAAAAGAATTAATTCTGATTTGCAGTGTGAACAGGTTAATCCAGATTAGGAGTTACAAGGAAGACTGTGAAATCCAATAGTGCGGCGCAACCAGTAGGGATGGGCGAATGCGGTTCGGAAGTTCGGAGTTCGGCTCGAACTGTTCGGATGACCGAACACAAACGCGAACAAACTGAACAATCCGAACAACGAAATGGCCGAACAGTTCGGTAAGTTCGGATCGCGTTCGGATGAGTTCGGGTGACAAAAAAAGGTTCACTGGAAAGTCAAACATGACAGGGAGGTGTAGTCACCGAGGAGCAGACTTCCAGGCACCAGGGGTGGAGAGAGGCTTGCAAGAAACTAAACTAATTATCTGCCCCCCCCTTCCCAACACCTTCTGAGCTAGTCACTGTTCCTGAACAGCAGGCGTTGAGTAGGATTTTTAGATTGCTTTAAGTTTCATTTCAGTTTTGTAATGAAATGAAACTTAAACC
>QEPC01001637.1:1195686-1212835 GCA_003113815.1 Sphenodon punctatus | reverse complement strand
TGCCGATGCACCGAAAGAGACAGGACACCATCACTGGGATTTTAACAGCTGCACTCTTTATTTAACCAATTACAATCAAGAATCGGGTGGGGATAATCGCCTAGCGCGATATGGGTCCAGTACTTGAACTTTAACCACAAACAGTAACCCCAGGGGTGGTTTCGCTATACCCTCGATTACCACCCCAACTACACATAATGTCTCGCCCCTCTCAGTGGCCCCAGCCACAGGTGAGGGGGACCAGATCCTACCGAACTTGAGTAAGGTTGGGGGCACCTGCTGATGGCGGACCATACTTGTCCCTACCGCCCTCACTTGATGCCCCTCCCAGGGAGGCTACCCTGCCGCTTGCCGTACCCTGCTTTCCAGCAAGTGGACCTCCCTATCTCTTAAGGAGATGACTCTTACTTATGACCTATCTATCCTATTCTAACCTATAGTACTGGACCCCTGCCAGAGTGCAACAATAGTTGAACGAGCACACCACCACCCCAATTCTAGGGGGCAATTGATTAGCCAAATGCCCAACACTGTGAAGAAGGCGAAAAATGAGAACCTGAGTATTGGGCCAGATTGGGGTTCCCACAAAAATTCCTTCCTGCCCCCGAATGGTGGCTGATAATAACCACAGTGCCGGGGGAGGGTAGGGTGGGTGCCACTTCACAGGCTCTGTGCTGCAAGTGGGGCCAGAGCTGTCGTCTTCTCCTCACGTGTGTCCCACCCCTAGGGCGTGACCCACGTGCCTGGGCTAAGCCTATCCTGGCCTGCGGGGTTGCCTAGCAACCCCGGCCTGGTGTCTGCAAGCTGCCGCGGCTGCATCTTTTTCCCACCTCGGGGCCTCTTGCAGCCCTGTGGCGGGAAAAAACTCCAACTGCCCTGCCTCCCTGCTAAGCGGGCGCGGCAAGGGGCCTTCCGCTGTCCACCACCCCCGAGGGGAAGGGGGGAGGTGGAGGCAATTGCCGATGCACTGAAAGAGACAGGACACCATCACTGGGATTTTAACGGCTGCACTCTTTATTTAACCAATTATAATCAAGCATCAGGTGGGGGTAATCGCCTAGCGCGATATGGGTCCAGTACTTGAACTTTAACCACAAACAGTAACCCCAGGGGTGGTTTCGATATACCCTTGATTACCACCCCAACTACACATAACGTCTCTCCTTCTCAGTGACCCCAGCCACAGGTGAAGGGGACCAGATCCTACCGAATTTGAGTAAGGTTGGGGGCGTCTGCCGATGGGGGACCATACTTGTCCCTACCGCCCTCACTCGATGACCCTCCCAGGGAGGCTACCTCGCCGTTTGCCGTACCCTGCTTTCTGGAGAGTGGCCCTCCCCATCTCTTAAGGAGATGACTCTTACTTATGACCTATCTATCCTATTCTAACCTATAGTACTGGACCCCTGCCACAAAGGGGTCGCTGGTGCTACCCGGATGAGCCCGACCCCCATCTCCCTTCATGACCTTTCCAATACCTGTACCAGCATGGCTTTCAGGGCTCTGAGATAACGCTCGTTACCCTTGGACGACAGGTAAACCGCGTCCCATCTATAAAGTGCACAGCATTTGTGTGTCAGCACCCGGCTGTCAATGCGCTCCCCGCCCAGACCTATAAGCCACCTTCCAACATCCCTGTTGACCGTCTTCCTGGTCTTATTGATCTTTCTGGGGTGCACCCCTTTTCCCTAGGTAATTCGTTTGACCAAATCAGTCCAGATGATTAGGGCGGATGAGAACAGTTTCTTAATCTCCCAAAGGTCTCTTTTTATGTCCTTGATCAGTTGTACTCCCTTCAGGTGGGGGATGTCCTTCTCGCCTAAGTGGATCACCAAGACGTCGGGCGGGGGCCCCTGTGTCGGCCCCCGGAGTGTTGGCATGTGTTGGTGCCATCTCATCCCTCCACGGCCCTTCCAATGGACCTCAGCTTGTGCCGACAAACCTAGTTGTCATACCCAGTTGGTCTGACTGGCAGCCTTGCCCGCCCATCGCACCAAGCTGTGGCCAACAATCCACACACGCCTCCGAGACCAGGAGAGTGCACCTAGAGGATGAAAGAAAGTTAGGAATGGTCAGGGGGGGCTCCCCGCACATAGGTATGGTAGGCCCCCGACCTCCAACCGCCCACCATCCGGATACCCTGTTCGGACATGCCGCCCCCTGCCGCGAATGTAGCTGCCCCTATCCGGAACGAATGTGTCCCAAAGGCGGCAGATGACAAGCCGAGGCGGGACAACACTCTTCGGAGGACTGCCATAAACTGGTACCTGGTCAGTTGGCACCCACCGGCATGTCTAAACAGGGGGCCAGTTTTGCATGAGCCCTATGCACTCGTCTGTGTCAGCCCCTGCGATGAAAAGGAAATGGTCTAAATATTTTGTCAATCCCCCCCTGCCAGACTATCCATTTGACCAAGGAGCTGAATCTCTCGAAGGCCGAAAAGAGATTGAGCACCCCATTGGCATGGCCTTGTCGTAATAGTCCCCGCCACTGAAGTAGAAACCGAGCAACGGGAAACTCTCAGGACAGACCGGGAGCAGCCGAAATGCTGACTTGATATCTCATCTCCCTAGGACTGCCTCAGGACGAAAGGATCTAACTAGGGAAACAGCGGAGTCGAATGACACATACCGGACTGAGGTGAGGTCCTTGGGTATGACATTCTTGACTGAGCTACCCCGAGGATAGGACAGATGGTGGCTGGAACTCTCCCAGGGCCTTTTTTGGCACCACGCCCAATGGGGAAATCACCATGCCGGGGAAGGGGGGGGGAAAGGACCTGCCACCCTTCCCTCAGCTCGTTCCTTCCCAATTTTAGCTCTTACCATCTCTTCCATCCCCACCACAGACTTTAGGTTGGGGGTCACCCTCTGCTGCTGGACTTCGAGGGCAGGTATTCTGAAGCCGTGTTGGAAACCTATGACCACGTAATTCACCTCCTTCCTGTTGGGATGAGCATGAAGAGCCAACTCGAGCTGGGCAACCTTAATTGGTGTTGGGGCTTTTACCGGCGGCACTTGTGCTACCAGTTCTGGGACTGCCCTTTCCGGGGGGGGTACTGTTTGCCTTCTGCTCTGGGCTGCCTGTGTGGGCAGGCGGAGGTCGCATGGTGGCCTGCACAGGTGGAGCATGAGTGGCGAAATTTACACGCTGAGCGTGTACATTTGCCAGAGTAGCTGAACTCCCAGCACTGCCCCAGGGAGGTTTCCGACACCCTCTTCCTTCATCACAAAAGGACTCAGAGGCCGATGCGGCCCCGCACTTCACGAGTAAATGGCCACTGTCGGACCTGGGCACATTTTCTGACCCGCTCATACAGTTAAGCCAAAGATCATTGGCATGCAAATCCCACCTGAGCCCTGGGGTAAATGCTGCGTGGTGACGAAAAGCTTTGTTGTAGTGCAACCACGCCCCAGTGGGGCCTGCCTCATATGCCCGCCACACTATGTCGGCATATTTAAGCAAATCGGCTGCCCGCCCGGGGTAGGCCTGGAGCATGACACCCTGGTAAATGGAAAAAGCTGCGGTCCAATTTGACCAGTTCCTCTTGGCTTTTGGCTGCCTGAAATGCTCTTTCTCCTTCTTCTCATCCTGTTCAGCAGGATCCACTTTGGGATCGCTGAACAACAGGGTGAAAATGTCAATGTACTCCCCCCTCCAGATCTTTACTCTGGTTTCTGGGAGTAGGTGGTCCCCACTGGGAGCGGATACCATTGAATACCCCCCACCCACTGTAGGGGGCCGGCACAAATAAACATTAGGTTGCTGGACCGCGGCTGCTCCATTGCCCTTTATTGTGGGGTATGCGCCCTGGGGGGCCCACACCTGGAGTGCCCATGCCTTCAGGGGTGTTGTACCTGACTTGTGTCCGTATGGGGGGCCTATTGCCAATGGAACCGTATCACTGTTGACCTCAGGGTAAGGGGGTGGGCACTGGGACCCAGGTCCCATTCCACCATATCAACAGAGTCCTACCAACCGACCCTGTCTGGCAAGGGGCGGCTGCTGTTCTGGTAGCCCCCCCGGCTGTCTCTACGGCTTGCCCAGACACCTGGGGAACCACCCACCCGCCTGTGATGTTTGTCCCCCCCCCGGCAGGGCCACTGTCTCACCTGATGCGTAGACCAGTGGTACTGTCGTTCCTTGATGCGTCCACGGTTGCTGGGCCCGTTGCTGAACCAGGGCCTGTATGACACTCTTGATTCTCACAACCCTTTGTCGCAGGTCGTCGCTGTTGTCCCCCCTTGCAGCTGCCGGTGCCGGTGCTGACCCTGGAAAGAGAAAAGGGGGAAGGGGCTCCCCTGCCCAACCCAGTATGGGGGCCAGCTCTGCCATCTGCGGCTGGCCAGCCTGAGCCCAGCCCAGTGGAGAGGGCCCAACCTAGGCTGGGGGGTGGGAGAAATTTCCTGCTGCTGGCAATGCCACAGTCTGCTGCAGGATCCATTCAGAGCCTACCCCACCCTCAGCGATCACAGGTGCCATTGGGGGAGGGGGCTGGGCAGGGGGGCCCACCAGCCCCGCCGAACCACCCTGTGGGACAATGTTACCCCCGCGCGGCTGCACCCTCCCCGCTACACCCCCGTGGTCGATGAACCGGGCTGGGGACCTGCTTACCCCCCCTGCAAACATCCCCCCTCGATCCTTGGGTGGGGGTAGTGGTTCCCCCCCTCTTGGTTTAGGGTTGGGTCGAGAGGGGCAGCGGAGAGGCCGGGCTCCACCCCACCGGACTCCCTTTGTAGTCCCTGGGTGGGGGCAGCCGGCCTGGCTCCCCTGGTTGGGGAGTGGGTCGGGGCTCTGTGCTGCAAGTGGGGCCAGAGCTGTCGTCTTCTCCTCACATGTGTCCTGCCCCTAGGGCGTGACCCACATGCCTGGGCTAAGCCTATCCTGGCCGGCGGGCTTGCCTAGCAATCCCGGCCGGGTGTCTGCAAGCTGCCGCGTCTGTGTCTTTTTCCCACCTTGGGGCCTCGTGCAGCCCCGTGACGGGAAAAAAACCCAACTGCCCTGTCTCCCTGCTATGCAGGCGCGGCAAGGGGCCTTCTGCTGTTCACCCCCCCCGAGGGGGAGGGAGGAGGCGGAGGCAATACTGGGAGTACAGTGACAGCAACAGATACAGCAATCACCTTGCAAAATGGAGGGCTCTTCAACTTGGCACAGGGAATTTTAAATTTGGTATGCCAAGCAGAGACTGGTGGAAAAACTGCAGAATACCATAGAGATACTGACGGCTAGAGGGGAGGCATGTCTATCTGCTGCACTCTATGGTGCCTGGGACTCAGTCCAAATTAACTGTTCACATGATCATTAATTTGGACTGAGCATAATCTGCATTAAAATAAATCCTTAAAAATTAGGTTTCCAGAACCTGGTTTAAATTTTGAATTCAGGGTCATTAATCAAGGGCTAGGGATGCTGACTCCCCTGCCAGCTATTGGCTTGTCTCTAATGTTCCCTTTTTAGGGAAGGTTATTGAGCAGGTGGTGGCGCATCGGCTGCAGGCCCATCTGGATGCTATCTGATTCCTGGACTCCTTTCATTCTGGCTTCTATCCTGAGTACAGAGAGTGCACGTGTGGCCTTGGTCAATGATCTACACTTGGAGATCGACAGGAAACTCCACCCTGTTAATCGTATTAGATCTATCAGCAATTCTTGACACTTTGATCATGAGGTGGTGTTGACTCGTCTGCAGGACCTGGTGGGGATGTGCAGGACAGCTCTTCAGTGGTTTCACTCTTTCCTGCTGGGTGGTGATGGACAATTGCTTGTTGTAGTCTCATGATCTTTCCTGTGGAGTGCCGCAGGGTTCCATCTTGTCCCCCCTCTTGTTCAATTTGTATATGAAGCCACTGGGTGAGATCATTCGGGGGTTTGGAGTGAGGTGTCATCAGTATGCTGATGGAGGACTGACTGAGGGTGAGTTGACTGAGGTTGAATCCTAACAAGACTGAATTGATGATGGTTGGTCGGCCTTGTGACCGTATTGAGACCCCAGTTATTGATGGGGTCCGACCCCCCTCCCCCGGTCTCTCAGAGTCATAGCCTTGGAGTGCTCCTGGATCCATTGCTACACTTGGAATCTCAGGTGGTGGCAGTGGCCAGGAGTGCTTTTCAACAACTCCATGTGGTGAGAAGGCTGCAGCCTTTTCTTTCTGATTCACATGTGGCAACCATTATCCACGCCTTCATTACCTTGCAGCTAGATTGCTGCAATGTGCTCTATGTGGGACTGCTCTTGAAGACTGTTTGGAAGCTGTAGCTGGTGCAGAATGCAGTGATCTAGCTCCTTATGGGGGCGGAGCACATACCACCAGTGCTCTGGAATCTGCACTGGATGCCTATTGACTTCCGGGCACAATTCAAGGTGCTGGTTTTGACCTTTAAAGCCCTAAATGCCTTGGGACCCATTTATCTGGAAGATTACTTGGCCTGCCATGTCTCTTTGTGGTCGACCAGGGATGTCTGTCCAGAAGTACTGGTTTTTAACCTGGTCTCTTCAGCAAGGAAGGCATTCTTGACCAGCATTCCACAACTGTGGAACTCTCTCCCCCAAGAGGTTAGTTTTATGTCCGGGATTGAGAGCCTTTAGGAGGCAGTGCAAAACTGTTTTATTCACAAGGTTGTTTGGCAGTGGGGGCTAGAGAGGGTAGTTAGAGGTAAGTTAGGAGGTTGGGGTGGAGAGGGGTCGGGGGGATGGTGTAGGGTTGTGGGGTATTTTATGTTTTTAGATTTTTGGTTGTTTTCCGTTTGTATTTCATATTTGGTGTTGTAAGCCGCCCTGAGCTGCCATTAACGGGAAGGGTGGGGTGAAAAATAAAATAATAATTAATTAATAAATAAATAGTGTACACACAATCAACTTAATCTGCATTTAAGAGCCGCTTAATTTGGATTAGTGCTCATTTAGAAACAGCCACTCTACTAGGGGAAAGCTGATATAATTACTGCTGCTAAGTGAATGTATATTCGTTCAAGTGTCGATCCACATCCCCATTTAAGGTTTAACATGACCAAGTATAATAAACTATTAGAAATTTTGCATTTATGAATCATTGCTGCATGTTTCCGTTTTCACAGGGAAACAGGTAAACTTGAAGTAAATGATATTTCCTCCTTTGGGACATTCTTCCACACAGGGAAGTTTCA
This sequence comes from Sphenodon punctatus, assembly GCA_003113815.1. Taxonomy (NCBI): domain Eukaryota; kingdom Metazoa; phylum Chordata; class Lepidosauria; order Sphenodontia; family Sphenodontidae; genus Sphenodon; species Sphenodon punctatus. Next base: position 1,205,693 of record QEPC01001637.1, on the reverse strand, counting down.
CCAACTGCTCTCTAAATCCCAAGACGTAGATCTTGTTTCTTCTTGTCTAATGGTGGTGGCACTGGAAATCACACTGCATATGAAATAGCTTATGGACCCGCTGGTGTTAGTCAAATTCCTGATTTGGAGCCAAAGTGATTATACATTTTTGGTGAAACGTATGAACGTATGAGCAATGGCTCTTCTGTTTCGCTTACAATCTACGTCCACCCACGGATGGCATATTTCATAAAGCATAAATAAAGATTGATTTATTGTGTACTATAAGAGGTGAAAGACCTATATTACATGAGGTTTTCCCCCCCTTTTCTCTCTAATTGTAAGCGATTTTAGCAAACATACTTGATTGATAAAGTTAGTGTTGAATTAATGGAGTGTACTTAAAAATCTGAAAAGGTGTTCAAATTTCTGTATGATGTAACTTTGTGCTTAAATGAGAAAAAAACAAAACAACCCAAACCTTTGAATGTCTGGACATAAACAATGAAGGGAAATAGCTGCTGAATTCATGCCACCTATTCTTCCTTCAGTATCAGCCCATATATGTTACACCTCACTCCCCACCCAGTTTGAACTGTGTCCCCTTGTAGTTAAATACATGAACATTTAAGATAGTATATGTCTAGGTGTCTGTAAAATTATCAGGGGAGTAGCTTTCATGTGTTATAGCTCTAACATATAGAACCTGCAGGGTTCTATTTTGTCCCCTCTCTTGTTTAATGTGTATATGAAGCCGCTTGAGGAGGTCATGCGTATCTGGGGGGTATGTTGTCATCAGCATACCGATGACACCCAGCTGTATTTTGTCATTTTCATCCGACCCAGGTCCTGTTGTCTTGTTACTTTCCCAGTGCCTGGCTGCTGTGGGGGATTGGATGAGGTCGAGCCGATTGAAACTTAGTCCCAATAAGACAGAGGTGATGTTAGTTGATGGGACCAGTAGCCTAGGTGAGGAAGACTCCTCCATTATTGGGGGTGTCTGTCCTCCTTTAGTTCCATGTGTGCAGAGCCTGGAGGTGCTCCTAGATTCACAGCTATGCCTGGATTCTCAGGTGTTGGCTGTGGCCAGGGGTGCCTTTTGCCAGTTACATCTAGTGAAGAGGCTCCGCCCTTATGTCTCGGACTCAATCTTGCCACTATCATCCATGCAGTTGTTATCTCAAGACTAGACTATTGCAATGTGCTCTTTGTGGGGCTGCCCATGATGACGGTTCAGAAGCTGGCAGCTGGTGCAGAATGTAGTGGCCTGTCTCCTTCCAGGGACGGGCTGCAGGGAGCACATAACACCTGTGCCACTGGCTGCCTATTTTCTTCTGGGCCCAATTCAAGGTGCTGGTATTGACATTTAAAGCCTTTCATGGCCTAGGCCCAGCCTATCTGAGTGATTGGGCCCCTGGGTGGCCCCTGCAGTCATCTGCGGGTACCCTCCTGGAAGTCCCACACTATTGTTGAGTTCGGATGGACAGGAGGGTGTTCTTAGCAGCCGCACCATCGCTCTGGAACTCCCTCCTGGTGGAGGTTTGCCTTAGCCTGAACCTCCTTGCCTTCTAATGAAATTGCAAAACTTGGCTCTTCCACCAGGCGTTTGGCAGTGGAGGGGTGGTGGGATGGGTTGATGGGGAGCGAGGGTATTTGTATAGAGTATTTTTATGTACAGTCAGAGTTTTAGTATATTATAATGTTTTTATCGTTTGTTTTGTATTTATATTTATATTGTTTTATGTTCTTTGATATTGTGAGCCGCCCCGAGTCGCTTGGCGAGAGGGGTGAGGTAAAACTGTAATATATATATATATATATATATATATATATATATATATTTAACATGGAATAGGTTGTAAATGTAGTGTCAATAACTAACGGGTAAGTTTACCGGTGAGAGAAGTCTACAGATATTTAAAATTAAAAGCCCTGGCCTCAGTACTCACAGAGAAGCCACTTACGTGCATTCACACAAGTAAAGTGTGCAAAAGTGTTTGCAAGGTTGGGCTCAATAGCTATTCCATAATATTCTTTTATTTGCTTTGTTTTGTTTATTTTTATTCCTAAAAGCATCTTACTGATTAATCAGAATATGCCACAGAATGGATGAAACTGTGACATTTTCTAATAACCCGGGTGAGAATGAATTTTTCTGTCTTGAGTATTACACTCATACCCCCTGTTAATTGTGCTTAGCTGTGTTTCAGCAGCCTATAGTTGTAGTTTGGACTTAGTATACAGTTCCGTAATTGGGACTATGGGTAGAAATACACGTGACGGCAGCCCAACCTGGCCTGGGGGAGGAAAATTGCAGCGGACATGGTCTGGGCTGGGTCCGGGCACCAAACAAATGTACCTGCTTCTGGGGTGCCACCCTACCACCCGCATGGCCTATGGACGGCGAGGAGAACCACGAATGTATGGCCGGCTGGTTCTGTCCCTGCACTGTGCCCAGCACCCTGCCCCCTACCATGAATCATTCAGCATAGTGAGCATCCATGATAGCCAGTGACTGCCAGTCATGGCAGCCCTGACCCGGGCTGGTATGTTGTCCCAGAAATAGATGTGATAGCCCGCTTTGGCTTGGTTGGTCAGGCCTTAACCTGAATTGTGACCTCAGAGTTTTCCAAGGTCACAGTCTGGGCTAACTGCCAACACGTCCCGGGGCACTCCCGCGCCAACATCTGGTGGGGTCTGCATGCACATTCAGGTGAAGTCTGGGACACAGTGTACTGTTGTCATTTCTATTTTTGCCCTATGTCTGTCTGCTGCTTCTCTCCAGCCCCTCTCCTTAATCTCCTCAGTCCCTCCATTTCCAGGGTTTATTTCTCAGCTGGTTCTCTGCCTAACTCTTGAACCACTCCTTCAGTGTGTCTTGCTGGTATATCCTCCAACTTTAGGATTCTGTCCTTGGCCCTTTGGGAAGGGACTTGCACTGAAAACAGGGGCAAAGGGTGTCAAAAATTCTTTTTTTGAGACAACACAAGGGTTAGGTGTGGCCTGGAGAAGATAAAGTTCCTATTAACATCCATCAGTTTCCTTAACTAGGTTTCTTTCTTGGGAATTCTTTGGAACTTTTTCCCTACCAGGTGAATTCTACCTGTTTCTGGCCCAACGCTCTAGCACAGTATTTAAGCATGGGCCTTGGGTTTTTTTTTTTAGCACACAGATATTTGCCTGTGGCAGAGGGGCGGGGTAGTAAAACTTTAAAAATAAATAATGTTTAAATAAATAGTTCCATTCAAATCAACAGGACTCAAAATGAGGTGTGTTGCTTAAGCATGCTGCTTTGGCTCAGTTAAAATATTTTGCTTTGCCTGATTGTTGTTTGGTTTGGCCCCATCACTGGCCTCCCTTTGAATCCATTAGTTCTGTGCTCACTGTCACCTTCATTTGGCTGGCCCCACCCTGCCCCCTGCATCTCTCATTCTGCCAACATAAGCTTCCTTGTTCACTTCCTTGTTGTTTTCATTGACTTCTCATTCTGTCCCTGTGTAGACTAGGTCATATCTTGTACATTTTTAAGACCCTCCTAAAAACTGTCTTCTGCATTGCCTATTCGTTCTATTTTCCTTAACTTCTTTATTCCGGAGCCCAGCCATTGCATCATCATCATTGGTTTCTGTGCTTTGCACCCCCCAATTTCCTGAAGAGAGAAAGTTATACAGTTGATGCAGCTTAGAGGCTTTGAATGCTTCACGAGCTCCAATAGCCATTGCCTAGCACTGCTGGTGGTGTGCAATACATGCTGCTGAGTAGGCACTGCCAGAGAAGTTTGTAAACTTCCCCAGAGCTAACACGTTTATGGGACTACTGTACAAAAAGTGCTGTGAAATCCTTAATCCAGACAGCAGCTAAGCAGCTGTTTGTCCCTTTACAAGTTTCATCACCCCTAGCTCCAAAGCTATTAATCCTCTTGACCTTACAATCTTTTCCAGCTCCAGCAGCTGGGATTGTAAATTTCTCTGACCTGCACAGTTAAGTAACTGTGTTCTGCATCAGTGTCTCTGAGTGCAGAGCTAAGAGTGTGATAGTTATTAAGGCCAAGATTAAAAAACACAAACAAATGGAAATCATAGTAACAAAGAATCAAATCACCCAATATTTTCCAGTTCAGCCAATTTTTGGAGGGGAGAGCTTTTTCCCTCTGCGGACCACTTTAAAAAATAGTACAAACTCCGAAGGCCTTATAGAAGATGGGTGTAGGAATGCTTAAGGGGTATGCTCAGGAAGAGGAGGGTCCAGATCATGGACCTATGCCTTGGATCTGTCCCCTAGTCTTGAGTACATGCCCTCATCTCTGCTCCTTTACACTGAGCTCAGTTTTTCAGTGCTTGGGGGTTGTAGTAATTGGATTCAGCTGTCTGATCCAGAAATTGGAAGGGGCCAAGTTAAAAACTAGCTGTGTGCTGCATTTGGCCCCTGGGCCTGAGGTTCCCCTGATTTAAGTCAATGTAGTTGCTACACTGTTGCTTAAACCTGGGCTAATTTTGCTCCTGAACGTCTGTTCTGTGTTTTTATTCCAGCCAGGCTAGATTGGTCTGTTTCTTTGCTCCTCCAAATAGCTCCTGTCATCAATTTTAGCTTCTGACATTAACTTCTGCTACGGTTGTTTATATGATATCACCCCAATGCAGACAGGGTCCCATTTTTAATCCTCTCTACATTTTAGAGCAAAGATGGGGAATCTCTGGCTCCGTATCTCTCTAAAGCTGCCCCATTGCCGCTCCCCCATGGCTGCTCCTGCAGAAGTGGCCCGTGTTCAGGGTTGTACTGGCCCAAGGTAGCAAAGCAGCCAGCAGGGAGCACTCTGCTTCCTGCAAACTCCAGCCCTAAATTCTCCTCAGCTGGAGCTAGGAGCTGGCATGACCAGCGGCTTTCTGCCAAACTATTTCCCCATCCCAGTGTTTTAAAGTCTCAGCTCAGTAACAAAACCAGTCCCTTGGATGGATACAAGTCGGTAATGAGGATGACAAGTTAGGAGGAGAACACCCTTCTGGAGTACCCATGCCCCGACTTCTATCCTCCCTCAGCTATTCACCACCTTAACTACTCGGGTTACCGCCTCCCGCTGGGCTTTCACCTGGAGGGGGTGGGGCAATGTTTCTGGGGGAAAGGCAAAGGAGCTGCCACACAAATTAATATAACCCCACCCCTTAGAGTGTTGTGATGTCACAAAGCTCCGTAGGGCTGGGACCATATTGGAAATGGGGCAGAGCAAAGGAGCTGTCCCACCCCTTTTCTGATGTAACCTTATGGAGCGTCATGGTGCTCCATTGGGGTGGGTCCACATTGGAAAGGGAGCAGCAAAGTCCCTGTGACCTGTCTCCTTTCTAATGGGGCCACCTCTGGAAACGCCAATTTCTCCAGGATACCAGGGAGACCCCTGGCTTAGCTGGAGGAGTCAGTGTTTCCCCTGGAGCCTATTGTATTGGCTCACACCCTACAAGGGAATGAAGTGTACGTGAATTTAAATTTCTTTTTGACTACCCCCATCGCATTAAAGATGCAGAGACAGTAATTATGGGACTAAAACAAGGGTTCTTCAACTATACCTCATAAAGTCAATAATGGGATTTTCAAAAGAGCTGTGGGCATCTTTTACATGGATAACTGTCGACTTGCTATATAGAAAAAGTGCTCACACATCACAAATATCCACTATAGATTTTCAGTGCTTTGTGGTCTGTTTTTCCACTTGAAATCATGGTGTCTGGAAGAAGGGACTACAAATATTTTAAAGGGTGTTTCCTGTCAATATAAGGAGGGAATAACTAACAGTAATGGGATGGATAAAAATAGAACTGAAATTGGTAGTGGATTTGTTGTTCAAGTTTTTGGGTAGTTCTTTAAGTACCTGTCCTGAATGATATCTGTGACCGAAATGGGTACTCGCATATCTGATTTTTTGGGGGGAGGGGGAGATATTGTCCCTCACCTGCCCAGTGTTACAGTTGGGTTATTTTGGTATTCCATTGCATCGTTTCCAACAATTTCATATGCGTAATAGTGCACATATTGCCAAAATGATGCAACTGAAATACCAAAATGAACGAAATAACAAAATAGCCAAGCTAAAATAATGAAAAACCAAAACAGAGTAGCAGAAATGAATACCCGACAGATTGCAAACAGATATTGGTTATTACATGATCCACCATTTTTGACTCAGGTGTTTATCTTTTGGTTTGAGGTGTTAACCCACTTTTCAGGTACCTTATTTCAGCTTTAGAAAAAACAAAATCTAAGATGAAATTTAGGAAGCCTTCTTGACTATGGGAGCTGAAGAGATTGCTCTGGTTGGTACACTTACCATTAGACTGGACAATGCTAGTCAAGGCATACAGTAGGACGTCATCAAGCATTGACAGAGTGAGTGGCATGTTGGTTGGCCTAATTTGTATTCTCTGCTGGTAGAGTCTTTGGTTTTATACAGGCATTGAGCAGAGATGTGGGTTAGTGGGGAAGCATTAGGTTCTCCATGCCATTCTCTGTACAACTTGTATGACTCACTGTTCCTGAAACACCCAGGAAGATGAGTAACTGTGAAAGATGAAAACATACATTTCCCCCAAACATAGGGAGTAGGGGTGGGACTCCGTCCTGGGTGAATTTCTGATTCAGATTTTTCTGATTCAGTTCTTTAGGAATTTTGGATCTCAATTTGAATTTGGAATTTTTGCATTCATTTTTTCCCTATTGAAGTCAATGGGGACAAACTGCAGTGCAAAAAAAAATCCAAATTAAAAAATCAATTTTTGGATAGAACCGAATCAGCCATTTTTGGGTAGATTCAGTTTTATCCAAATCTGAATTTCCCATCCCTAATTAGAGCAAATTTTCAATGTGAACCAAAAGTCCAAGTAAAGAAAGAAAGAGAAAGAAAAGGGGGCTTCCACTCTCCCTTTATAGACTCTCCCCTGTGAGCAAAGTCCATCAAGATACAGGACTGAGAATTGGGACCTTCTGAATGTTTGTCATTTCACACTCCAGCTCCTTGGGCAAGTCCTAACTTCTTTGTCTGAGTTTCTGCAATGGAAGCTAAACTCACTCTGTTACCTCCTGGGCTATTATGGAGATTCATTAGCTAATGTTTATATCATGCTTTGAAATGCTGCGTCATATTAGGCTTCTGATATCTGAAATCTCCCCTTTTCTCAGGATTCTCCAAACCTGTGCCTGAGTGTAGGTTCTACTAATGGAAATACAAGGAAGTATGAGACATGTTAACCTTTTTGTCAGTTCTTTTATGCCATTTGATTTACCTATCTATATTTAATCCTGCAGTATTATGTCTAAGAGAGCTTTACTGCTGAGATGAAAGTGTGTGAAACTGAACCTTCCTATTGCTTTCAGCCATTCAGAGTATCATTTTATCTGAAACAGCTCTTGCTGCATTGACGTCTGACAGCCGGAGGCACTCCCTGCTGCAGGTCAACACTTGTCACTTGTATCTCTTTCCCTTTCCACGTAACAAAATGCTTTCCATTTTTAAGTGAGGCTTTGACCTATTTGCAATCTGATGGATTCTAACCCTTGGCTGTCTGGATGCCTATGGCTTTCCAAAAAGGTGCAGTTGATGGCTATAAAAATTATGACTAAAGAGGCCAGACAAATGAAATTTGATCTGTCTCAGATAAGGATAGACTGAGAGTTCTAATGAAAACTGAAAGAATAGCTGCAATTCATTGAAAAATGGGGTCGGGTCACAACTGAGACAATAGTCTGTTGTTTTAATCTTCGGCAGTACAGTTTTAAAGTGATTTCCTATAGGAAGAAGGCTTATACTAGAGGTGGCCAAAGTTCCCACCCGCAAGAGCTGCGCACCAAAGTCTTTATATACCCGAGATATACAAGACACGCAGGCACGTGCACACAAGCCTCTTCTGCTTTGTGATTGGCTGCCTGGTGAAGCTGGTGTTCGGTGGTCCCAGCTGTTGAAATTCTGAGGAACAATTGAGATTCAACTGTTGAAACATGTGTGAGACCTGGGTGCAATCGCACAGGCCCATTAAGGAAGCATGGGTCCGTGGATTAGCTCTGGCTGAGAGCCTCACTTGAACTGCCCAAGAGGCACATGCAGATCCCAAGTGATAGTTTGGCAACCCATGACTTATACGATCACTCTCTTTCTCTCTCTGTCCCCTTACTAACTTCTTTTATCCCACAGGTTAATTCATGTTACTCAGAACATTAATTAGCATTCATTAACTCTGGGCTACCAAGTTAGGTTAATCCCACAGGTTAATTTCTGTCAAATTGACTGAGGGGAAGAAGGTTCACAGGCAAGTAGGGACCCAGAATTATGTAATAATAGATGCACCATGATGGGAGAGGTGGCTCCTTTTGTCTCAGTAAAATCCTATTGACTTACATGAAGCATTGCCATTACTTTGTAAATTTGATTCTGATGATTGATTTCAGCTACATTCCCCAGAAGGACAGAGGATGCGAGGATGGATAGAGCCTTAAATTTTGTAAGAAGAGTTGCTCTTTGAGAAGATATATGACTTCTCTTTGGAGTTGAAAATCTCATCAACATTGAGCAATTCTCCCCTTAAGAAACCAGGTTTCCGTAGCTTAGATGCATGGTGATACTTGTATATTGGGTAGCCTGGAGTTTACTATGTATGACTGGAGAGTGTTCAGTGATGAAACTGCCAAGTGAAGCATTTCTCAATTGGCCATACTGTGAGCCAGTGCCGTTCTCTTACTGGAAATGGGTACAACTATAACAGCCAGAAACCAATACTTGGTTGCATTTTGTTCATAACTTTGACATTATGTAGTTATTATATAATATTAAAGGCAATTGGGTTTAACAGGCTGATGCCAAGTGAGCTACCCACAGAAAAAGAAAGCATTAAGCATTAGACATCTGCTCCTGTTTTCTGAGTAACATTGTAGGAACAGGGAATGCATCACATTAATGCAGATGCTTTTTATTATTTGCTAGTTATAATTAAAAGCATTTTTATGTGGTTGGTGATGAAAGAGTGAGGGCAGCAGCTTTGGAGGGAGGAATGTTTCAGTTTATGTAGACCACAACTGGCTATTACATAGGCTACCACAAACCCGGCCCTGCCTGGGGTTGCTTACTGGAACAATGTCTTCAAGCCGTATTTGCAAACCACATTGCCTAAAAGCCTCCCATATTGTACTGAGGCTGGCTGAGGTGGTTTACAGTTCAGTCATAATCTTTGACTGGAGGCAAAGTATTTAAAGTGTAATCTTTCCCTACTGCATTATGTTGCTTGGAGCAAAGTAATTAATGATGGTTATGTGATTAAGAGGGCATCCTTTGAGGAGAAAAAAGTGACCTGAGGAGAGAAAGATCAGTGTGTGTGTGTGTGTGTGTGCGCGCGCGCGCGCTCAGCTCATGCATAAAATACTTTCATATTTGTACATGATGGAGTAGGGATGAGCGAACGTGGTTTGGAAGTTCGGAGTTTGGCCCGAACTCGGCCTGTTTGGACGACCGAACCTGAATCCAAACCCGAACAGACCAAACCAAACTAGATCCGAACGTTGAAATGACAAACAGTTCGGTCAGTTCAGATCGCGTTTGGGTGAGTTCGAGTGGCAAAAACGTGTCACTGGAAGGCAAAACGTGACTGGGAGGGGGAGTCAGCTGAGGAGCAGACTTCCAGGCACCAGGGGTGGAAAGGCTTGGATTAGCAGCCAGCCTGCCCAAATCCATCCCTTTTCGTCTCAGACCACTGGCTTCACAGTCTGTGAGTGGCCACGGGCTAGGTTGCACGGAGCCAAAGGGGTTTGCGGTGAGGCGGGCGCAGCAAAAAACAAAACTGATTGCCTCCGCCCTTCCCAACACCTTCTAGCTAGTCACTGTTCCTGAACAGCAGGCGTTTCAGAGGGCTCCCTCTCTCCCAGCAGTTTTTGTTCCTTCCTATTCCTAATCCATTGCCATCCTCCTCCTATTTCACCTATCCAACCCATTTACCTCCATATTATCATTTATTTAGATTATATTAGATAGAGTTAGGTGTTATTTTTTGTTTTTACCC
>QEPC01001637.1:1162091-1185173 GCA_003113815.1 Sphenodon punctatus | reverse complement strand
TTAGTGATTTAGTTTTAGTGTTTGTAGGAGTAGGTCTGTGTACTTATTAGATAATCCATTTAGTTCATAGCATTTAGAATAGTTAATAGCAGTTAGATTTAGTGTAGATAGATATATATAATATTAGATTAAAAAAATAAATTAAAAAACCCCATATAAAAACAAAAAAACCAAATAAAAAACAAAAGAAAACCATATAAAACCCAATAAAAAAACAAAAAACCATATAAAAAACAAAAAAACACCCATAACAACATTTCCTGAATGGACGAACCGAACAGCCGAACGGCCTAACCGAACGGCCTGTTCGGATGACCGAACCGAACAGCCGAACCCGAACTCAGCGAACTAACCGAACTGTCGACCCGAACTGCCGAACTGAACGCTGCCGAACCGAACCGACGAACCGAATGCAGCCGAACCGAATGGCCGAACCTGAACCGCAATCTGTTCGCCCATTCCTAAGGGGAACCCCCAGCTTGAATCGGAGCTGCAGCAGCCCATGCATTGAGTAGTTGCACCACTGCGCTTGCAGTGGTCTGGGACATTCCAGAGCTCCACCAGCAGAGCTGCCCTTGACATGGACAGCCTACCCCACCTCTACTCTGTCTCACCCCTGGGCCTTTAAGTGGATGGCCCGCCCTGGCATTAGGCAGAACAGAGGTGCATCTGTCCATCTAACAACACCCACTGAAGAGGTGGAGGGGCAAATGCCAAGACCTGCACGTGCTGCATTTGTGCAGGTACACAACACGTGTGCATGAACAGGGACTGTGACCGCTTTTAGCTGAGACATATTTGCGCATGATTGATGAAAAATGTGCATGTTTTAATGCTTGTTTAAACACCTAAACCATTTTAAATGCGCATTTGCCATGATGGTGTAAAAGGCAAAACAGTTTTGAATGTGGTTTTTAAATAATGCACATTTTTTAAAACTGGTTTTTGCATCCCCTGATCATCAAAGGGACTCAAACCGGTTTTTAAAAATGTGCATTATTTTAAAACCACATTCAAAACCGTTTTGACTTTTACACGATCATGGCAAATGTGCATTTAAAACGGTTTAGGTGTTTAAACGAGCATTAAAACACGCGCATTTTTCACCAATCATGCGCAAATTTGTCTCGTCTGAAAGCGGTCTGTGTAGTGTGCACAAGGGGTTTGGTATCGCTCCCACTGTCGTTCCAGCTGCTTTTGGAGCTCAGTTGTGGATATTATGGGAAACTAGTTTTGTCTTAGTTAACATTCACAACATGGCTAAAGCAGGCCTACCAAGTACACCTCTTTGGGCTATCAATATGCCTTTCATGACTGGTCTAATACACTATCAGCTTTGCCTTACTGTCAACTTCCTTGGCCGTGGCAGACAGATCTCAAGATTCCTTCTTTGGTCCTGAGTTATGTGAGTTGCCAGAGGCAGGAGCGTGAAGATGACACTGAAATTCACAGTGTGACTAGAGCCCAGAGTACACGCCTGATCCCCCACTGTCACTTCTGCTGACTCCTCATGCTGGCTTTTCTAAGTGCAGCGAGGAGTCAGTAACAACACAAGGTGGACAGCAGCAGCAGTGAAGGTTCAGGGGTATATTTTGAACTCCCTCTCCAGCACTCCTTGACTGATTGCCTCCCATACTTTCAAAAAGAAAAGAAAAACAAGGGGGTGAATAAAGAGAAACTGCAGAGAGACTGAAAAACAGCCTTGGATAAAGGGAGAAAGACAGAAGAAAACAAGAAGGAAAAGGAGAAGAAAGTTGTCTCTACAAAGTGTACATATTTACCAATAGAAAACCTCTGGTTTAAGTGAAAATTTAAGGCTCGCAATATTTCCATTCCCAAAAACCCTCTAACAATGGCCTTTTTTACACGGCCGCTGCTGCCGACCCAGTAGGTGGAGATGGGTGGGCGAACACACCCAGCGAACACCCGGTGGCGCCAAGCCAGATGATGTTTACACGGACGGCACCACGGGGGGTTGTGGGATGGAAGGGGAGGGGCCAAACACCCAGCGACAAAACACCCACTCTGGGAAACACCGAGCAAACACCGAACGGCGCAGAATCCCCACCTACCACAGCAACAGGACAACATGGCCAACTGAGGGCAAATGAAGCTGTGGCATGCAGCTCCTCCCACAAACCGCCAGACCCTGTGCAGGCAGGGTAGGAGGAATCTGGGATGACAGGAGACACACAGTAGCAGATCACAGCCAACCCCATGACAGGGCCAGTCAGCCAGGTGCCATGGACCCCCAACAAACCAGAACCTGCCCACACATAACCGTTAACACAACCACAGAGGGAAGGGCTTCATGGCCAAGGAGGTGGGGGGACCCCAGCAGTGTGGCGGGGTAGGAAGGGGCACAGGGGAGGGAGGCAGAGGCCTGAAGCAGCAGGGGACCCCAACGCAAACACCCACCCCCCGGCAGAGGACCCACACACAGCATCCCAAGTCCCCCGGACATTGAGCCAGGAATGGGACACATACGGTCACGACAGCAGGAACGGAAGCCCATCAGGGAATGACATGGGGGGGAGACCCAGACCACACCAGCCACCAGCAAACCCACTACAGCTCTCCCCACACCAACAACGGATCCGTGTGGGTGACGGGGGGCCGCATCGCAAACGCATGGAGGTGGCAGGGCACCAGGACAGCAGCCAAGGGGATGGACCCCCAGGCCAAGGGATCAGAGGGAAAGGGGGGGAATGAGACCGGGACGGAGTGGGACAGAAGGAAACCAAGACAGGCGGCCGAGTGGCCACAAAGACCCAAGGCCAGGGAAACCAGGGCCACCCTCAAAGGATACGGGGGAGGGCGCGGGATAACCAGTCCCTGCCAGGCAACAGTGTTACAATTACCAAGAGGCACCCACACAAGAGACCAGGACACATGGAGGACCATGACACACAACCAGAGAAGGGGCAAAACAACTTTATTAAAAGGGGGAAGGACAAGGGAGGTGGGGAAGCAGCACAGAGAGTGGGTCTGTGGGGCAGGGCCCCGCCCTCCATTGGGATGCTGGCCCTATACCCAGCTCCAACGATCCGCCTGGGCTCAGTCGAGGCGGTGCACCCTCTCTAGAAGGTGCGGCAGCAGCTGCATAATCTCCCCCTGCTCCCTGGTCTGCTCTGCTATCATTGCCTGCGCTAAGGGATAGAGGGAAGGTGCCATCCGGATGGGACAGTGGGCCCCAACAATGTGGAACCCTGAACAGACACCCAGGGAGAGGGCCCCACACACACCTCGAGCCATATGGAGGCGCATTCACCTGGGGCCGTGCTGTCCCAGCACCTCCTTGTGGCCATGACCCATGGTCCCTCTGCCCCGTGACCCCCTATCTGCATATCTGTATGGGGATGCTCACCTGGGTTGCTTGGTTACCCGACCGTGATGGGCACCGGCTCTTCCCTGTCATGCATGGGGGGGGGGCGGTTTGCTCTGGGGGCTGCCCCTGTGGGTGACCTGCTACACCGTCGCCCCGGCACTGCCCACATCCCATCCCTTCTGCGTTGTGGCCTACAATTGTTGTCCTGGTGACCGGGTCTCGGAGGTGCCACTGGTTCCTCCTTGACCACCTCCTCCTCCGCGACCTCCTCCATGTGAACCTCCAGGGTCCCTTGAGTTGTAATGGGAATGGGGGTCCATCAGTTGTTACCTGGTGCCTAGCTTTGGCTCTGGTCACTGTGACTGGGCCCTCACCCCCCCAACCCCCTGACCCTCTCTACTCCCCCATGACCCTCAACCCTCTCCCCTCCCCCTTCCCCTCTGACCCTCAACCCTCGACCCCCGGGGCTCCTTCCACCCCCCCAGGGGTCGTGGTTGTGTTCCTACCCGGATCATCTTCCTCCACTTCCAGGGTGGTGTCCCGGGTCTCTGTCAGCTCTGTGTGCACCCCCGTCCCTGTGGATCATCGTCCTTTGGGTTTTGTGGGTGCACGCAGAGGGTGATGTTTGTGTGCACAGTTTTCCGGGCTGCCTCTTCCTCCTGTGTGATGGGGCTGTCCTCTCCCGCATCCTGTCTGGCCTTGCCAGGGGCAGTGACCTCCCCCTGCTCTGGGGGGTCAGGCAGGGGTATGTGTGTCATGAGCACACTCTACCTGCCCCTGGTGAAGGCGGTGCCGTGTAAGTGGGAGGCGACTATATCCCCGTCCATGCAGAGGAACCAGTTCAGCTCATCATAGAAATCTATTGTACGCATGGCATGGCTGGACATGAGCTTGTTGTCCTTGATATACTTATAGCCGGACCTCAAGTCCTTTGCCTGCTGCATGCACTGGGTGAAATTCCTATTGTACCCCTGCCGCTGCATCTCCTGGACGATGTCTTCATTGACCTGTCTGTTCTTGTAGCTGCGCACTAGGTCATGCTGGACCTTTTTGGCCCCACACACACGTATGAAGTCCCTGGTCTCCTGCCTCGACCAGGGCTCCCCCTTTTGGATACCATGTGTGGGGGGCCTTCCAGCTTGATGTCTTGGGGCCAACCTAGTAGCTGTGGTGACAGCGAAGCTGGTTGTCTCCTATTGGGGGTATTGCAGAGGGGTTAGCATGTACCCCGCAGCCCACCTGTGCTCCCTTGGGGGGGACACTCTCCCCAGGGGGCACGGGGGGCTTACCTGACTGTCCTGGAGGCCCTTCTCAGCCGTCTCCCCGGTGGTGTGTTGCTCCTGTGTCTGGGTGCTCTCCTGGGGGTGGGGGGTGGGAACCGTTAGCTGACAGCTGCCCGCCCTGTGTTCCCTCGGGTTGGTTTCTGATATTGGCATGCAGGACCTCCCCTCCCCGGCTTCTTGGGGTACCCTTGCTCTTACATAGCTGTCAGTAGTGCTCCCTTCCCCATGCCCCATGGCTGTAGTTGTCTCGGGGGATGAGGGCGGTGCAGGTGCAGCGGTATTCCCTCAGCCCTATGGCGGGACAGGTGTCCCACCTCCCCCCCACCTCCCGGCCCATGGGGCCGGCCACCCTCCCCTGGGTGTCCCAGGGTCCCTCTGCTTACCCTGGCCTGTCCCGTGCAAGTCATGGTGCTGGCTCCCTTCATCTTGTCTGTGGCTTTCCTTCCGGACATTTTTGGAGCCAGTGCACTGCTATTGTGTTTTGGTTCTCCTTTAAGGGCTCCCGGCCGGGCGGCCAGTGTCTCCCTGGGTGGGCGTGTCTGCTTGGGGGCACCTGCGTGGTCTCTCTAGCCATCTCTCTGTGGTCTTGGCAGACCCATTCCCATGGGTGTGGGTGTTTTGATTTTTACACGGACGGGTGAGTGTTGCACACCCACCTCCACCCATCTCCACCTATGGAGCATGCCAGCTCCTTTCCGCCTACTCCATGGTTGTTGGTGGGTGTGGGTGGGTGGGTCGTGCATGCGCACCCACTCACTTGTGGATGTTTACACGAGCACTCTCCCATCCATCCAATGGGTGTTTATGGGTGTTCGTGCCAAACAAACAATAACGCACGGACCCATACAAAACTCGACTTAAGTAGTGCTCCCTAAAAGTACATAGTCTGATTTTGGCACTATTAAGTGCTTCTTTTTTCTTTTCTATAGCAGGAGCAAGAGAGACAGCAAGAGAAAAGAAGATTTGGTGAAACACTAATAGCTTTGTTCCATTAATGTTCCATTTCCTTGTGGTTTGGTTTTTGGTTCAATTCTTTTATGTTCTGATGGAGGTTTTTTGATTTGGCAACCGCTGATTCCTTCCTTTGACACTGTTAGAGGGTTTTTGAGAATGGAAATTTGTGCGAGCCTTAAGTTTTCACTTAAACCGGAGGGTTTTTGTTGGTAAATTTCCTCCTGTTTTTGTTTATGCAATGATTTTTATTTTTTTTCTTTCTTGTTTTTGTGGTGCTGTTCTGAAAGTGCAAACTTCTATAATCCGAACCGCCCCCCCGCTCGAACCGGCCGAACAAAGTTTGGGTTCCAAACCAGTTCAGGTGGTGGCGGGGGGCAGGGAGGAACCCGGACTCCGGGGAGCACCTCCCCCCCCCACCCTGCCCAGCCTCATAAAAAAATGTTTTTAACCCCACCTCAGGGATCACCCTACCTGGTGGTGCCGGGGCTCTGGTCCCAAGTCTGGTGGCGGGTCCAGATGTGATGGCACTCCGGAGCGCTTCAGGCTGCTACTAGGCCTTCCGATTTGACCCAGAAGGCCTAGTAACAGCCTGAAGTGCTCTGGAGCACTACTGTCTCTGGACCCGCCTCCGGACCTGCTGTCGCCGGGGCCGGAGCCCCGGCACCACCAGATAGGGTAATCCCTGGGGCGGGGTGGGGCTAAAAAAAAATTACGAGGCTGGGAAGGGGGGGAGGTGCTCCCCAGCACCCCTTCTACCTGTGCAGCCTGGAGGGAGGAGGGGGGAGGGAAAACCGGGGCCCCCACCTGAACAAATTTGGCTCCCCCCAAACCCGTTCGGGACAAACAGGCCGAACCGAACAGTTTCGGATTTGCCCAAACCCCAAACGAGCTGAACACTGAACCCCCTGGTGTTCGCACATCCCTACTTCCATCTTGTCAGTAGGGAAAAAGACAAAGTAACCCAGTTCCTTCCTGCACACTCTCCTCCCCCACAAGATACATGTCAGGAGATCAGAGGGGACAACGAAAGCTCCGCTGCTGGAGCCCTCTTTTAGTAAGTGCAGAGAATCTTCTGGGGTTTCTCAGCTTCCCAAAAAAGCAGGAAAAAACTAGAAAAGGTCTAACCCCCACAATAGTACTGCCATTACTTTAGCATGAAAAGACCAAAAATAGGTCTAATCACCACAATGGTTTCCCAATATTTTCATCCCCTTCAAGAACACAGGAAAGAGATATGACTCATTTAAAAATGAATGAAAAAAAGAACTCATGATATCTGCTATAACAGTAACATATTTACCTGAAATATAACATTTGTATTTCAACTTGTGAGTAGCGTACAGTTCCATGTATGATTGTATGTGTGGGGTGCATGATGTCTGCTTAGTAATGAGTGGTTTGTTCTTTAATAGTTGAAGGAAACTTACAGTAGAGAATCTCCAAAGCAAATCCACGGAGGGGTCATGTTAAACCTTCATTCTATTTTCTTGGCGCGCAAGTTAAGGCAAGAGTCTTAATATTTTTTATCTCTAACGAGGACCCCACACAAACTAAGTCTAAAGATTAAATTCCACCAGACCCTTCCTTCAACATGAGCAGCACTTTAAACAGGTGAAATTAGCAAGGAAGCTAGGGGATGTTTAGAAGCTGCCTTCCTGGCAATGCAAACACTTCCCTGCTCCCCAGCTGGCAGGATACAAGTGGGTATAGGGTGACTTCCCCAGGGCAGCTGCTTGGGGAAAGCCCCCCTCTCCCCTCCCCCTCGGGTGATGTTCCCTGGTGCTGCTCTGCTCATCCCCTTTCTTATCACTTTGAGTTCCCTTTTAACCCAAGGGGTGCACTCTTTGGCAGTGGTGGCTGGTGGGTTCTAAGGCTGGTGGAGCAGTGGGCAGGGGCAACAGTGGGCGGAGCTAATGGTAGGTGGAAGCAATCTAGCAGTGGGTGAGACCAACCTGAATTTTGAAATGAATACAGAATTTTATAGCCTCAGTTCCCCATCTGTAAAAATTGGGATTATGTGCGTGTCTGCCTCACCCCTGTTTTTCTTGGACTGTAATCCCACTGGGCAGGGACCCGTCTCCAGTAACCACCAGCAGGCAATGTGTTCAATGGCAGGAGTACCATAGCAAAGAAAGCAGTAGTTCCATAATAGCTAGCCCAGATTACAGAAATTTCGATCACTTTACTTAAGCCTCAATTCAAGCAAACATTACAGCATCTGAAATACACAGGCAACAGATGCCATGACCAAAATGCATGGAAAATGCTAGAAAACCCAACATGATTACGTGAAATCCTAAATGGCACACCATAAATGCTGCATAGAGTTTTACAGAGGGAGAGGAGGCATCAACTATGAGTCCACCAAAATATCCCATCCAACCAATGCATGCATGATTTCTCCCCAGCACATAGTAAGTAACTAAGTAAAATTTTATTTATGCACTAACCATAGGCCATGACATCCATACAAAAAAATTAAAATTAACAAATATATACAATGTATAGACCAAAGTCTAACAGTTACTTCATAATCTCAGCCTTTTTATAAACCAACCCTAGTGAGATCTTATGGGGTAAATCAAAGTATTCATATATTGATAGTAAAAAAAAAAAGAACAACTTTCTTATCCTCACATAATATCTCCTACAAGGTGACCATTTAGACTTGCAATTTAATATTGGGGTCCGGTGAACATTCCCTCAATTCTCCAGCCCCAAGATACAATACATAGCCAGTAACAAGTATCTGAAGCAATTATATCAATCAAAACCCAAAACAACAACAGATAAAGCCCCCTCAATCCAGTGGTGATATCCAATAACAACACTGCAAGTCCCCTCTATCCACTCTGTTAGCCTTTTTTTCCTACCAACTTCAGACATCCAAGCAAATTTTGCCACTGCCCTTGTTGTTTTCGCATTTGAGTTTGTGAATAAATAAGATAATTTCCAACTAACATCCCAATGTTCTTTCCCTTTCAGTCGTGAGATCAGAATTTTAGACCGCAAACTCTCGTTATATGGGCAGTCAAAAATATAGTGTTCAAGGTCTTCAGTCTTGTTCTGATAGCAACTGCAGAGCCTCAATTTATGCGGGATTCCCTTATATCGACCTTCCATGCACATGCGCATGCACAGTCCCGCCCCGACCTCCCTGGATCAGTTCCTACCCCTAAGCATTGCAAGACTGAGCTCCGGGGAAGTGAGCAGAGATGAGAGCCTGCACATAAGGAACAGATCCATGGTGCAGATCCGTGATCTAGACCCTCCTTTTCTTAGAGCATCCCTTATGCACCCCTGGCCCCAACTACTATGTGGCCCTCAGAGCTTCTACTAATTTTCACAGTGGGCCCCAAGAGGGAAAAAATTGCCGATCCCAGCATAAAAGCTAGAGGCAGGGGTGCTTAACAGCTGCATTCAAGAAGAGATGTGTCCAGATCACAGATTTGCTCCCCTCCCCCCGTGTTCAGGCCTTCATCTCAGCTCCCTTACCTGGAGCTCAGTCGTTCAGTGCTTGGGGGTAGGAACTGGATCTAGGGGCCAGATCTAGAACTTGAAAGGGTACAGAAAAAAATATCTGCACTGAAAGGGTAATTTCAGATGTAATGAGATCACAGTGAACCACCCTGAATCACAGTGGATTCAGGGTGGTGACTGTGATCCCGTGCACATTTGTTTGAGCCCTGCCAGAGGTTCACCACAGTGAACCTCTGGCGGGGGTCAATGCTAACCACGGTCCTGGGGTTGAGGCCGGCCCCATCCCCAGAACTGTGGTTAGCTTGACCATGATCTGTGATGGACCAAAAGTAACATCTGATACCTTGGCCCATCACGGATTGTGGCACCAACTGCGGTACGGGATTGGATGCAGTGGCCACATTGGCTGCTGCGCCCACCTGTCTTGCTGAGGGCCAGGGGAGCATGGGGGGCGGGGCCATGCGACCACACATTGCGCCGCATAGCCCCGCCCCCTCCGAGATTCCCCAGCGTGATGGAAGCCGGCATGTCTATAGGATGGCCAGCTTCATCACTGACCAGGATCCGAGACGGATCCTGGTCCAGGTTTCAGCGTGTTGGGCCTGGAGGCCCAGCACATCTGAAATTACCCAAAGACAGCCCCAGGTAAGGGAGCAGTGCACACAAACATAGGGACAGAGCCATGATCTGGACCTTCCCCCTCATGGGTGCACCCCACTACCACAAAAAGGGGGTCAAACCTTGGGGAGGGAGAGGAGCCTAAAACAGAAGTGGGAGGAGGGAAAGAAACATGAGAAGTCCAGATGGAAGGTCATTAGCGGCAGCTGCAGCAGCCACAGAGCTCCGAGGACCAGGGCACTTTGTGGGACTTGGCTCTGGGGCACTTTTAGAGCCCTTAATGTAGAACCGCCACTGCTCTTCGGTTAGGGACTCAACTTTATACTATAGTTTAAACTCCGGTGTCAGCTACGTGAGGTTGTAAGCTCTCTCACCGCTGCTGTCCGTGGTAGGCTTGGCCTGGGGGAAGATTTGGGTGGGTGGGTGGGCTGGATTTGGCCACTGTTTCCTGCTGTGGCTCAGTCGGAAATGGTCTATTTCACTCCTCACCGGCAGCCTGCTCCTCTTAAGCAAGCGATAACCAGCTCTGCCATGCTTCTGCCATTTGTCAGGATTCTGGCCACCACACATGTCACATCAGACAAACAAAAACTCCTTACCAACTCTCCATCTCCCCCAGTCCCCGCAGTGCCTGCTCTAACATTGTAGTTCAGTGAAATTTACAAAGCAGCTGGGAGAAGCTGCAGAACATTGGGGAGTAGTTGGACTGAATCTTGGAGGAGGCTCCCCCAGTGCCTAGCAACCCATATCACCGTCCATACACCAAAGATTAAACCCCACCAGACCCTTTCTTCAAGATGAGCACCAGTTTAAATTGCCCCGGCCACCGCAGGTGAAATTAACAAGGTGGTTAGGAGATACTTAGAGACGGTTTGGCTGTACATTATGACTCTGCCTCAGCATAAACTGAAGATTCTGAACCAGCTGCCACTATTATCCCAAACCAGGGCATCACACAGCTGACATCAGTGGGACAAACAACCAATCAGAAGTCAGTGACATCAAAGCTTTTTTCCCGACCCAGGGAAATGATCCCCGAATTTTCTACCCAGAGACTAACATAGGAAATTTAACACCCTAGAAATTAGAAACCAATCAACCTCCAGCCTTATCAACTGCAAAAGTGGACATAGACACACCCCCACCACCAATTGAAATTTGTATCCCCTTTCCATTCCTTTGAAACTGACCAGCTCACTGGGAACCTGGTCAACGTAAACGTTGCAAAAAAAGAAAAAAGAAGAAGTCCTACAAACAAACTGATCTAACTTATGTGTTTCTCAATGGATTTGTCCCAGATTTGGACAGATTCCACCCCTTACGCAAGGGACCCTCCATGCTTAATTTCAAAAAGGTGGAGTTGAACATCCCAAAGTAACACCACCTCAGAATCTTCGGGGATTAAAATGGACACTGCTGCTTGCCTCGTGGCTCTATAATTTGTACTATACAGATTTAAATTTTCCCTTCACCTGATGAATAAATTGACCACTTGTTGATTTTAAAATGTTAGCAGTTGTGGCCTTAAAGATTCATGTATGTTTGAATTTCTAAGAAAGGAAATGCAAAAAATTAAACAAAATTCATGTTGTTTGTTGGAGATGGTTTAATTTGCAGCATTTTCTTTATCACATATCTGGATTAAATAAACTGTCCAGGTGAAATCATTGCATTCTCCCTTTTCCTCCAAACCAGATGATGATGATGATATTTAACAGAGGCCCCCACGAGATGACACTTGGAGTACTTTACAACAAAAATACATAATAATATAACATTCATTTAAAACATAAATCACTTGCCACAAAAAATTGTAATAAAAACTGTTACTTGGGACCAACACAGAAACCACATCCTATCTCTCGATAAATATGTTTAAAACAATTTAAAAGGGTAAGGTAATAAGGAAGGAAAAACACATTAAGGGGAATTAGGTGTCGACCCTAGAAACACCTGGGGAATAAATAGGTCTTCAGGTGCTTCTTAAAGGTGAGGAGGACGCAACTGAGATGGACATCTGGAGTGAGTGAGTTCCATGCTGAGGGGCCCAACACAGCAAAGGCACAATTGCCTACCAACTGAAGATGTGATGGTGGTGCCCCCAAGCAGCAGGTGGTTTCTGAACACAGATAACCATCAGTGTGAGGCTGAAGGAACAGGCCTCAAATATAGTCATGGTCTATACTATTCAGGGCATTGAAAACCAACAGTGTAATCTTAGGCCTTTTTTACACAAGACACGCACACTCATGCCCATACAGGTCCACTGTGTGGGCATGAGTGGGTGCCACCTGAGTGACTACCGCGGCAGGTGGGTGGGTGGGCACACAGGCTCCAGGAAACACACAAGCCTACGCACCTCCACCCATCGCCCACTCATGGAGCAATTGGCCAAAACAGCAATTGTTCCATGAGTGGGAATGTGTGGGGATGCGTGGGGGATCCGTGTGTGCCTGTGTACACCATCCACACACACACCCCCGCACGGCCCATGCTGCTGCGTTCTCACCTGTCCCGTCTCCCCCGCAGCTATGGCCTGTTGAAAAAAAGGGCCTTAATTTCAATCTGTTGCTCTAGAGGCAGCCAATGCAAAGAACGTAGGGTGGGTGTAATGTGATCATGGCTACTCAAACCAATAAGCAGCCACACAGTGCCACATTCTGAACAAGCTGCAAGTGACAGAGAAGCACCTCTAGAAGTCCATAGAAGAGAAAATTGCAACAATCAAACCTTTCCCATATGGATCTGCAAAAGGCGAGGTTTTGTGAGCAGATGTGGGGGAAAGAGTAGTTCTGGAAAAAAAGACCTGAAGCAGTGCTCTCATTCCATTGGGAAATACCGAAGTTTTGGGAGTGAGGAGGAAATCTACCATCATTTTCTGTATTTTTCTGCGATTTTCTGCCATTTTTGGTAATTTCCTGTAGTTTCTGGTAGTTTCCAGTAATGTTCAGTAATTTCTGAAAATACAGGAAATTACCGATAATGCAGGAAATTACCAAAACGGAAGAAAATAGCAGAAAATCACAAAAAATGTCAAAAATGCTGGTAGATTTCCTCCTTACATGAATGAGGTGAAAAGCTGTTTTGTCAGAAACAGCACTAGCAGAGATTTTTTGTTTCTGCTCTTCCTGAAAATAAGTTGGTTTGACAAAGGGTATTTTCAGACGATACGGGGCCCTTGGGCCCCGTACTGGGACCACCGGCTTCGTTCCCCGCCGGGGTCACCCCGTAACGGCACAACAGACGTGCCGGGGGATCCCGGCGAGGAAAGTGGGAGGGGCCGGGGCCGCGCGGCGCAACGTGCGGCCGCACGGCCCCGCCCCCTCCACGCACCCCGCCGCCCGCCCTCCGAGGAGACGGGCGGGCGGCGGGGCCAATGCGTCCGGCGCGTCCGGCCGAATGTGCCACGGCCCAGGATCCCGCTGGGGATCCTGGGCCGTGGCGCGCGGCCAGACGTGACTTTTCCTTGGTCACGGCCCGGGGTCCGTTTGACCACGCTTCCCGGGACCTTCCCCCGGCTAGCCCGGGAAGCGTGGTTCAAACGGACCCCATGTGGGGATTGACCGTGGCCAACATCTGGCGCGCTGCAAACAGATGTACGAGACACGGTGACCACAGGTGGGTATTCACCGTGGTTCACCGTGATCTCGTAATGTCTGAAGACACCCAAAGGGTGAAAACAGACATGACGCTAACCGCCCTTTAACCATCCTTGGTGGTTATTTATGCATGTTTCAGGGCTGTATAGGGCACCAATACAGCCCTGCAACATGCATAAATAACCACCAAGGGTGGTTAAAGGGTAGTTAGCGTCATGTCTGTTTTCACCCACTGAGAATTTTGCATTCAGAACGGTGGTTGGATTTCAATTGCTTTTTTTGCTTTTTGTTTTTTTTGTGTGTGTCACCTTTTGTAACAGGACATTTTATGTAATAGGACAATGTAATAGGACATTTTAAAAAAAACATCCCACCTTTTTATTTGGCATTTCCTCAAATCCTTATTGCTAAGCCTGTTTCATTCACAGATTCCTCTTTCAGCCTCTTTTTCCTATGATGCATTTGATGTGTAAGATAATAACAATATATAGCAATAATAAAAATATCCACCAGAAGTGTACCAATAAAATACACTCAGTCTGAAAAATTAGTAATCCCATGGTGTGATTGTTGTAATTCTGTTCTTTCTTCACCTCATTCCTTCCCAGCTGTTACTCTCTGCTTATTGCATGACAGCTAAATACATATTACAGAGTATAGCTTAAGCTTTCATTACTGTTGAGTGTGGTGATAAAATGGGGACTACCAATGGTAGCAAATGGGCTTGGTAGGAAGCGTAATCAAGATGTGGCAATTTAAGTTGGGGGCACTGATTTTAGTTGTTTTTGTTTCAGTCTCTTGTATGGGAGAGTGACTCAAGTAGGGAATCTGTTTTTCCTTTCTTCAGTAATTCCTTAAGGATTATTGAATGGGTTGCTCATACTTTTGTCTCAGTTTTACAGAATGATCCTGTAGTTCATGTAAATCCTGTTTAGATCTCGTAGGTAGTGTGCGTAGTCTGCATAGTGTGGTGGAGCAGTACTGGAATTCTTTGCCTGGATTTTGCGGTGGGCAGGGATGAGGTGAAAAAGAGAGAGAACATGTGTGTTTCTTCAAACCATACTGACATTGAACCTATTACTTTTTCAGGTACTCAGTGAGACTTTGGTTTATTTATTTATTTATTTACAGCCAAAGCCAAATAATACATATACATAATGGGCTTATACAAAAAGCCAAACATATACAACTCTGAAACCCAGGGAAATTAAGTTCCAACCATATAAAAAGCATCGTAAAAAATTGTTAATAATGGCAATTTATATAATTCAACAATCACATTAAAAATAATTATGTTAAACACGTATTAGTAAGTATCTTATTTTATTTATTTATTTTAAAAAACTTTTTATCCCACCCCTCCTGCTACAGGCAGCTTGTGGCGGCTTACAGTCATTAAAAATCTTATTCCTTACTTTCTTTGCTTCTATCACATAGGATGCCAGCGCAAGCAAAATTGTAACAGAGCTCTGCTGAAGAAGCCAGAGTGTTTTCTCAAAATTATCAAAATGTTGTACAACATTAGGTTTAATAATGGGAAGAAGATATTTATTTCTAAGTGGTAAGTATAAGGGGCATCTCCAAAGAAAGTGCTCTATATCTTTTACCTCAGTACCATTACAAGGGCAGCATCGTAAATGGTAGGGGGTTTTCTCCCACCTTCCTTTTTGCTCCATTAGCTCAAGCTCGTTAAAGCAGAGCCTTGTTATTATTTCCCTATTGCGGGGATTGGAGAGGAGCATAAGATAATGAGCTTGTAAGTAGTCCAGTTGGATGTATTTATATAGGGGGACAGATCTGATTTTTTTAACTAAAGCCAAGTTCTTCTGTAAAGTCAGATCAATAAATCGCTTGTTGTGGGACTTGTTGCACAAGTAATATATAGTGTCTCAGATTCACAAAAGTGCTTCGTACCATGCATATGTGACCCAACAGCCTTGGATGGGTTATCGGCAGCAGGGATAAAACTGGGGACCTTTTCTTCCACCTGCCTGAGCCTCTACCCTCTTAGCTAGATGGCCTGGATTTACTGGTGATGCACAGTAGCAGGGTCATGAACCTCTGGGTGGTCTGGCACCACCACACCACTAGCAGGGTGCAGCATGCCACACTTTCTGTACTACATGTGTACATCATAACTTCTCATCATACCCAGACAGTTGGAGGACAAGCTATGATATTTGTAGAATCTGAGAGGTGTCTAGACATGGGAGTGGGATCCAGGGTAATCAGCTAGTGTGAGTTGGCTTCTTGGCACTTTGCTAGTCCGGATAAAGTGTATGTTTCCCAGTTCCCTCTTTCCCAAAATAATGGCAGCCAAAAATATGTTGAGAATACAGAATGATATGGGAGGTCTGGATTACAGAGGTTATATGCTGTAGTTAGGTATGTATGTAAGCGGTATTCTCCAGAATGGAGATGCTTTTATATATGAAGTCCAACATGAATAAGGACAGTAAAAGAGGGCTGTCTGAGTCATTAAAATACTGAGCATTAAAAAAATAATTTCTAAAAATAAATAACAGCTGCTTAGAATCCATTCCTGTCTGAGTTCAATTAAATTATTTGGCATGTAATAAAAATTCTTGTGAAACTGATTGGAAAAATATTCTTAGGGAGTAGCCAGTTTTTTAACCTCAGTCTTGGCCATTCTGATTTGTTTTAATACCAAAGGGCTCAGATTTTATTGGTGATTAATGGGCATGCCAGAGTTCATATTTAAAATCCAAAGCTGTCTTTTGAGTTTTGTGACAAAAATGTCCCAAACCACCTCTGTAGGCCTTCATTGGATATTTGTAGAAATGTCTTGAATTTTTTTTTGGCTGGGGACTTTCTTACTTGGCGTTGGAGCACTTAGGGTGTTTTCAGACATGATGTGGCGGCTTTGCCCCGTCCCAAAAACAACCCAGAGATTCCCCGCCGGGATCACCCAGGCACGGCAAACAGACGTGCCGGGGATCCCGGCAGGGAATCACGGCCCTGCCCCCTCCACGCTCCCTCGCCGCCCACCCTCCGGGGAGACGGGCGGGCGGCGAGGCCAATGCCGCTGCAGCGTCTGGCCGAGTTCACCACGGCCCGGAATCCTGCCTGGGATTCTGGGCCGTGATAGCCGACCAGACGTTACTTTTTATTGATGCCTGCCTGGAATCACTTTCACCACGCTTCAGCAGATTCGTGCGCCGGGAGCCCGGGAAGCGTGGTTGAAATTGACCCCATGTGGGTATTCAGTGTGGCGAACATCTGGCGGCCGCCGAGCAGACGTGCAGGGCACAGTGACCACAGGTGGGTATTCACTGTGATCTTGTCACGTCTGAAAATACCCTTAGTGTGGTGTGGGTGCTATCGCAGAACATAATAAAACATCATACCATTACAAAAGTTCTGGGGCAGATCTTTTAAATTTGGAATTTAAGTTTAGTGAATTTTGGGGAAAGGGAGCTTCTGCCCTGTCCCTCAGCCAAGAGAAATGCTGAAGAGCTCTTGCTTGTACAGCTGTACAAGCTACTTGCAAGAGCCAAGCACCAACTGACAGGGGTGCCATTTTAGCAGGGGCAGCCAAATTTCAGCAGGGGCCAGTTCTTGAATTATAAAGGGCTAGAGATGCAGGAAGTCCTGAAATGCAATCAGTAAGTGGTATGAAACACTGTTGGGGGAGGTAGGAGAGATGGCAATGGCGCCTCTGCCAACTGAAGTTACCTAACTATAAATATTGTTGTTCTTGAAGCTGCTTCTTTCCCTGGCTGAGGTAACTGGAGTGTTGCCCAGTTGCCAAAGCACCTTACGAGGATGCAGTGCCATTCAAAAGAGGGAAGGGTTATACCCAGGTGCAGAGTATGTTTAGAATAGGGAGCAGTCAGTCAGTTCTCTTCATTCCAAAACAGAACATGAAGCAATGATGGCAGGTTTGTGAGGCGGTGCCCTTCCAGCCTTGCTGCTACCCCAACTCAGCTACGCAACTCCCTCACCCCCTCCTTTCTTTCCCCACCCCCTCTGCTCAGCTCTGCTTCCCAGGTGCCTCACCTTTTCTGTGCAGCTGCCTCGCCTTGCCCCCTCCACCAACATGTACTATGTGCATAGCCCTGATAATCACTGAGTGCTTTTGTGATGTACTAAGAAACTCCCTGGCACATACACAAAAGCACATGCATATGGGCCCCTCAGGCTTGTGGTCCCCAGTGCGGCTGCACCTATTATAGCTACACCCCCTGCTACAATCAGCAGCATGCAGGTGGACATTTCTATCTATGTGAGGTTCAGGACTCTGCCTAAACCATGGGTTAGGTCCTGAAAGAGCCACTTAGGGTACGTCAGATATTGCAACTCAGTAAAGCTGACAAAAGTAGTAAACCACCACAGAATAATTTACCATGGATTCATTTTGTGATGTATGAACACTTCTGCTACATGGTAAATCTGTAGAAGAGATTACTGCCTCCTGCACCCCACCCATCAATTCCAGGAAACTGTATGTGGATCACTGCAGATTGTCCAGGTGGTAGAAGTGATCACACAGTACAGATAAGCACCATGCAGTAATTCACCAGGGATTTTCTGCCATTTCTTGGCAAGTTTTCCCAGATGAAATCACAGTGTCTCAAAGTAGATGGATATGTGTTAACAACTGTGAGCATGATGCATTGGCTGCATATTCCTGCATCGCAGGAGAGAGTTAATCTCTGGCAGACCAGATGAAGTTGCTATTGTCTCTGGCCTTCTGTTGAAAGGCAGCTTTAAAATGAACAATACTTCTGTTCTGCTACTAGAGTCTGGGAAAAGTCCTTGTTGAGTCTTTGGCTCCACTCCCTTTGTGGCATGTCCCCATTGCTCATCAGGGGCCATGTTAGAATGGGGGCCATGTCAGAAAGGGGGTGGAAAAAGGGACATTGCTGCCTCTTTTCTATGTGGCCCTGCCTCATGCAGAGTGCCTTGAGGTCACGCTGACTGCAGTGGACCGAGCCATGTTAGAAAAGGGTGGGACAGTTCCTTTGCCCCCTTTCTGATGCGGCCCTGCCAAATGCTGCTGCCTGCATCCCTGACAGTCAAGTTGGTTCAGTTCCACTTCCAGGACCTGATCATCCAAAATGCATGCACTCACTGATTTCCCCATCACAATGTAGTTGTACCATTCGCCGCACATCTGATCCTGCCCTGTAGCTGTGTGGGAGAGGGGGACTGGAGGAAGGGTCCAAATCCAAATGAATTTCTGGTATTTAAGTAGTTGGTCTAGACTCTGGACAAAGCCCCCCTATTCCTGGGCTGTCTGCTCTGGGTTAGAACAGGATGGATGGCAACCCAACCCTCCACTGTCTCCCCCTCCTCCTATTCACTGCAGATGATTGCACAGCCCTCTCTCTTCCCCCATACGGGAAGCGCTGGAAGGAGGCCATGCCCCAACCTCTACTCCTGGTGCTCTGTCCCTCCCTCTCTGTGGGGTTTGGCGGGGAACTGCCTCCAAACCCCAGTGAGGGGGTAGGGTAGGAGACTGGATCACAGGACATCTAGATGTGTATAAGAGACAGGCTCTGAACAGGTCAGTAGCAGCAGCTGCAGCGGCCATGGAGCTCCAAGGCACTTTGTGGGACTTGGCTCTGGGGCACTTTTAGAGCCCTTAGTGTAGAACCGGCACCGCTCTTCCGTTAGGGACTCATGTTTAGACTATAGTATNTAGAAGGCTTCTGCTCAGTACTCTCACTGCTCCAACAACACACTTCGCACGGGGCCGGTCTCTCAGGCAAGGCTCTGATCACCAGCAATGTGAGTGTGGCGTCAGCCCCCTTATATAGGCGGGGCTGGGGCGTGCCGCTGTAAGCGTGCTGAGCGGCGCAGCGGCGGCGGCAAGGGCGTCGCTGTAGGCTTGACGTTGTCGGGGGGCGTGGTTTGGCACGTAGCGTCCCCCGGGGGCGTGCCTGGTGCGTGCTGTGGAGGCCGTGTTGTCGGGGGTGTGGCTTGCTGGTCCGCTCCTAGCGGAGATCGTGGGGCAGATGCCGGGCGGATCGGGGAGGTAGGGATGGTCGTGCGGCGCTTCCTGCCCCCCCGCACTGGTGCCTTCCGAGTCCCCCACCTCCTCAGGCCCCAGGGCCTGACACTCTCCCATCTCGGAAGTTCTAGGAGAAGGTGGGGTAGTGTCTGTTAAGCATCGTCACCCACTCCCCACACCTTCCTAGGGCTGATGCTGGCAGTGAAATCTGAAGCTGCTGCTGAAAGGAAGCCTTTGGGACCCCATCTGCAGATGGCGCACAACCCCATTTGGAGCTGGGAACCACTGGCTTATATGCTCTGTTTTGAGGATCATCGTAATTGTGTCTGTCACTACCGTTCCAGCCTGCAGACTGCAGCTCAGCATGGAAGCCTATAGTGGGTTGAATCAAACCCAGCATGTGCCTTCCTCAGAAAAGGAAAATGTTATAATTGTCAATGAGATTTATGAGAGACTAATGAGCTGGGTGGGTAGCGTAGGCTTAGGTAAACAGTGTGAACTGAAAGGAGTTGTCTCCCCACGCAAATGAAAAATCAGCTGCACTACACTTTTGGAAAAAAACATTAAGGTGGGAAGGGTTTCTCCAAGACATTTTTATATGGAGAGTGGGAGAGAGGAAGGATTTGTATTGAGGAAAGGGTCCAAAAATCAACATAATCTCATGTTGCTAGAGCTCCATTTCTCTTCTGGTGCCAGCAGCTGAGTGAAACTGCAGCACTGTCTTGTACCAAACTGAGTTTCTGCCCAAATGCTTGCAGCAGAGGACAGGTGGTGCTGCTGGCATTAGCCGATGGCCTTCCTTTTCCCTTCTGCCTAATGTTGCAAGCAACTTTTAATATCTGAAAATACTTCTGTCTTACTAAGAAAATGGAGGTCACGGGTATAAATATATTATCTGAAGAGGCAGTCCAGGGAGAGACTGGCGCACACTCATGAAGTTGGAGGTGCATGTGCTTAGCTTAGTTACAGGTGAGAAGGGACCCTGAATCATCATAGGATGGTAGAGAATGGAATGCATCAGAAAGCAGTCTATGCGGGTGAGAAGCTTGAGAAATCCTGATGGAAGAAGTAGGTTTTTACTGAGCTTTGAAGGGAGGGAGGGAGCATATATGTTTAATAGGGATGGGACTCTGGGCAAAAATTTCGTTTCAGTCAATTTCAGTTTCAGTTCTCATGAATTTCAGTTCTTTTTCGGTTTCGGTACTATTGGATCTTTGGCATTGATTTTTGTACTGGATTTTTAACATTGCAGTTTTTCAATGGGGGACAAACCGCAATGTTAAACATTCAGTACAAAAATCAATGCAAAAGATCCGATAGTACCGAAACCAAAAAAGAACTGAAATTTTGGATTAATCCAAAATGGCCATTTTCAGGTACTTTTGGTTTTATCCGAAACCGAAATTCCCATCCCTAATTAAGAAGGGATCCCAGGTGTAGAAAACGGGTGGACAAGGGTGATGGCAGAGGCAGAAAAGGAGCGAAGTCTGAGCATGTTGTGAAATTAAAGTGGAAAGATAATGAGGAGTCTTTACCAACTTGCTCTTCACCAATTTCTACGTCACCAGGGTTCCTAGTTTTCTGGGGGGAAAATTGAAAATTCTCTGATAAAAAAATTAATTATCTGATTAAAAAATCCAAAATCTTTGTTTTTCTGTGTAAACGCTAGTTGACTCCCCCTTACCACATTTTATTGACATATTTTCATTTTTATGCAATTTTGCAGCTACCTGTCCCACCAACAGTCAAATTTCTTTTTAAAAATTCTAGGTCTGTGTCACCCCTACAAAATGCAAAGCCCCACCCCAGCACATGCCTGTAGGTTGCTTCCCCTCCACTGTCCTGTGCTTGCTGCCTCCTCCTCCCAGCCCGGTCCCAGACTGCTCTGCCAACCAGAAAGAGGAACCATATAGAGGCTGGCACTTGGAGAAGCTGCTAGGGGCCCAGTTAGGCCCACCTTCTGTCCCCTCTTCTCAAGGTCCAGAAGACCTGACCACCCCAATTCATAGTGCTCCTTCCCCCCAACCCACAGGAGGTCTGTAGCACCCCTCCAAATGAAGAGCCCCTGCCCCTCCACAGCACATGCCTTCAAGTTGCTTTCCCTGAGCTTCACCCCGCATCCTCGCTGCCCCGCGCTCACTGTGTCCTCCTCCCAAGCCTGTATGTTTTTACCATTTTATGAAAAATTCTCTGGAAAAAAGCAAAAACTCTGTTTTTCTCTGGTTTTCCGCCACAAAGAAAAAACCAAGGCTGTTTTTAGACGAGTGCGCAGTGCGCTCATTTTCAAAAATCCCGCGAGACAGGATTAGACGAGATGCTGCCGCAAGTCATGCACACAGGAGGGGGACGCGCATTCTTTTCCGGCCCCGATCTGACCGGGTCGGTGATCGAGGTGGTCAGATCGCGGCTGGAAAAGAATGCACGTCCCCCTCCCGTGTGCGTGACTCGCGGCAGCGTCTCGTCTAATCCCGGCTTGCGGGGTTTTTGAAAACAAGCGCGAGTGCACCGCGCGCTCATCTAAAAGCGGCCTAGGAACCCTGTACATCACTGTTATGTTCTGAGGTAACTTAGTCTCACCTGCTCTTGTCAACTCCACTTTGTGAAAGTGGATAATGCACATGATTATACCTATTCACTGCAGCTGAAAGGCCCATGCAAATTACTTTTGGACATTTTTAAAAAAATAAATATTTAGACTAGAAATATGGTGCAGATGATTGATCAGATTTAGCTCACACTGTTTCCTATGTTAAGTGAATGACAGTTCTCAGCATCCTAACCCTGAAGAGCATAGTATCCGGAAAGAAAAAGCACATAGGCTTGTCTGCTTTATTGGGTATAAATTCTCCAGAAATAACCAGCTTAGCAGCAGAAAACCTTTTGCATAGCATTCCAGGGATTTGACAGCACCATGGGGAAAATGTTTATTTTCTTTCTGAATAAAATTCCAAGCTAGTAGCAATGAAGACCTCAGTCCAAGGTATTCCTTGATAAAAGAATAACTTGCTAAAGGTTATTTTGGTCTTGTCTGGATCTTGTGCTACCCTATCTCCCATTCAGTTATTAATCCATAGGATATGTCGGGGGCCTTGATTGTCACTCCTTAATTAGTACTGATTTTTAGTATGTCCCTCTGAGTGTGCTCTTGAACAGTGCTATCAAAACTAAAAGTCTAACATGATGATACTATAATTGCAAAAGTGTGGCCATCCCCACAGCTGGCAAACCAGCTGGATTTGGGAGCTGGGAGGCAAGGAAAGGGTTGCCCACTAAACATGCATACGGGTTGCATGCACAGGGCAAGCGCAGGGTGCAGGAAGGGCAGTGAAATTTCTTTTGCCTAGGGCTACAAAAATGCTTGCACTGGCCCTGATCTTACTCACCTCCAAAATTTTTAATATCCTGCTTACAAACTGCTCAGCACACCTGTGAGTCTCTCATTGAACCTGCAGCTCTCTTCTCTTTCCTCCGTCCAACTAATTGTTGCATGTTTGATTTAAAAAACAGAACTAGAGATGGACCCTGAATGCAAACTAGGTGATCCAAGTATCGATTTATTTATTTATTTATACAATTATTTAATACCCCACCCCTCTTGCTTCAAGTAGCCCAGGGTGGCTTACAATGTTAAAACATATAAAATCAATAAGCCCCATCCAGCCGCCATAGCAACAGCAACAGCAGGGCTCATCCCCTGCAGGTGAGCGAGGCTCCACCCCCTGGGAGGGCCCAGCCCAGGCCTCAGGCCAAAGCTGCCCGCCCGCCCCCAGAAGCCCCGCCCACCCCCTGAAGCCCCCAGAAGCCATTGCGGCAGGGCTCCACCCCCAGCCAGCCAGAAGCCCC
>QEPC01001637.1:1141677-1157725 GCA_003113815.1 Sphenodon punctatus | reverse complement strand
GCCTGAATGTTTGTTTGTCTTCTCCCATGTCTCTCCCGCTGTCCCCTCTCCTTGTCTCCCCCTCCTTGTCTTTTAGATTGTAAGCCACAGGTAGGGACCGCAGCTGATTATATGTTCTGTACAGCGCCAGGTTGTTACTGGCGCTTTATAAATGTTTAATAATAATAATAATAATAATAATCAATAAAACCATAATATACAATAAAAAGGAAGGCACAAAACCAAAACCGCCCCCCCATCCCACCCTATAACCCATCTCCCTTGCCAAAAGCCAGGTGGAACAGCCATGTTTTACACATACAACAGAAGGAGGGGAGATCCGGGACCAACTGGGCCTCCACCAGGAGGGAGTTCCACAGCCTAGGTACAGCCACCAAGAACTACCTCTGCATAGTGACCCCCCAGGTCCCCCAGGGGATCTCGAGAAGGGCACCTCCAGCGGACCACAGAGGCCGCTCCAGAGCATGGAGAGTGAGACGGTCCCGTAGGTAAGTCAGGCCAAGGTCGTATAGGGCTTTATAGGTCAAAACCAATACCTTGAATCAGGCCCAGAAGACTATAGGCAGCCAGTGCAGAGCCTGGAGCACCGGTGTAATGTGCTCACAGCGACCTGTCCCCGTAAGGAGATGGGCCGCCGCATTCTGCAGTAGTTGGCAGTCTCCGGACCATCACCATAGGTAGCCTCGTGTAGAGTGCCTTGCAGTAGTCCAATATTGAGGTAATGAAAGCATGAATAATGGTGGCCAGGTCACTAGCTGAAACATATGGCCAAAGTTGTCGCACCAGATGTAATTGACGAAGCGCTCTCCTCGCCACAGTCCCCACCTGGAAATAAAGGCGGAACTGTGGATCGAGGAGCATGCCCAACCTACGGACCTGGGATACCAGCAGAGGGCGGATGCCGTCAATGATGGGAACCACCACATCCACTGCCCTTCCCACCACCATCACCTCCGTCTTGTCCGGATACAACTTCAGTCGTCCCGCCCTCATTCAATCCCCAACAGCCAACAGACATCGGGTAAGCACCGAGACTGCTGGGTCTGGGTCAGATGAAAATGAGAGGTAGAGTTGGGTGTCATCTGCATATTGATGACACCGCACCCCATACCGTCTCACAACCTCGCAAGTGGCAGTATATACACGTTGGACAAGAGCGGGGACAGGATAGAACCTTGCAGGACACCACACGTGAGATTCTGTGGAGATGAAGAACAATCCCCAGCACTACACACTGAGTTCTCCTGGCCAGGATTTCTGAGGTTCTGAGTACAGGGACTGGGACCTCGGTCAGAACTCGGAACTTTTTACAAGTACCTGGAAATCGGAAATCGGAACTCTGGACCTTGGATATCCTGAGAACTTGGAAATCCAAAAAAAGCCTCCATTGCTCTCTGCACACCTATGCAAGACAAGCCCCTTCCACCCCATAAATTAACCAGAAAGAAAGTATCCCCACTGTGCCCCAGCTGGTCACATCTTGGCAAAGTTGAACCCACAGCTAAAGTACAGTGCCTAGAAAAGTAGGCAGGCTAGCAAAAGTGAAACAATCTCAAGACAACCCCAAAAAGTGCAACTGCAAAAAGCCAGCAGTACCTACAGCATGACCCAGAAGCAGTGCACCCTCTTAAAAATAATTATGCCAGCCCAGCAGGCATAATGCCCACACAAATCCAGACTTGCACCCCCCCCAAAGCCTCCATTGCTCTATTATGCCCACTTATGCAAGGCAAACCCCCTCCCCACACATAAATTAATCAGAAAGAAAGTATGCCCCCTGTGCCCCAGCTGGGCACGTCTTGGCAAAGTTAAACCACAGCCAAAGTACAGAGCCCACAAAAACCACAGCAAACGTGATCCCTCTCTGGCCTCTGTGGTGCCAACCAGAAGTGCAAGCAGCACCCACTTTAAAATATAGTGGCACTGCAAACCCCCAGCATTGCCCCTATGGACAGACCAGGCCAGGGGAAGTGGAGCAAGCACATCCATCTGGCCTCCATGGTGCCACGCAGTGCAAGCAGCAGGCATCAGTGTGGCACCCACTTATTTTTTTAAAAAAAATCATGGCATGGTGCTAAGTAACCCCCAGCATTGCCCCTATGGATAGGCCAAAACAGGCACCCCTCCCTCCCGCAAGCCAAAATCAGCAGTGTAGCACACATCCAAATTCACCAAAGAGAATGGAAAATGCCCCTACGGCCACTTTTCCTCCTGCCATGCAATCAAAAACTGTCCTGTGGCTTGTCCATCACTCACCTGCCCGCTACCATACCCCCTCCCCCCCATTTACCAAATATGGCACTAAGTTTCATTTCTTAGCTCAGAGAAGCTAGGGTCAGTCATCTGGGTCACTTGGGCCATGCATGCAATGGTGCCTCCATCACTCAATTGAGGATTCCAAAGAGTTCTGAAGGACGGCTTTGGTCCTTGGAACTTTGGAATTCGGAGGTTTGGAACTGGGGACCCTAATCCCCATTGAATTTCGAATAAAAACGGGGACTGAGTTTCACCTCTAATGCAAACATTGGCTTTTGAAAACTAACCTTTTGGGGCTGTGGGGCTGTATTGGCTTCATTATAAAAAAAACCAAACCAACCGGCTGTGTAATTTAGAGTTATTATTATTATTATTATTATTAACAAACATTTATATAGCGCCAGCAGTGTACCTGGCACTTTACAAAGTAATAAAATAGACAGGGTCCCTGCCCCTAGGGCTTACAATCTGAGAGACAGGAGCTGGGGGAGAGACTTAGGAAGGGGAACAGAGGGAGAGACAAGGGGTCTAACATTCATGAAGATGCGAGGTCTCAAGTGCACGTACTTGGCTTGGTTACGATGAGAATGACAGCAGGCAGGTCCATGTTGCAAGGATAAGGGTAAACCGATCGTAGGTATAGGAATAGTGGCTCAGCAGGATAAAGAGTCAGACAGAGCAGAGCGAAAGAGGTGAGTTTTAAGGAGAGATTTGAAGGTATGAAGGGAGGGGGCAAGGCGGATGTGGACAGGGAGGGAGTTCCAGGCATGGGGGGCAGCAAGTGAGAAGGGACGAAGGCGCTTAGGGGAGCAGGGAAGGCGTGGAAGGGCGAGAGGGGACAGAGGAGGAGCGAAGTGCACGGGCTGGAGTATGGAGGGCGATAAGTGCAGAGAGGTAGGGGGGGGAGCAAGGTTGTGAAGAGATTAACTGTGAGAGAGTTGAACTGAATGCAGATTCTAAAGCCTGTTTGCCAAATTTAACCAATCTTAATCCTCAAAATCTGGAGTTTGGGTGTGCCTGTTTCTACACTTAATTAGAAGAATAACACCAGACTAGTGGTGTACCCTGTAATACTTGCTGAGAGATTAATAGCATCTGGGGATTTTGCCATTTTTAAAATGAGACTTTCATATGTTCTCTGAGTACAATAAAAAGCATAGAATTAAGTCAGAAACCCAGGATACCACTGGAACTAGCAATGTAGCAGCACTGAGACCAAGATACTTCAGGGGCGTATGCTAGCCTAGGATTGATCTTTGCTAGTCTTTGTTACTTTATTTTGCACTATTATAGCCTTAAGAGCTGCAGGTTCCCCATAGCTTGCTAAAGCAACTGTTTTCAATTGACAGCAGTGTAGACTTGTATGAATCATGCTACCACAGAGCTTGAAAAACACTAGAATACAATATAAAAGTGATGAAAGGAAAATGTTAGTGCTACTTACTTGCTGTATAAAGATATGGTTTGTTTCCTATGTGTGCTGCTTAAAATGCACATGTAGGATTGTACAATGTAGGATTGTAGGATCATACTAGGATGGTAGAGAATGCATCAGTAAGCAGTCTATGAGGGTGAGAACCTAGAGAAATACTGATAGAAGAAGTAAGTTTTTAGGAGGGATTTGAAGGTAGGTAGGTAGGTACTGTATATGTTTAGGAAGGGAGTTCCCGGTGTAGAATATTCCAGGTTCCAGGTATTGTTGTGTGTTTCTCAGAGCTTGCAAAAGCTAAAGGTCTTGAGGAGTTCCAAAACTTTTTTTCCGGTTGTTGACCCCACTGGGAGACAAATGAAATCCCTGTGAGCCCAAGCGTTGGAAATCTGCATATCTAATTGTGCAGATCTGGTGTCATTGGGATCCTGGTTTTTTTAGCAATGTGGGATCCTGCTTCGAATCCAGATTCCTAGTTTGGGAACCCCTAGTATAGAGATGGTATAAATTAAGGAAACAATTTGAACACAAAGCTGGTTAAAGCCAACCCCAGGATTCGGCACCTAAGTACAAGTGGCCTGACTTTTCAGAGATGCTTAGCAGAGCTGAAACAAATTTCCATGGTGAATACCATAATTGTCAAAAGTACCTGCTTCAATTTGGGTCCGATGAAGCCAGTGCAAAACATTCTTCTTGCCCTTGTTCAAATATTCATTTTGGTATTTCAAGTTTTTGTTTTGTTTGGTATTCTCTAGAGCTGAAGGTAGCTGAAAAAATAAGTAAAATTGTAGAATACAGACAGAAAATAGCAGTTTGGGTAATGACCAAGACTGTGTGTGACTATGTGCTCTGTGGGGTTTCCATGGAACAGGTATTCCATGCTGTTTTGTTTTTCCTCCAACTTTTAAGTATTTTTTTTTAAAAAATGAAAATTTTGGTTATGTCATTTGTACATGCATGATTGCCGAAAAAATAGTGAAATGACCAACAAATCAAAACAACCAAACTTGGAATTTGGAAGAACTGAAACAGAATATCTGAACAATTGGATACATGATTACCTGTTTTAGTCATGGCTATTGTTCAAGTACTTGAAGGGCTACCCAGAAATGTAATACCCATGAATAAAAAACTCGCTACCCATTTCAGCTCTAGCTGTTTTTGGTCTTTTTGTTTTGGATATTTCAAAAATAATTAAAACTCTCTGGAAAAAGAGGACTGTTAATGAATATGAAAATTGTTGGTTTGGTGCAAATATTAATAGGGATATTTGGAGTACAATCTGAAAGGGCAATTAATGTTTGCAAATTCCAGATCTGGTATTCATTTCAGCTCTGGTGCGGAGTACTTACAATCCCATTGAAACCAATGAGAGCCGCAAATCCTTGCTATCTCAAAAAATCGTGGTGTTCTGACACTTGGCACCCAAATACTTTTAAAATTTGGCCAAAATAGATAGCTGAATTATTTTCATTCCATTTCAAGAATGGAAGTGTGATTGCACTGAGTCAAGTGTATGATGTTAAAGTGTAAACGGTATATTTCAGAAGACAAAGAAGTGATTTTGTTAAGATGAAATATCTGTGTGTCCAAAGGGTGCCGATTGGTCTTAATGTGACAAAGCATTTGAGCTACTCATTGCCCTGGGCTGTCTTCTCCATCAGTATGCAGATGTGTGTGGCTTTTTACTATATACAAATAGAGTCAAGGTGCGTCCCTCTTTCATTCACATTTAAACTCTTGTATCTGGACTGATTTAAAGCCAGTGAAAGGTGAGTGTTTGGAATGTAACTCAGTACAGTACTGTGGGTATAGCACTGAAAGGTGATATATATCTGGCTTTGTCTCAAACGGTGGTGCAAATCCACTTGGCCCTCATGAACGTGCTGTCTCTAATTTGAGTAGATGGCACTGCAGTCTCCAGGATCACTAAGTTAGTCATTTTCTATAAAAATGTGCTGTTCGTGTCAGGCTGTAATAAAATACCAGAAGGTATAAACTTGACAGCAGTTATGCTCAGAGTAGACAGAATTTGTTTACCTTGTGACTTAAAATCTTAAGGAAAGAAAGCCAAAAATGTGTGGTGGGGAGTCCTTTCCAAAATAAACCTTGTGTTTTTCTGTATGTTTTGAACTGACAGGAAAGTGGAAGTCAGAAGAGTGGAGCGATAGTGTGCAAGTGGGACAATTGTAGACAGTTTCAGCGTTTGATAGGGATGGGAAATTGGACTGAAAATTGGAATTGAATCAAAATGTGAATTGAATTCACTTGAATCGTATTTGAATCTGATTAAAATTGGAATCGGATCATATTTTTTCCCCCATTGACTTCAGTGGGAAAATTTCCCATTAAAGTTAACGGAAAATCGAACCTGTTTAGTTCAGTGGGACATCATTCTACACCACAATCCTAGAATGGTGACTGGGCCAAAGAAGAGCCTAGAAAATTGCAACAGCAGAGAGGAGGGGGAAATCGAACTGATCCAATGAAAATCGAGTGGATCAGATTAATCCGATTCTGATGAAAATCGAGTGAATTGGATTAATCTGATTCAGATTTTCCCATCCCTAGTTTTTCAGTTGTGGAGCTGATAGTGCCATGGAATAAATGAAAGCAATCTCTCAAGTTAAAAATAAATTATATATTTAAAACGGATCAGCATGATTGACCTATTAACTACAATTTAAATAATAAGGAAAGTCATTTTTTAGCATGTGTACTGTTTGTTCACTTTTCTATTTTGCTTTAACTTGGATAATGAAAATAAGACTAGGCAATTTTTTGTGGTACTTTTGAGTTTAATCAGTTGCACTTTAAATTCTCAAAAATGTTTGTATTAATCTTGTGAGTTGTGTTATTTTAACTGGAAATATGAAGGCTTTGGGGGAAAAAAATTAAAAACAGAAGGAAGTTATCTACGGCATTGTTTAGCTTTGAAAATTAAGACATTTTGAACCGGATGTGACATGATAAAATTTCTTTAGTCATAGGATTACACTGTATTTCAGTTTTCAAATAGATTTTCACCATAAGCTACTAAATGGAAGGGTAGATTTTTCAGTTAAGTATGGTTAGCTTGACCCACACAAACACAAGAAGTACACAGTCCTTTGACCAGACAATGGGTAGAAACGAATGTAACGGTGACCCGCTGTGGCCTGCTTTTTCATGCTTTGGCCTGTGAACCACCGGAATGTCTGTTGAGGGGCTGCCAGATGTTGGCCTGGGATTGATCCTGGGCATGTTGGAGACTAGCCTGGGGTCTGACCCCCAGATTAGCACTAGGTCACAGCCCGGACTGCGTTCCACCTAATTGGGGATTTGGGGCAAGCAGGCCACAGTGGGCTATCACGTCTGCTGTGGCTTGCCATGACCTGGCCCAGATTGGATCTGCCATGGCCAGCTGTCATTGGTCACCATAGCTGCCTATAATGGTGGAGGTGGGGTGCTAGGCGGAGCATGGGGGTGGGGCCAGCTGGCTGCATGTTTGTACGTCTCCCCACCTTCTCTGGCAGCCCAGCTGCGGGAACATGTGTTGGGCAGTCTGACCCAGTATGGACTGTGTCCTTCATGGCTTCCTCACCTGGGTAGGGTTGCTATCATATTTGTTTCCACCCAGTGTGCATGCTGGTAGTTAGCACAGGCATGAGATTTGCACTAACTGTTAGTACACGTACACGTGCTATTGCGCTGGAGGATGATGCCTCAAAGGTTTTTTTTGTACATCACTGTTTTAAGTGGTAAAGCCTACAGAAA
Organism: Sphenodon punctatus; assembly: GCA_003113815.1. Lineage (NCBI taxonomy): Eukaryota > Metazoa > Chordata > Lepidosauria > Sphenodontia > Sphenodontidae > Sphenodon > Sphenodon punctatus. Next base: position 1,150,284 of record QEPC01001637.1, on the reverse strand, counting down.
AGCCAGTGAAAGCATTGCATAGCAATTTACCACAGATTTATTTGTTACATGTGAACATTTCTACCACATGTTACATGTGAACATTTCTACCACTTGATAATTCCTTGGAAATTCCTAGAAGAAGTTTCCTGGAAGTTCCGCAGGAAGATCTCTTGTGGAGTACTGTAGATTTACCACATGGTAGGAGTATTCACAAGTAACAAATCTGTGTTGAGTTATCATGTGGTGCTATTGATAGTTTTTGCTTTTCTTTGTTTTTTTACCACTTAAAGTAGTATGGTTAAACACTAGAAGAGGAACTAAATAGTTTCTTCAAACTATGACTTTGAAAAGTTGGGACCATAAATAAAAGAACTTCTAAAAGTCAGGAGAATGGAAGGTCCATGGACATAAGGAAATAATAGTTACTTGTTTTATAGACCTACGAGAGACGAAACAGAGCATTTCTCACAAACACTAGCTCAACTAAAGGTTGATCACAATAATCTCAGGTGATGCTTTGTACCTGGTGCAGGTGCAACAGAATTCACTGAAGCTTCTAAGCTTTTGTTTTTGATGTCCTGTTTGATGTGTATTATATTGCTTAGAAATACTAGCATTATCTTTTTAAAAGACCTTTGTACTACGTGTAGCCCTGCAACTGTTACATCACAGACTTCAGTGAAATATCTGAGAAAGTCAATAGGAAACTAGACCTTGATCCAGGAAAGTATTCAACTTTAAACATATGCTTCCGTCTCATTAACTTCAATGAGACCAGAGACTGTACTTAAGAAGATAAGCAGGTGCTTAGGGGCTTTCCTGAATTAGGGCTCAAGTAGACGACAAATAACAGGATCAATACCATTCTGAGTAAGCCTAGTTTTTAAAAAGACTTCTAAGGGGAAGGTAACTGAGTCCTTCGGAAGATCGTGTGCATATCGGTTTTGTTATATCAATAACAAAAATGAAATTTGCCATTTTCATTATTATTATTGCAATAATGACAAAAATAATAAATCAATAACAATAACAAAAGTTATTGATTTAGTTATTGCCTAGCAGCCTGGCAGGTGTTTTTTGAAGGGAAATGTGGCAAGGGGAGGAGGGAGCAGACATCTCAGATCCAGAAACAGTGTTGAACTCTTGAACTGGGACTGTGATGGGAGGGGAAGGACCTGATGGATGTAATCGTTGGCCAATGTGCAGCGCAAGCAGGTCCCAGGCAGTTGAATGGCACCCTGTGATTGCTCAGTGACTCCTGCCTCAGAACCAATCAGGGGAGCTCTGAGGGAGGGCAGAAAATTACATTTTAAAACTATATTTCCTCCCTTGTCGTACAAAAAATGTTCTCAAATACCATACATACTTCTAGCAAAGACAACACCTGGATAATCAGCCATGTGAAATGTCCTGGGCATAGCGATTACTAGCAGGTACCTTGCTGCCTTTGAGACAGGTGGTATTTTTTGGGATTGAAGACATTCTAAAGAAAGACATTCTATAGAAGACATTCTGTGGTTCGACTCCATGGTCAGTTGTTTATGGCAATGGTTCTCAAACATATTATACCGTGTCCCACACCTTTCCCATGTCTTTGGTACCTGAGGCCTCTCCACTCCACACACAAGTAGGGATGTGCGAATGCGGTTTGGATGTTCGGAGTTCGGGCTGAACTCGGCCTGTTCGGATGACCGAACCAAACGTCCGAACCGAACGTTCAAACGGCTGAATAGTTCGGAAAAGTTCGGATGAGTTCGGATAAGTTTGGGGGCAGGAAAAATGTGACTTTGAGCGGGAAAAACGTGACTGGAAGGGGGAGGCAGCTGAGAAGCAGACTTCCTGGCACCAGGGGTGGAGACCAGGGGTGGTTTCAGGGCCAAATGATACTGATACTGAAAAAATGTTCGATTTTGGTATCTGTATCGATAGCGCTATTTTTGGATGTTCATCCGAGTTCGGCCAAACCGAACTCCGCTGAACCGAACAACTGAACCCAAACTCGGGTTTTGAACCGAACGACCCAACGTCCGAACATCTGAACCGTGTTCTGTTTGCTCATCCCTACACACAAGTATGTAGTAGGGCTGAAACAGCTATGACAACCGGTATGTTCCTTCCCACAAACAAATATCCCAAATCATCTTTGCTACTGTTGTGAAATTATTTTGTTTTGGTATTTTAGTCACTTTGGTATCTTGAAATTTCATGCTTATTGCTGGTGGAATACCAAAATGACCACAATACTGAATACCAAAATGAACATGAACCACAAACAAAGTGGGAAGCAAATATTGCTTAATTAAAATATATTCAAATACACAAAATTAATTTAATTTGGTATTCACAGCAAGTACTTGTTTGATCCCCAGTCCATACACCTTGCTCTCTCTTTCTATTTCCATCTTACTATACCACCTTTTGGGAAATTGCCTCTTAGCTCAGTCAATGTATAGCTAGTGGTTTGATGGCTGTACTCTGCCTTGTTCCTCCCCCAGTCTATCTGTCCATTGCCCAGTTTGAGAAGCACTGGTGAATGGGAAGCAAGTTGAATAGGATGCCATGTGAAAGGTGGGGTGCCAGTAAAGCAATCACATTTGCTGTATTTTTGTAAGTAGTGGAAAGGTTCCCTGTGGAGATCCCTAATTTTCAGCCATAGGGATTTTCATGGGGAACCACACATTACACAGCATTTGAATAAATTTAATGGATATCTCAGAATCCATGATAATGTGAAAAATACATAGCCTTAAATAATTTATCTGACAGGCAAACATTTTTGCTTTTGAAAGTAAGAGTTAAAGGGTGGAGGGGCAGATGTCATGGAGGGACCTCGCAGTGTGGAGGGGCAGATGCTGACTGTACAGATGAGCTGCCACTTCCTTCTCTAACCATTAATTGAAACCCATATTCAATTAAATAGACTCATTAGACAGGAATGTCTGTTAACAAGAACTAACAAGGTAATGATTTTCAATTATGCTTTTTAATATTCTCTGTCTGTCTTCTCCTTTTGTGACAGGTGTGTTTATACATTTGCCATTGACTACATGTTAGTAACTGCAGTCTAATTCAGAGCTGAGTTAGGGGTAATCCCAGAAGGTGTAAATACTTAAGTCTCCGGGAACACTTTTCAACTGTGGCTTGATTATGCCGCTTGCTGTAGAACTGTGACTGACTGCTTCAAACGTTCTTGTAACAATCAGTGGCCTTTCAGATTCGTGCCACATGTTGCCTTCACTCCTCCTGCAGTATATATGCGGCAGTCTCAAATAAAACAACTTTTATTGCCTGAACTTTGTTTCTCTCTTCTGCCAGCAGATTTCAAACTTCTAATAAATTCTTTATTGCTTATCATACCATTTTACAAGCTGTTGCCTTCTGTAATTTCAGTCATTTCCCTCTTTAAAATATCAATCAGCATTTCAAACATATAATATATATATAAAAAATATATCTCAGAACAGATAAACCCTAGGGCATTCCAGGTTACAAAAGATAGTCCGACAGGTTCATGTCTCTTATATTCCATACTGTTAACCCCGGTGAGGTACAAAAAAGTCCAAGAAAAAATAATTTTTCTCTTTTTAAAGTAGATGATTTGGAGCTCAATCTTCCCAGCACTTACATATGTGAGTAACTTTGTGCATAAGCCTTTGAACAGAACTGTCTATGCAGAGTAGCATTACTTGCTTATGTACATGCTTTCAGGATCAGAATCTTCCATTAAAGCCATTCTTGTGTGCATGTGTTTGTGTGTGAGAGAGAGCAGGTGGGGAGAACACCCAGCTCAAGACTCATATCTGACCTGACAATTGACCCCTTTCCCATTCCTGGATCTGGCCCATGAGTACAGTTCCTAACATCAAGTACTGAAAAAGAGAGTAAGCGCTTGGGAAAGGAATGGACAAAAGGGCATGTATTTACGGATAGGGGTGGATCCCTGGTACTAATCCACAATCCGAGACGCCCTCTGCCTCGGTCTCATCACCGCAGGGCCCCTTGGTTTACTGAGGGGCTGCGGTGTATGAAACGAGTAGGCAGGAGGCTGGAGCGACGCTGGCATTGGACTCGATCTGACCGACTTCTCCATAGGGCACATTTGCGGTCCTATGTTGAGGCTGTGCGGACAGCAAGGAGGGAGTTCGTTGCTGTCTTCATAGCGTCTTCGAAGTCACGCCCAGCGGAGCTGTTTCGGGTGGTGCGGGGGCTGGTCAGTCCGGCCTCCCTCCGTCTGGACGGGGACTTGCCCCAAGCCCGCTGTGAGGAGTTTGTCACCTACTTCGCAGACAAGATCGCTCAGATTCGGAGCGACTTCGATGCTGGATTAGGGGCAGTAGGTGGAGAGCGCAAGGGGGTGGAGTTGGTCCAACTTTGTGGGGGGAGTTTCAGGAAGTGACGCCAGCCAATGCGGTGGATGTCCTGGGGTCTGTGCGACCCCAGGACAGCCACCAGTTGTAAACTTGATCCGTGCCCGTCCTGGCTGGTGAAAGCCTCCAGAGAGATGTTGGGGACGGTGCTGGTGAAGGTGGTCAATGTGTCCTTGCAGCAGGGAAGGTTGTTGCCTAGTCTCAAGGAGGCTGTGGTGCACCCCCTGCTGAAAAAACCATCATTGGATGTGGATGCACTCGCCAGCTACCGTCCTGTCTCTAACCTTCCCTTTTTAGGGAAGGTTATTGAGCGGGTGGTGGTGACCCAGCTCCAGGCGCATCTAGATAGCATTGGTTTCCTGGACCCTTTTCAATCTGGGTTCTACCCCGGCTATGGCACCGAGACGGCGTTGGTGGCCTTGGTCGACGACCTCCGCCAGGAGATGGATGCAGGATGTTCAACATTTCTCATCCTGCTAGATCTCTCTGCCGCTTTTGGTACCGTGGACCATGGGCTGCTGTTGAGACAACTGCGTGACCTGGGGGGTCTGGATGGGACTGTTCTTGAATTGTTCCGTTCATTCCTCTCAGGGAAAAGACAGCAGGTGGTGCTGGGAGCTGAGAAATCTTGACCCCACGCTTTATCCTGCGGCGTTCCGCAGGGTTCTATTCTGTCTCCATTGTTATTTAATGTATACATGCAGCCCTTGGGGGAGGTTGTGAGAGGGTTCGGGGTGTGATGTCACCAATATGCTGATGATACTCGGTTGTACCTCTCTTTTTCAGCTGACGCAGACCCTGCCGTCTCGCTGCTATCCCAGTGTTTGGAGGCAGTGGTGGAGTGGATGTGGCAGAGCAGACTGAAGCTCAACCCCAATAAGACGGAGGTGATGGTGGTGGGGAGAGCGAAGGAGGTGTCAGCCCCCCTGGTTGGGGGGGGCGCACCCTCCCGTAGCTCGGCAGGTTCGGAGTCTGGGGGTGATTTTGGAAGCAGATCTCCGCCTGGAACGGCAGGTGGAGGCAGTGGTGAAGGCCGCCTTCCATCAGTTGTATCTGGTGCGGAGGCTGCGTCCATTCGTCTTTGGCCCGGACCTAGCCTCCCTCATCCATGCCTTTGCCACCTCGAGGCTGGACTACTGCAACGTGCTCTACGTGGGGCTGCCCTTGTTCCTGGTTCAGAGGCTGCAGCTAGTGCAGAATGCGGCGGCCCGCTTCCTGTCAGGGACGGGCTGTCGGGAGCATATAACACCTGTGCTCTGGACTCTGCACTGGCTGCCGATAGCGTGCCGAGCCAGGTTCAAGGTATTGATGTTAATATACAAGGCCCTACACGATCTGGGCCCCTCATACCTTAGGGACCGCCTTGCAATCCGCGCCCCATTCGGTCTGCCACGAGTGCCTTCTTGGAGGTCCCCCGTGTTAAGCGGGGACCACAATGGAGAGGGCATTCTCACTGGCTGGGCCGCACCTTTGGAACTCCCTCCCGGAGGAAGCTCGCCTGACCCCAAGCCTTTTGACATTTCGGCGAATTTGTAAGACCTGGCTGTTCACCCAGGCCTTTGGGGAGTGGGGTGGGTGGGTGGGTTAGGGGGTGTTTTATCTTCCCCCACCCTTATTTATTATTATTCCAGCCTGTTTTACTGTAATGTTTTAATTTTTTTATATATATAAATTGTTTTTATTATGAACTTGTTAGCCACCCCAAGCTGTTCGCAGGAGGGGTGGGATACAAATTGAAAAATAAATAAATAAATAAATAAAATTTGTACTCTCTCTTTCCTTCCTCTTCCTTCCTTCAGTGTGAGTGCACACTTTAAGCACCCCTAACCCCACCTTCTGTTCAGCTCATGCCACTTGTACTAATTTGGCCTACAGGTAGGAAAAAATCCTAGAGCCCTGATGTATATTCTGTTAGAATTTCTCTTTTGGTGATTGCAGCATAATCTGTTTCTACTATGCTCAGTAGCAGAGGAGCCTTCTACTCACTTTGAAAGTACAAACATGGTAAACTCTGCTCATGTCTTCTAGAATCTCATGATCTTTATGGTCCTCAAACCACCAGATGTCAGATCCGAAGGCAGGGCCAGCTTTCCTGCGGGGTGGCTGCCTCAGTCCTCACTCCTGGGGGCCCCCCACGCTCAGGCCCCCCAACTCCTGGCCACTGTCAGTCTTAGCCAGGGAGTGAGAGAGAGGTCAGGCCTCTGTCTCTCTCTCACTCTGGCTGAGTCTGATGTGATTTCAGATGTTACGTTTTTGGCATTCACGACAGTCAACCTCAGACAAACACTGGCAGTGGTGAAAGAGCCTTGCATGTCTGTTGGCCCGTATCCAGATATTCACTACAGTCAAACACGGGCCAGGGTGAACCTAACCACGCTTCGTGAGGTCGGGGCGGGAGGAGGTCAAGAAGTGTGGTGAATGCTCACCAAGGCAGGGGTGAATGAAATGTAACATCTGAAGGGAAAACCCCGGCCGCAGTGGAAGGAAATGACCACAGGCTGTGGGGAAGGCACACAGCGTCGCTGCTAGGCAACCGACAACAAGCGGCACACGGAGGGAGATTTAAAGAGCAGGCAGCAGTAGGGGAACGTGGCGGAGCAGTCGATGGAGAGGAGGGTGGAGGAAACCGAGCGGAGGATGGAGCGAGAGGGTGAGGAGGAGTTGTAGCAGCAGCAGCAGCAGAAGAAGGGGAAACCCGGCCCAGCGGAGGACACCCAGCAGCACACCTGTGGCCACCCCGGAAGAATGTACGGGGTGCAGCTGGGAGGGGGGGTCGGAGCCAGGGAGAGGAGGGGCACGGGAGGGAAGGAGGGACCACAGCTGCCAGGAGCCTACCCAACAGCCCCTATCATTCCCCCAAACAGACCATCAAGAGGGCATGCGCCCCGGAGGAAGCCGAGGCTGGAGGGAGCCAGGGCCAGGTGGGGGCAGCCGCGGAGGAGGAAGAGGCAGCGGAGGGGCCGGCACCCAGGTGGTGGTACCAAAGGGGGGTCAGTGGGGGCTCCAGGAGATCTACGACCTCATAGCCATCTAGGTGACACCCGAGATACAGGGCGAGCTGGCAGTCAACACCAGGAATGAACAGGTGTTCGCCCAGATAGCCACGGAGATGGGGGAGGCCAGATATGACAGAATGCCCACACCGTGCCGGACAAAAATAAAAGAACTGAAAATGGGGTTCAAGGACATAGTGGACAACATCCGGCACTCTGGGTGGGCGACACATGCCTCCCCCTACATGGACGCGTTGAGCTGGGTGCTGTACCGCAAGGGCTCCATAGTGGCCCAGCACCCGGTAGGAGGGGGTGCCCAGGAGGAGCGACCCACAGAGGAGGACCCCTCCCTTGCAGCCGGAGATCCCTGAGCAAGCCCCTGCACAGGGCACTAACACCATGGAGGAGATGCCAGGGACCTCGGGCACACGCGGCCGATGCACCTCCAGCCCTTCCTCCACACACACGCCCCAGCGGACTCCAAGGAGGTGGAGGGGAAGGAGGAGATAGTCACCCTGACCCTCACAGTCTGCTGACCCGGAGATCAGGCAGACACCAGCCCCAGCGACCGCCCAGCCTCTGAGGGAATGGACACCAAGGGAACAGGTAAGGGCAGGACAGGGCACATGCACGGACCCCAATGGGAGGGGGGGCCAAGGCAGTGGAAGGGGATGGCAGCTGTCCCTCCCCCACAGCCCCAAAGGCAGGGATGGGTCACGGGCAGAGGTAGCGGCACAGGGGGTGGGTGGTGCCTGTGCCGGGGGGGAGGAGCACACAGAGCACGGAGACGGGAAGGGGGACTGGGGAACAGCACCCCACATGATAAACTGACCCCTATATCACTCCACAGAGTGACATTGAGCACGGGAGGGCCGTGGCCGTGGGCCACCGGTTTCACCGGCCCAGAGGATACGAGAGCACTGAGCGTGGGTGCGCAGGTGGAGGGAGGACCTCATGCAGGAGCTAGTGGCGACCAGCACACACAAGATGGAGGAGATGGTGGTGGCTGTCAACCAGATGGAGGAGGGGACAATGAGGGCACTGCAACAGGTGGAGGGGAGGGTCCAGGCGCTGGTGACAGAGATGAGGAAGGACCGGTGGCTGCTGAGGCGGGACATGAACCAGCAACTGGAGGCACTCCAGGCCCACTCAGACTGGCAGGACCGACGGGCCGAGGAGCATGCGGCAAACGGAGGAGATGCTGGAGGCTGTCAACCGGCTGGAGGAGGGGACAATGAGGGTCCTGCAACAGGTGGAGGGGAGGG
>QEPC01001637.1:1090605-1141542 GCA_003113815.1 Sphenodon punctatus | reverse complement strand
CAGCAGCCAGTCCATCAGGCCCTGATACGACAGCAGGCGGCGCAGGGGGGGAGGGGCCAGGGCCCCTCAGGGGCATAGGACAGGTAGCCTCGGTCATCCCAGTTGCCCGGGGAGGGGCCATCCAAGGGGCACCAGGGGAAGGGGGAGGGGCAGGGCAGCATAGGGGATGGGGAAGGGAGGGGGCACCTGGCACCACTGACGGGGGTGGGAGGGGTGATGGGCACAAGGGCACATGGGTGTAACGAGGTAGTGGGCGGGACTGGGGGAGCACAATAAATTGTCAGTGGCACACCTAAATCCGTCCGAGTGCTTTATTTCATGCTGGTACAGGGCTCTAGCAGCATCGGTGTGGCTGCGGTCATGGTGCAGGTCTGGTTGGGAGAGTCCAGGCGACAGGGGCCTCAGGGATGGGCCAGGCGCTCAATGTGACGAGCCAGCACTGCCCTGATGCGCTTGGCATAGCGGTACTCACGGGGGTTGGGCACATCAGCATACAGCGGTACTGGACCAGGCAGGCGTCGGGAGGGGGAGTTCTCCAGAGTGGCCCCGTCAGACTCACATATGTTGTGGAGGACACAGCAGGCTCCAATGACAAGGGAGGAGCTCTCCACTGTATACTCCAGCCGGCCGGCTAGGCATCACCAACGCTGATTGAGGACACCGAAGGACCTCTTGACCACGGTGCGAGCTGTGCTGAGGTGGGTGTTGAACGCTGCTGAGCTGGGGTGACGGGTACTGGGAATGCCTTCATCAGCCATCTCTTCAGGGGATACGTCGGGTCGCCAGTGATGCATGGGGGCATCATCACCCCCTCTATCTGGGTCATTCGCATGTCTGCGAAGTCCCCTCTGTACATGTGGGCAAACAGCGGGGAGATGGTGAGGATGCGGGCATCATGGCTGCGGCCCGAGTGTCCAGTGAATATGTCCGTGAAGCACCCCCAATGGTCCACCAGGCCCTGGAGCTGCAGCGAGTGGTAACCATGCCAGTTTATGTACTTGGCCGCATCGTCGTCTGGGGGCCGCAGGATCACTATATGGGTGCCATCGATCGGCCCCATGCAATTGGGGAAGCCCAGAACCTGGAAACCCACCATGACAGTGTCCTTATCAACCAGCTGGATAACGCACTCCATGAGCACCCCCTCCACAGCCTCACAGACGTCCCGCACCAGGCACGCCACAGTAGTGATCCCCACCCCAAAGTGCTGGGCAACGAACTGGCAGGAGTCCAGGGTGGCCAAGGCCCATACAGCGATGGCGATCCGCTGCGGCACGGGGATGGGTTCCCTCATAACGGTCCTCAGGGGCTCGAGCCACTCCCGCAGCCACTCTGCCAGGTGCATGAGGGTGCGCCTGTCCATTCAAAAGTGTCTGACCCAGGTGACATCGTCCCACCATGCCAGCACCCTCTGCCACCACTGATGAGCCCTCGGCATGACCCACGTGCGCCTCTGGATGGGCATGGCAAGCTGCAGAGCTAGGTACCTCGCAGCCCTCTCCCACGCGCTCCTGGACAGCAGACCCTTGATGCCGGCTGGTAGGTTGTTGGCTTGTAGTAGCGGCCTGCTGTAGGCCAGTCCGAGATTCCATGCCGTCCCCAGGGCTAGGAGCCACCGGGCTAGCTGCGTTACAGGTGCGCGCCCCCACCCTGGCCATGTACCACTGCTGCGTGTGCATCCCGTGCCACTCCTCTGTGATGAGCCTCAGCAGCGCCACATGCTCCCGGAACCACTCTGCAACCACCTGTAGTAGGGCTATGCGAGCTCCCAGCTGGATGCGATCCATCCCTGCGGGTGTGGCCGCTCCGTTGGTCAGGGTCACGGCTGTGGAAATGTGCGCTCGCTTCCGCCCCTGAACACGCCCCTGTGCCACATATGTGCACGCTTCCCCTCCCCATTGGCCTAAGGGTGAGCACGTGCACTGTGAGGAGCTGGGGCTCGCCTCCTTCCCTGAGGGGTGCATACCGGACATGATGGGGGGGCCTTGCGGCATGGAGTACTGCTAAGATGGCTTCTACTCTGTGTGTGTGTGTGCCTTCCCGGGATATGTGACCTGCCTGTGTGAGGGTGGCCCTGCCCTGGCCGTGTCCTACTTCATCAGCGTGCAGGGTGCCTGTGGGTGTCCATGCTCCCACAGCGCTGCCTACTGCCATCTGCTGGAGCTGTCCCATCTGCCCTGGCTCCCGCTGCAGATGATTATGGCCTGCCCCCCCCTGGGCCAGAGCTGGCGGCCCTGTGGAGGTGTGCAGCCGCTCTGATGTACAAATCGGGATGGGCTCTACGGATCCCTTTGAGGCCTTCTACCTGATCTCCTTCCACATGGCCAGGCGAGGCTTCTGCCGGGGACTGTGGCAATGGCCCCACTATGTGCACCTGCTGTCATTACCACCCCCTTCACCCAATGGGAGCCCCTGCAGCTGGGTGTGGGGTGCACCAGGCCCATCTGACATCCGGCTGCCTCCTCAGTGCCTTCCTTCCGCCTGTGGCCTGGGTGCTCATGCCAACGCTTGGTGCCTCCTTGGGACTGCTGGACCCCATATGACCCGCCTCCACCTGCCTGCCTGTCGCCCTCTCGCCTGGGACCTGCGGCTGCCGACCTGGAACCCTCCGTGTGGCCTCCTGTGGAAGTGTCGCTGACAGCCCTCTGTCTCTGTGAGCTGCCTCCCCCACCCCTGCGCCCCGCTTTCCTGCCCCTGGCCTGGGGCCCCCTGTTCTGTGGAGCTGGGGCTGCTCCCCTGCCTTGGTGGCCCTTGACCATGGCCCGGCCTTCAACTGGCCCCCTGGCTGCCTTGGAGAGTGTGACTGGGGCCCCCCCATGCCCTTCCTCCCCTGATGCAGGCAGGTGGGTGGGCTTTCCGTGCCTTAGTGCGGTGCCTCTCCTCGCGCACTGGGTGTGCTTCTCCATTGGACCCTGGCTCTGTGGCGGGCCATTGTGTGGATTCCCCCCCTCCCAGACTGGGCCCCGTGCCCCCCTTGCTGTTGCCCCTTCTCCCGCGCCCTGTCTCCGCTCGCTCCCGCGCTGTATGCCTCTGTGCCTGGCCGGTGCCGCTTGTGTCCTCAATAAATGCCTGTTGTGCTTCACAGTGCCTTGTGCTGCCTCCTGTCTCCTTGGGCTGCTGGGTCCCCCTTTCTCTTGCCCGCTGGGCTCCTGCCCCCTCCCCCTCCTGCTGGGCTGGTCGTGCCGGCCCCTCGTTCTCCCCTCCTCCCAGGCGTCCAACTGGCCGTGGGGGTTACCTGTTCCCCCCGATGTGTGCCTCCCTCTGCCCCTGTGCTCCGCTCCCCTTTGTTGTGTGGGTGTGCTGCTTCGTTTGTGTGTGTGTGCTTCTCGTTTTGAAGTGTGCGCACCTTCCGTGCGGCCGCTGTTTGCGAGCGCTGCTCGCGCTGCAGCTCCCTCCACCGCCTCCCTTCATGTTTCCCTTCCCTGGGCTGGGCCCTCCGCTGTCTTTGGCTTTGTTTGCCCTCCGGCGGCCATGTTTGCGTCCGCGTGACCCTGGTGCCTTGTGGGGGTCCCACCGCGATTCTCGCCACTGCAACACATCTGTTGGGTTCTCCCGGCCCGTGTTCTCTCCAGTTGGCCCTGGGCAGTGGTGCCTCCCCTGTCACATCTGTTGGGGCCGCGCGTCTCACCACGACTTGCGGTGACACCATTCACACCGGGGTGGGATTCACTGTGGTGAATTAACTGCGTCACATCTGAAATCACCCTGAGACAGGCAGTGGAGGAGGTCCCACCTCTCCCTCACACCCTGGCAACCTCCGGTGAGGGGCCCAGACCAGCGGTGGTGGTGACGGATGGGGTAAATGCCCCCAAATGGCTGGGCTTGGGGATGGGTGGAGGCGAGTGCCCCTTCACCCGTCCCCGAGCCCAGGCCTGGGTATTGCCCCCAGACTGATCCGGGGAGTGCCCCCTGAGCTGTCCGAAGGACTGTGTTCTCTTAAATTTAGTGGCCCAATCCTGCCAGCATTTGGAGTGAACTGTCACAAATCAATTTTGTAACAGGGGCAAGCTGGGTAAAGGAGTTTGGCCAGCCTGAGAGGTGTTGGTGCTTTAACCAGTTTGCCCCTGCCACAACATGGGTTTGTGATTGTTCTTCTGATTCATCCCCTACAAAGAATAATTCCAGCATGACTATCTCCCCAACATCCTCTGCAGTGAAGACTGAAGCAAAGAATTCAATTCATTCAGATTCTCTGCAGTGGCCTTATCCTCTGTTAGCATCCCTTTTAGCCCCTGGTCATTTAACGGCCCAACTGACTCTCTAGCAGGAGGCTTCTTGCTTCTGATGTACTGAATAGTTTTTGCTGCTTTAGAAATTTGGTCTCCAAATTCCCCTTGGCCTGACTTATTAATTTTTTACTTCTAATTTGGCAATGCTTATTTTCTATTTTCCTCATAAGGACTAGCTTTCCATTTTTGAAAGGATGCCTTTTAAAAAACTCTAATAGCCTCTTTCACCTCGCTGTTTACCCATGCTGGCAGAGGTCATCTTACTACCTTTTTTACTTGTGGAATACATTTAATTTGGGCTTTGAAGATGGTGTTTTTAAATAATCCCCATGCCTGTTGGAAATATTTAATCTTCACAACTGCTCCTTTTTGTTTCCCTCTAACTAGTTTCCTCATTTTTGCATAGTTCCCCTTTTTAAAGTTAAATGTTACTGCAGTAGTTTTATTTGTCATTATCTCTCCTATAAGTTGAATTTGATTATATTATGATCATTTTTGCCAAGCGGCTCCACCACTTACTAGGGTTGAAGCTTGATTGCGCGATTCTCGTGTTTCTTGATGAGAATCACTATTCTTGGCTCATTTTGAGAAACGAGAACCAGCCAAGAATCAGCAGCTTCTTGACTGGATTCTCATCGAGAAACACAAGGGAAAAAAAGAGAACTGTTCATTCACAAAATGGCCACTGGGGCCATTCTGTGCATGTGCAGCCCTTTTCCAAAATGCTACCTGCAGTGTTGCTGCCCTTTTCGGAAAGGGAAGCTGTTCTGTGCATACATAGCAGCCATTTTGTGCAGGGGCAGACTGGCTACCCTTTCCCAAAATTGGCGCCATTTGGGAAAAGGCTGTGCATGCACAAAATTGCCCTGGTGGCCATTTTGTGTATGCACAGTTCTTTTTTCTTCTTCTTTTTACAAAATATATTTCACAAGATTTCATACTACAGTTGAGATCACAATTCCTGGCATGAAATCTCACAAGATTCTCATGAGAACAAAAAAAGAATCTTGTTTCAGCCCTAACTGTTCAGCCCTTTTATTTATTTATTTATTTTATTTTTCAGATTTATATCCCGCCCCCTCCTGCAATGCAGCTCGGGGCGGCTTACAACAACAATAAAAACAATTAAAACAGTTAAAATATAAATATAAAATACATCAAAAAACAGGGTTAGGAAACAGTAATAAATAGATAAATGGGCAGGGGATTAAAATCACCCTCCCCCTCCCTCCCTCCCAAAGGCCTGGGCAAACAGCCAGGTCTTACAGTTCCGCCGAAATGTCAAAAGGCTTGGGGCCAGGCGAGCTTCCTCCGGAAGGGAGTTCCACAGCCGCGGCCCTACCACCGAGAATGCTCGCTCCATCGTGGCCCCCCGCTTAACACGGGGGACCTCCAGGAGGGCACCCCCGGCAGACCGCAGGAGCCGTTCCGGGGCGCGAAGGGCGAGGCGGTCCCTAAGGTAAGAGGGGCCAAGGCCGTATAGGGCTTTATAGATCATCACTAGGACCTTGAACTTGGCCCGGCACACTATCGGCAGCCAGTGCAGCGCTCGGAGCACCGGTGTAATGTGCTCCCGGCGACCCGTCCCCGTAAGAAGACGGGCCGCCGCATTCTGCACCAGCTGCAGCCTCCGGGCCAAGAACAAGGGAAGCCCCACGTAGAGCGCGTTGCAGTAGTCGAGCCTCGAGGTGACGAAGGCATGGATGAGGGAGGCCAGGTCCTTTGCACCAGGCCCTGCGCACCACTTAGAACTAGATCCAGACTAGCTCCTCCTCTTGTAGATTCCAGGACCAGCTGCTCAAAGAAACATATATTATGTAAACAAACATATATCCAAATAAATCTTTGCTAATTATGCAAAATGCATATTTATTAACTTGTTTAATTTACTTTTGGTAACATCATTTATTTGGTAATTTTTAATGGCATTTTGGTTACTTTGGTGGTGCTATTTAGTGCTATTGCACACCATAATGTTGCACAGGAGCATAACAAGGTGAAACAATCAGAACAAATATATGCTCCTGCAGGAAAGCTGGAAGTGAATTGTGCTTCGTTTCTGCTTCATCAAAATGGATTGAATTTGTTGAGTTCAGTATTTGTAGTGAACGTTAGTTTTAGCCCTAATTTGAATTTCATGATTTTATTACATCGGACTCGGGATTTTGACAATACTGAAACAGACCAAGGAACTATAGGGTGAAACAATGGTTTAGTTGATCTGTAAATAGTAAATGCTGTGATTGACATTCTGGGATCAGGGTTCTGCACATGGGGGACTAATTGCAGAAACTGGCTGTTGGTGCATCGTGGTTGTAACCCAGCAGAGAAAAGGGAGATATTCTGAGAGGTACAACTCCAGGAAAATACGCCTAATCAAATCAAATATTTATAAAGCAAAAGTAATTCCGACATCATGTGAAAAGCACCTAATTTGATTGACTGAGGAATATTTTCCTAAAGAACCAAGAGGAAGTTTCGTTGCTCAGGAGATTTATAACTACTGGATAAAGCAGTGGAAAATCCCCTATAGGGAACAATGCTGTGGTAGTGGAGTGATGGATGGCATGATATAATTGGGCTTTTCCAGATCTGGACTGATCTAATTTGGTTGATGGATAGGAGGAATCCATCATGAGAATGATTGCTATTCGCTGTAGAATATTATCAGTTTGCATTTTCCTCTATTTGTCCTTTTTAGCCCCAACGTTGTAAAGTGCTGGAGTCGCCAAAAGACCTAAACATGACTGTTTTAAAATAAATGTTTCATTCTAGGGGTGTTAACAGGCAGGACAGTAGGGGTGTGCACCAGGGCCCCATGTTGTTTTTCATTTTTTGTTACTGTTTTTGTTATATTTTTAAAATTTTATTTTCTAAATGCTTATATCCCGCCCCCTCCTGCACACAATGGCAGCTCGGAGCAGTTCACAACAAATTATTAAAATGTGTTGTTTTCATTTTTGTTAATTACAAAATGTTTTCCATTATTGTTGTTATCGGTACTGATTTCAAATGAAGATTTTGGTTTGGGAATCGTTAATAGTATTGATATACAAACAATATCTAGTTTTATTTATATAATATATATGTGTGCGTGTGTGTACAGAATCTAAGCTAAACCTAATCTATTTATAATAAAAAATATTCCTATCCTATAATAAAAACAGCCTAGTATCTAAGTATCTAATATCTCTCTCTATACAACTCATGTCTATATCTATATAATATATGGACAGGGGGAGACAGACAGGGGAAGGGAAAAGGAAAACTCATATATATACAACTAATATCTATATAATATATGGACAGGGGGAGACAGACAGGGGAAGGGAAAAGGAAAACTCAGAGGTGTAGCCACTATCTCTAATCTATCTCTATTCTTTATCTCTCATCTAATATATATATCTAAACTATACTACCTATATTTAGGTGTATAGGGGGAGACAGACAGGGGAAGGAAAAATGTAAGGGTAAGGAATAAGGATTAGAAAAGTAAGGTGGTAGGGATATATATGGGAGGATCTTTAGTGCAAGCCAAAGCAGATTCTGCAAATGCACCCTGACAGAGCAATAGCTAACACAGAACCAGAGTCAAGCAGTCCAGCCCTGCAGTATAAAGGGCTGCAGTGCCCTCCCCCAGAGCTCCCCTGATTGGTTCTTTGAGTCATTGAGCAATCACAGGGTGCCATTCAACTGCCTGGGACCTGCTTGCGCTGCTCATTGGTCAACAATTACATCCATCAGGTCCTTCCCTAGCCCTCCCATCACAGGCCAGTTCAAGAGTTCAACACTGTTTCTGGATCTGAGATGTCTGCTCCCTCCTCCCCTCGCCACATTTCCCTCCAAAAAACACCTGCCAGGCTGCTAGGCAATAATGAAATTAATAACAACTTCTGTTATTGTTATTGATTTAGTTATTTTTTGTCATTTCTGTTATTGCAATAACGATAACGAAAATGACAAATTTAGTTTTCGTTATTGATATAATGAAGATGACACGCACAACCCTAAAAGACAGTAGCTTATAGGAGCCTGGGGTTTAGCATGTCCAATGAAATAAACAGGCAGCCCTTTGCCCACTTTTCATGTGATTATGGCAGCCCCCACTCAGTGGCACTTGTGATCTTTTTTCCCCTGGGCCACCTGTCAGCTGGCTACGCTCACTAGTGATCTAGCTGGCCTTGGGCCACCTCTCAGCAGGGGAAGTTGAAGATTTTAGGGATGCAGGGGGATACTGGGATCTCTGTGGAGAGCTGGAGAAGGGAGCCCTGAGCCATGGAGACTCCAGGACAGCAGGGGGCTCTGGACGTCTGGAATCCCCGGGGCTAGGGTACAACCTCCTGTAGCTACGGAGATGGGAGTGGGGCAGTACACAGCAGGCAGGAACCCCGGGAGTGCAGCTCCTGCAGCAGCAGGTGAGTGCTGGCAGCAATGCTTGTGACCTGAAAGGAGTGAGTAGTTCCTCTTTCCAAAAGCAATTAGCGGAGCCCCATGTCTAACCCATGCAGGCTGCACCTTTACCAAAGCACCACCACCTCTCCCCTGAGGGAGCATTGCCCTGCGTCTGTGTGATCCTCTCTAAGGCGGGGGGGATTGTTCAGCGATCTCCCCCTCCTACACTCCAGTGCCAGCTCCCTCCAGCCACTGGCAGATCCCGAGCTGCAAGTGCTGCCGCCGGAGCTCACGGGCTGCTGCTGCTGTTTCAGGAGCTGCAATTCTGGGGTCCCTGCCTGCAGTGCGCTGCCCCACTCCCATCTCCACAGCTTCAGGAGCTCCTGCCCCAGCCCTGGGGGCACCAGGCTGGTGTGTGTGTGGGGAGATGGTCCTTTCAGAGGCTGGGGACAGTGTGATCTCCTCTCCCTCATCCTTCAGCTGCCCGGGCTCACTAGCGCTAACTCAGATGGAAAGAGGTGTCATGGCCAGGGACAGCTTCTTCCTTGGCTGTGACACCTCCCGCCCCCCATTCCATGTTCACTGCTCTTCTTTCCTGGTGGGAATGTCCAGGTGGCTCCTGGACAGCACAATCGCTAGCGTAGACGCCCAGCTGACAGGTGGCTCAAGGACAGTGCAATTGCTGATGCAACCTCCCAGCTGGCAGGTGGCCCAGGAGGAAATAGAGTGAGGCAGGTTGTGCAGGAAGGTCCTTCTCCGTAGGATCTGCTTGCCTCCCACACTCATCTCTCTATTTGGGAAAGGAACTGAGGGGAGCACAGGAGCCATAGGGCCCCTCTGGAGGAGCCGTGCACTGGCTTTGATCCCTGCTCCTCTCCTTTCCCATCAGGAAAGGAGGCAAGCAGATCCTAATGAGAAGGACATTCCTGCACCACCTGCTTCACTCTCTATCTTCCTGGGCCACGCCAGCGATTGTGCTGTTCAGGAGCCACCTGTCAGCTGAGCAGACATGCCAGCAATTGTGCTATCCCTGGGCCACCTGCCCAGCTGACAGATGACCCAGAAACAGTGTGATCACTAGCTCTCCTCTCCCTCGGCCATCTGTCAGCTGCCCAGACATGCTAAGTGCGACCCTATGGTGCTGGTGGACCTGGATGCAGGCGAGGGTGCGGGCGAACCTAATTAATGAGATGCGGACCTGCGGGTTCCTGTTAGCTTGCACCCGTCTGGATTCACCTGCATGCTGGGCTCCGCATTCTCCAGGACGATGCCATGAGTGGGGACTGTGGGGTGGGTGAACATCTGGCAGCCACCTAATAGATGGGCAGTTGGCCACCTATCTGATGTGGACTATTGTGGGCTACTGTCTTGTCTGTTAACACCCTAAGGCATAAATCGCCATTCTTCAGTTGAGAGACAGAGAAACCCTGCTGCTTTGCTACCTATTTTTAAATAATCCCAATGTGATGTTAACCTCACTGGAATTAAATGCATGTCTCCCGAAAAAAATGTGAGATAATCATCCAAGCTTTCTATGGCAAATCAGCCTGCTGTGACAGTGCAACTTAAAATGCCTATTCCAGACACTTGACAGCATCCGTGGAGGTTATGGGTTCAAGTCCTGCTTGGCAGCTGCCTCCGGCCCATCCAGCTGTGAATGGTTACTTGGCGCCTTGGGTTGGGGCGTCAAAAGAGGTTGGATATAGCACTGGTCGCACCACTCCTTGTTTACTGTTGGTCAAAGAGACTGGGACGCCTTAGCCATAGTAGCCCAGTGGTGGTGTTAAGAATGGACATAGACTTTTGAATGTAATCAGCAGACCGAAAATGTTGATTTTGGGGGTAGAGGGGAGGGAATATCCTCAGCAGTGCCGGATTCAGGGAAGTTGGGAGACCTGTGTGAATAGTGGTATGAGTCCTCTCCTAATAGGCAGATTTGATGGTAGAGATAGGAATTTTGATTTTGGAGAGAACCCAAATAGAACAAAAATGGCAGTTTTGATTTTAAAACCATAAACTGAAATTGTGGTTCTTTTTCAGTTCTGGTGTTTCGGGTTTTCTTCCGTTGATTTTTTTTCCGGTTCTCATTGACTTTAATGGGAGAAAATCCATAGAAGTCAATGAGAAGAAAAGGGGGGAAAATCAATGCAAAAATCCTGAAAAAAACCTAACCAAACCAAATTAGATCTGAAAATCAAGAAGAACTAGAACTGGAAAAACCCAAATCCCTCCCAGAGTCCTATCCCTGTTTGACGGACAGACTGACTGAAAGAGCAAAATGTTACCCTAAGTAGTTTTTGATAAATTAAACATTAACTTCTTGCCAGGGCTCCCTTCATTGCAGATTCCGTGGGCCCAATTGTTGTTTCTAGTTAATTCATTGTTCCATGTGTGCAGGGCTTTCTCCAGAATTACTGTGGTCTTTTGACAGGCCAGGGCCCCCCAAGTTTGAGACCCATATTTTATGCCAGTATTTTCACACTCATGTTGTCGTTTCAGGCTTATGCCCTGTGCACTTCCACACTTTGCACTTGCCTGGATCCGTCCCTGGTTCTTAGTCACTTATCCTTGAAATTAAATTATTCACTACAATTAGTGATGACTAAATGACTATTAGTAGGGATTAGGTTTTAGCGTGTTGGCCTTTCTGGTTATCAGGTGCGCTGTTCAGATTAACCTTGAGGAAGAATCCTGTTTGAGGATGAATACTGTCAGAGTCAAACTTAATCAAGGAGAAGAAAATGCCTCCTCTTTGGATAAGTCTAGCAGATCAAAGACACTCAATGGCTATTGTTTGACATGAAGTACTTGGTGATGGCATTTGGCTTTCAGGCTATGTTTTCTGCTAAGCAGCAATTTGCCTGTCAATGATAACTCGTGGCATATGAGTTGATGATGGCACATTCTTGCCAGATGCAGTTGTACTTATTAGATTAATTCTCGACTTTCACTGATTATTAAGGGCACCAAACTCTCTTTCTGTTACAGAGGGATGAATGCTAACAGCACATCTTTTGCTGTCAACCATTTATTTGGGACTAAAAATAGGATAGTGAGCAAGGCATATAACAGCCAGCAAGATTGCCAGTGTCACCCATGCTTTCATCACCTCGAGGCTAGATTACTGCAACACACTCTACGTGGGGCTGCCCTTGATGAATGTTTGGAAGCTGCAGCTGGTGCAGAATGCGGCAGCTTGCCTCCTGGGTGGGGGTGCTGCGAGCATATTACACTGCTCCATAGTCTGCACTGGCTTCCTACAGCTTTCCGGGCACAATTCAAGGTGCTGGTTTTGACCTTTAAAGCCCTAAACAGTCTCTGCCCTACATATCTGAGAGATCGCCTGTCCTTCCATGCCCCACTATGGCCCCTGTGATAGGTCGGGAGTGCCTCTCTGTGGGTACCATTGGTTCACCTCGTTCAAATGATGGGGGCTTGCAGGGGGGCATTCTGTGTTACTGCCCTGATGCTATGGAACTCCCTTCCCCCAAAGGTTTGGTCAAGCCTGAGCATTTTCCAGAGGTGGTGTCTTTGGGTGAAAACAGACATGATGCTAACCACCCTTTAACCACCCTTGGTGGTTATTTATGCATGTTGCAGGGCTGTATTGGTGCCCTATGCAGCCCTCAAACATGAATAAATGACCACCAAGTGTGGTTAAAGGGTGGTTAGTGTCATGTCTGTTTTCACCCCTAGATTTTTTTTTTTTATTTTTTTTATTTTTTAGGGGATTGGGGGAGGGGTGCTGGGTGGGTTGGGGTAGGGTTATTAGGGGGTTGGGGTAGGACATGAGGAGGTGGTATTTAGCAGTTTTGTCGGGGGATTTGGGATAGTTGGTTTTTATGGTTTTTAATGTTTTTATATACATTAGTTACCCTGAGCCTTAGGGAAGGGCGGGATAAACATTTAAATAAATAATAAATAAATATGTGGTGGTTCTTCAAGTACTAATTCAACCAGCTGGTCCAAACAGAATAAGAAAGTCTCTTTAGTCAAGATGGGAGTAGATAAACAAGTTTGCTTGGAGTTCCAAGCAAACATCTCTAAAAGCCCACTGGACCAAGCTTTTACTTGTGTGAATGGATGGCTTGAGGTAAGGAATTTGGAATAATTTCTCTTTCATTAGTAGATGTTGCTGAACTTCACATATCTCTACTCTTCTGTGTCTTACCTTTTCAAACGCAAGCAGTCTGAGCTTTCAGGTTTATGCTGGAACCGGTTTCTTGTGTAGTTTAGCTGTCAGTTATATAGTTGTTAAACCACAAGAAAGTAATTTTAAAAACAACAGCAACAAAACCCACCTTCACTCCTCAGTGCGGCAATGTTCATACCTGACTTAGTGCCAGTGGTGGCCTCCCCGTTTCTACCAGAGTTCAATCCTGTAATCAATCTCATGCTTTACATTCCAGCTCTTAGTTTTAATACCTAAATGAATCCTTGCATGCACAATAACTGTTCTGTAGTGAGTGTCGCAAGCCTTTTTGACAGGAGGGGCTCACTAAATGTCCTCTGCAAGGTAGACAGACATGAATGTGTGTTTCACTAAAGGTCGTATAAGAGGGCGTATTGAAACAGTAATTCCCTCCTGATACGCATCAGTACGTTTAATGTAACTGAGAAAAGATGAGGTTGAGATGGATAATTATCCATATTTCAGCACAGATAATTGTTTTGTTCCAAAATTTCATCACTGCAGAAAAGTTGGGCTGAACCATGCCCTGTCCAGAGCTGAATTGTTTCAGGAGCCGGCTCACATTTCCTCTGGGCTGGACTTCTGCGCATGTCCTTCTGCTGCTTGCAGCCAATCTGCAGGAGCCTATTTGTTCTTTGTTGTAGTACCTGCCGCATTCCCCAAAACATAGGGGTCCTTGAAGGGCAAGGAGCGGGATTCCGCCTCACTTCAGGGCTGGTCCTGCCAGGAGAGAAATACAAAAGGGGTTGCAAACCAGGCTATCATTTAGACTGTGCATTCCCCTCCCGCCCACACACACACACTTCTGAGCCTGAGTTTCTTTCTTTCTTTCTTTCTTTCTTTCTTTCTTTCTTTCTTTCTTTTAGCTTTTCCAACATGTGTGGATCTAGATAATATTACCTTCCTCATATTTTCCTGACATCATATGTTTCACCTGACACACCTCAAGAAAAATAAGCACTAATTGCATTCAAGCTATTTTATTTATTTTACAGGCTGCTTAATTGCATCTCAAAGCAACAAACTGAATTCCTAATTTATAAGGTTGTTGCCAAGAGTGAATAAAAAGTGCTTTAAGGCAAAACAAACATTGCCGTGTGGTCTCACACCAAGCGGTGTTGGTTAAAATGAGGGCATGAACACTGATACAAATGTTAATAATTAGAGGCTTTGTTTCCAGCTGTTAACATGGGGGGGGGAAAAACCTAACCTGGCTAAGGGAGGTAAATTTGCTATTTTGTATCAAGGGTAACAACATTGTGGTTTTGGATCATGTGCAGAATTCCCAGTAGAGATGGGGAACAGCCAAAGGCCTGCATCCTTATGACCTCAGTTTTCAAGAAAGTAGGGTGGGGGGGTGGAGGACCTGGATTCAGCTCAGAATTGTATGGCTCAGGCTGGCCTCTGGTGTTCACAAGTTAAGGGTAAATATGTCTAATTAATGGTCCAATTAGGGAGCCAAGTAGTTCTTGGTCATATTCGATCCCCTCTTGTTCACGGGAAGACTTCTTTAGTAGACTCCATTCTGATGTATCCCCAGCAGTTTGCACCAGCCCAGGCCTTGATTCTCTCCCTTCCTGGCCTCCGGTCACCGAAACTGAGGTTGTCACTCTTATCGAATCCTTTAAGAATGGTAAAGCCCCAGGTCCAGACTTAATACAAATTGAATTTATTAAAGCACAAATGAACTGGTGGGTCCCTGTTCTGACGTCTGTTTACTGCAATCAACTCCTCTGGAGTCATTCCGGTAGGTTGGGGTAAGGTTGTTATAATCCCCATTTATAAGAAAGGGCCACGCACTGACCCTTCCAATTATAGACCCATAAGTTTATTAAGTATTGTCAGCAAGATTTATGCAAAATTTCTTTTAAATAAACTAACGGTACGGGTAGAACAGAGTAAAATTATCTTCCCAGAGCAGGTGGGATTTCAAAAAGGCAGGGTCACAGTAGAGCAGTGTCTTATACTATTCCATCTTACTGAAAAGTATAGGTCACTGAATGGAAAACTTTTTGTGGCTTTTTTAGATCTGAAATCTGCCTTTGATTTGGTCAATAGGGAGCTTTTGTGGGACAAATTAAGTAAAGCCTCGGTGGATCCAAGATTATTGTTCCTTCTACAAAGAATCTATGCCCAGTCGTCGCTGGTCGTTAAGTTGGATAATGTTGGCCATATTTCCGGACAAATTTGGACCTCTTTGGGGGTTAGGCAGAAGTGCATTCTGGCTCCTACATTGTTTAATTTGTATATAAATGATGTAGTTCTGTTAGTGACCCAACAAGAATTCTTCCCTTCAAAATTGGCCTCTCGTCCTGTTGGATGTCTTCTATATGCTGATGATCTGGCTTTGATTGCCCAGACAAGGGTGGGGCTAAATTAGCAACTCAAGGCTTTTGCAGCATATTGAGACCTCAATAGGCTAACTATTAATTACGCCAAATCTAAAATCGTAGTTTTTTCTAATGGTAGACGTACTTTTAACTGGATTATTAATGGATATTCTTTGCATCAAGTTAAGATATTTAAGTACCTGTGTTTGTATTTTCATTCTTCTGGCTGCTGGTCCGAACACTTTAGGAGGGTTAATCTAGCATCTAAGGGTACATTTCTTGCTATTTTGAGATTTTTCACCAGTTCTGGTATTAGTAGACCAGATTTGGCTTTGCGAGTATTTGGTAGTAAGGTCCAGGCTCGGATATTATATGGGGCTGAACTTTGGGTGCCTCTTATCTCTGTGAATATTGACTCCATGCAATCCCACTTCTTACAGAAAATTCTTAAGGTTCCCATAGGTACACCATTGGCAGCGATTAGGCTGGAGGCTGGCCAGATTTGCTGGAGCCAGTTTGCTTGGGAACTTACACTCAAGTTTTGGACCAAGCTTTTAAGTCTTCCTAAGGTTGGACTAGTTCAATTTCTCTTGGAGGATACTTTTAAAAGCAAATGGTTTAAAGCCATGGAAAACTTTCTGAACAGATTGGGTTTCTCTCAACTGTACTTGGCAGATAAAGATCCATCTGTAATTAGGGCTGTGGCTTTCCCTAGGTTGAGGGACATTCAACTGCAAAATGAAACAGCTTTTGTAAGAACTTCTCCTCACCTGCAAGGATATTCTTTCTGGTTCCCAGCAAAGGGTGAAATGGCTAGCGACTGTCCTGAGTCGCAGGAGATATCTTTTTATGTGTGCCCGTTTGAATGCCCTCCCTACCGCTGTATTGGAGGGGCGTTTCAGCAGGGTCCCTTACGGGAACCGTCTTTACCCTTTTGACCAGCTGGGCACAGAATCTACCCAACACATTTTGCTTTATTGTCAGCTTTATTACCAGCCAAGGACTAAATTTTTGATGCCATATCTTGCAAAGTACCCCGGCAGATCAGACTTTGGTTTGCTTGAACTCCTTTTGACTGGTACATCCCCTGATATTATAGGGATTGTGGCTAAGTTTCTAATCCATGCCTTTAAACTGCATCAATTATTTCTAGAGTCTAAATTACCTATGAATATATGATCTTTAAACTTGGAACATGGCACTAAGTAGCGGCATTTGTATATGCCAAATGGTTGTTGTAAAGTTCATTTTTATGTTTCATATAGACAGCTGGTCTATTATATTTCTTCTTTGTATTTGTTTATTGTAATTCACTATGCGATGATCTACGGTCAAGCGAATAAAAAATATTATTAATATTATTATTATTATTGTTATTATTGGTAAAAATGTAGATCTGAATAACAAAGTGTGTGAACAAATGAGACCCACCTTTCCACCCCGGCATTTCAGGACCCCACCTGCCCCATTTTCAGCCTTCCACCTGCCTGAAGGGAAGTGAGAACGAGTACCTACCTGGTCTATGCTGTTGCTGGGGCATTGGCTGCGGTGGGATCACAGCGCCATGCAGTTCTCCTTCTGTGATCACTGTAGAGGAATGAACAATATACAGAAATCCACCACCTGCATTTACACCCTCTCCCTCAGCCACCATTTTGGCTTCCACCACCACTCCCTCCTACTGGCCTGCCATGGTGCCTTGCCACCCACTTCCCGCACCTACTGTTGCCATCTAGTGGAGCTGTTTTCAGGTGATATTCCTGATGCTCCTCTGCACTCTCCTGGCCACCTGTCAAACAGGAATCAATGCCCACGCCATAATTAGTTAATGATAAACAGAAGCCTTGATCATGCAGCTCTGTAAGCACAAACACCTTCATCCCCAAGTGCATTAACTTACTATTCTCCTCTGCCCCCACAGCCTCCTCTGCAAAGATGACATCCAGATCCTCTGTGCTCTGGATCAGAACATCTGGTGACTCCTTGAACAAGGGTCGACTCTCGAGCTTGAGAGGATACATTGAAAATCACAGTGTCCATGTCTGCGTTAACCCTTACTGACTCCAGGGTGGGGACTGGCATGGGGAAGGATGTCCGCTGGCAGTTGCGGTTTCTGTGGGGAAAGCAGGAATGGTTACAGCGGTAGTGGGAAGTGGGGGAGCCATATCCACCCACTTCTGGTCCTTGGTGAAGGCATAGTCTTACAGGTGGAATGCAATGATGACTCGACACAGTGGAACCGGTCAAGGAGCTTGAAACCAGTTAAAGATAAAACCTGATATTTGGCTTCCATGGTTAGAGGCAAAGTTGTTATCTCAGATCTCCTTGTACTCACGCCGTCGTCTGAAGTCTTTGGCCCACTGCTGGCACTGGTTCATTTCCCAGATGTAGCCCTGTTGAGCCATTTAGACTGGCACCGCTTTTGAACGAGGTGCATTCTGAAAGTCTGAAAAGTGAGGCTTTCAGAACGCGCCTCTTCAAACCATCGAATCTCCAGCCGCTGCTGGCAACGGGGAGCACATCCCTTCCGGCAGCGCAGTGAGTGTGTAAACACTCCCTGCGTGGCTTTTCTCTCAATGCGGGACTCAGGAGGCGCTTTTCAGTGCCTCATTTAAAAGCGGTGTGAGATCTCCTGGAACACTGCCTCATTTCTGTAGAGCTTCACCAGGGCATATTGGACCATCTGCTCCCCCAATAGAACAATGGAGGCCTTGGCCTCTTCTTTAGTCCAGGGAATGCGCTGTTGGCGGAAGGATCGTTAGGCAGCAAGTGGCTGCAATTAGGGATGGGCGAACGCGGTTCGGAAGTTTGGAGTTCGGCCCGAACTCGGTCTGTTCGGACGACCGAACTTGAACGTGAATCCGAACACGAACTGACCGAACCGAACTAGATTCCAAACGTCGAAATGACCGAACAGTTCGGTCAGTTCGGATCGCGTTCGGGTGAGTTTGGGTGGCAAAAACGTGTCACTGGAAGGCAAAATGTGACAGGGAGGGGGAGTCAGCTGAGGAGCAGTCTTCCAGGCATCAGGGGTGGAGAGGCTGGGAGTAGCAGGCAGCCTGCCCAATCACCATCCCTTTTCGCCTCAGACCACTGGCTTCGCAACCTGCGATTGTCCACGGGCTAGGCTGCACGGAGCCAGGCGTGAACAGCAGGCATTTCAGAAGGCTCCCTCTCTCCCAGCAGTTTTTGTTCCTTCCTATTCCTAATCCATTGCCATCCTCCTATTTCACCCATCTATCTCCATATTATCATTTATTTAGATTATATTAGATAGATTTAGGTGTTATTTTTTGTTTTTACCCCTCCCCGTGTTCCCTGTGTTCAATCTTCCTTCCTCCATCCCCCCTCCATTGAATCCTTTCCCTCTCCCTCTTATTCCATCCCTGATTCCCTTCCCCTGTTTTAAGTTTTGGATTTATTTAGAGTAGGATTATTATTAGATTGATTTTCATTTCAGTTTTGTACCCCTCCCTGTGTTCTTTGTGTTTCCCGCTGTGCAATATTGTATATATAGATAGATAGTTATTAGATAGATACTTACTAGATAGATGTACATAGTAGTTAGCTTAGTTATAGAGATAGATAGAGATACAGTGTGTTTGTAGGATAAGGCCTTTGTAGTTAATTATTAGGATATTTCATTTAGTTCAATAGGTTTTAGAATAGTTAATAGCAGTTAGATTTAGTGTAGAGATAGATATATAGATAAAAAAAGAAACAGCCACTCCAGCCCCAGGACCCACCGTCATGGATCTGGGGCCATCATTCCTCGCACAGAGGCAATGTCATTCTACCGCACCAAGAAACACCCACTCCAGCCCCAGGACCCGCCGTCAGGGTTCTGGGGCCAAGTTATAGGCGGGGAGGGCTGTGGCCAATATCTAGAAGCTGCCACTCTAGCCCCAGGACCTACCATCATGGGTCTGGGGCCATCATTCCTAGCACAGAGGTGATGTCATTCCACCGCACCAAGAAACAGCCACTCCAGCCCCAGGACCTGCCGTTAGGGTTCTGGGGCCAAGTTACAGGCAGGGAGGGCTGTGGCCAATCTCTAGAAGCTTCCACTCTAGCCCCAGGATCCACTGTCATGGGTCTGGGGCCATCATTCCTCGCACAGAGGTGATGTCATTCCACTGCACCAAGAAACAGCCACTCCAGCCCCAGGACCCGCCATCAGGGTTCTTGGGCCAAGTTACAGGCAGGGAAGGCTGTGGTCAATATGTATCTAGAAGCTGCCACTCTAGCCCCAGGACCTACCGTCATGGGTCTGGGGCCATCATTCCTCGCACAGAGGTGATGTTATTCCACCGCACCAAGAAACAGCCACTCCTGCCCCAGAACCCGTCGTCAGGGTTCTGGTGCCAAGTTACAGGTAGGGAGGACTGTGGACAATATCCAGAAGCTGCCACACTAGCCCCAGGACCCATCGTCATGGGTCTGAGGCCGTCATTCCTCGCACAGAACCTTTTTTTGAATGCCCGAACTGAACCGAACACGACTGAACCGAACGGCCGAACCCGAACGTGGCGACCAAACCAAATGACTGAACCGAATGGATGAATCGAACCGGACCAAACCGAACAGCTGAAACCAAACCGTGATGTGTTCGCTCATCGCTTGCTGTGATTGAACAGTGGAAGTAGCAGTGCTGTTTGTTGTCTGCCTGTTCCTGAGAATGTAGCGCCTGGGAAACATCAAGTGTTGTTGGGCACATACTACAAAACCAGGATAAGCTGGGAGATCACATATTTGAAAATGGTGTGGTGGACTTTTAAGGTGGATGTTATAAGTGTGTCGGTGAGAGCAGAGAGAGGGGCCAGAAGTGATCGCTTCTCAGAAAACTCTAGGCTCTTTGCCTGTGACTCTGGTGTTGGCAGACCTGTATATTTGGAGACACTGCATACAACCTAATTGACAGGACGCGGACACATGGGTGCACATTAGCTGCATTTACCTGCACGGCAGAAATCGCATGCTCTGGGATCCCGCCGAGGATGTGGGCTGCGTGTCCAATGGGTGGTGGCCTCCTGGCCAGTGTGGGCAAACACCTAATAAATGAGCAGATGGACACCCCACGGTGTGAGCTATCATCTTTTGTTAACATCAAAACCTTAATTAGAGATGCCCTACTTCAACTCAAAGCTGTTGACTTTTCTCCCACTCTCCACCCACTCAGTGTGCCAAAGATTATTTTAATAATTCCAGAACACTTGAAATTCAAAGATAAAACCTGAAGGTTCAAATCCAAAGAAATCATAAATGCAAGTCCTCCTGGTACACATACCTTGACCATGATCCACAAACCCCTTATTTCAGAGTAGCCTCATTAAAGCCCTCAAGCCTCTTTTATTGCAGGCTTTCTAATTCACCCAGCTTCCTTCTCAGAAATTAATGGAAATTCATTGCTAATTCAATCTAACTCAACTAACAAGTTTTCTTGAAAAGAAATTAAAACAAAAGTTCCTGCATCCATCATCTTTAAGACCAGGGATGTTCCAAGACACAGCACAAATCTTCCAGAAAGAACACCTCCCCAAAAGAAAGAGAGAAGGATACATTACCTAGTTACTGTTGCAAAAAAAATTACTTATAGGCAAGTAAGAATGGCTCTTCTGTGTATGAACTTCAGGGCAGAGAAATGATTGGTTCATGAATAAAGACAGTATAACCTCTCAGTCATGAATCCAGTCTGCCAGTTATGAATAAATACAATATAATCTTCCAGATCTTCTTTATTCTGACATGCACAGTGTCCCACTCCTTCACTCAAGCTTCATGATTTTCCCATATCCAGACACCTCCCTAAAATGGCCAAAAAATAGGAAATCCAAGGTGTCCAACGGGGTGGTTGTAGTGAGCTCTCCTGTGCATTAAGATTTTTTGAGACACTCATGTAATGAATGTGGCACAGAAATATCTTGTATATTGTCATAATTTCTAAAGCACTGTTAGTGGTCAAAGTGCTTTACAATCATTATCTAGTTTACCCTGACAACAAATGTGTCAGGTAGGTCATTATTATTCCAACTTTTCAAACAGGGAATTGAGGCAGAAAGTGAGTGATTTACCCAAAGCAAGTTTACAATTAGGATGGGATTTGAACCCTGGTTTCCCACATCCAAGTCCAACACCTTATCCACTAGGTAATACGGATTTGGTGGGTTTTAGTTAGGGCTGTAACTCGGTCTTTGGAAAACTTTGGAACTCACTGAAGATTATGGTATTATTGACGCATTCCTGGAAGAAGATGAGGACACGGTTTATGGGATAGAATGGCTTCACTCTTTATTGGTTAATTATAAATCCAAAAGGGGGAAGGGTAGCCCTCCCCACTTCCCCCCTTGAACTGGGGTCCTACTTCTTTCTTAACTGTTTGTCAACAACCAGGAAGTTCCCTGGCCAAGACAGGCGATTGTCCCTTATCACCTAACAGCTCCAGACGTTCTCGAGTTAAGCCCAAGTGGAATCCTCCTGTGTTCTAACTTCCAAAACGTTAACTTACCCCCTGCTGCAATCCCCGGGTTTCCCCGGGCTGGGGCGGGTTGTTCGTGCCTACACCCCCTTTTTTGAGGGCTGAAACAAGGGTGAGAACACCATTACCCACTGCTTGGCACCTTGTCCATCCAGTGGGTCCGGCCGTTTGCCTCTCACCCCTGGGATGGCCCATACAGTGGACCGCACTGTGCAGCTATGTATGATCGTATCCATCTCTTAAGGAGATGTTTCTGTTCAGCCTATGTTCAAACTGTGTCAACCTTTTTAAACTCTCCTAGCTCTAGGGATGGGCGAATGTGGTTCGGAAGTTCGGAGTTTGGCCTGAACTCGGCCTGTTCGGACGCCCGAATCCGAACACGAACTGAACTCAATTCCGAACATCGAAATGACCGAACAGTTTGGTCAGTTTGAATTGTGTTCGGGTGAGTTCGGGTGGCCAAAAAAGGGTCACTGGAAGGTCAAACGTGACAGGGAGGGGTAGTCATCTGAGGAGCAGACTTCCAGGCACCAGGGGTGGAGAGGCTTGCAAGAAACAAAACTATCTGCCTCCCCCCTTCCCAACACCTTCTGAGCTAGTCACTGTTCCTGAACAGCAGGCGTTGAGTAGGATTATTAGATTGCTTTAAGTTTCATTTCAGTTTTGTACTGAAATGAAACTTAAACCTTAAACTGAAACCTTGTGTTGTTTGTGATTCCCCCCATCCCATAGATAGATAGATAGATAGATAGATAGATAGATAGATAGATAGATAGATAGATAGATAGATAGATAGATAGATAGATAGATAGTAGAGAGTTGTAGGAGTTAGCTTAGTGATAGAGATAGTGTTAGTGATTTAGTTTTAGTGTTTGTAGGAGTAGGCCTGTGTACTTATTAGATAATCCATTTAGTTCATAGCATTTAGAATAGTTAATAGCAGTTAGATTTAGTGTAGATAGATAGATGTAATATTAGATTAAAAATTTAATTAAGAAAACCCATATAAAAACAAAAAAAACAAATAAAAAAAGAAAAAAACATATAAAACCAAATAAAAACCCCAAAAACCATATAAAAAAACAAAAACAAAAAACCATATAAAAACATTTCCCGAATGGCCGAACCTGAACCGAATGGTCGAACCCGGCAAACGAACCGAATGCAGCCGAACTGAACGGCTGAACCCGAACCGCAATCTGTTCGCCCATCCCTACTTAGCTCAGCCCACTGCCACTAGAACCGCCAGCTTTGCTTGGCTGGTTCGCCGCCATTTCTCTGCCTTCACCTACTATCTCGGCTAACTTGATTTTTAGAACCCCAAGGAAGAAATTACATCCCGAGTCTGACAGATGGACCCCGTCGGTCCAGTACAACTTGTCTTTATCATGCTGAATGTCATCATGTGTGATGGCCTTCTTCCCCTCCCCCCTTGAAATAAGCCACTTCCTGACTTTGCTGTTGGTTCATTTCCTGACCAGTCTACTCTCCCATAATGGTTAGCGTTGTCCCAAACCCGTCTCTGCAACATGTCGGACCAAACTATCGTAGTCCCTGGGAAGCGCTCCTGTAGCAACTTGAGGTCTGGCTTTGCCCTGTTTGTCAACCAAAGCCCCGTTGCCTTAGGCAGGTTGTTTCCCCCTAAGTGTATCGCTACTATTCCTGGGAATGGGTGTTTATTTCTTGCCATGGTCAGCGCTGGGAACAGTTGCTCCCACCGCATACTGCTCTTACCAAGCCATATTATTTCTGCCCAGTCACTAAGACCCAGCTGGGTACCCACACACTGTGTGCGGCCATATTTTCTGCCCAGTGAATGATGCTGTGGCCAACGATCCAAACTACCGTCCTGGCCTGTGGTGCTTTCATGTCTGCAAGAAAAGACAAGATCGTGTGATCGTGATTCATGGGACTTAACCACAGCCTGTGTGGCGGTGGGATGTCCATCCAGCTGTGCCTCTGTATTCCTGATGTATGTCCAGAATGCTCCTTACTGCCATCTCCCAATTTGTTGTATCTGCTGGCTGGACAGCCCTATACCCGCTGCTGTGGATGCAGCTCCAATTCTAAATGAGTGTGCACTGTAGCGGCTCGGGTCGAGGCCCAGCTCCCTCACACACATGCTAAACACTGCCTGGAACTGGTATCGAGTCAGGGGTTCCCTGTTCTCATGTTTAAATAATGGGCCCGGGGGGCGTTTTCCTAGGTACTCACTTATTCCTTGAACCGGGCAGATTTGGGCATCGACTGAGGCATACAGCTTAATCGTTCGCCCCTTTCTTCTCTGGTTGGTCTTTGACCATCGTAATTGCAGCATAAGAGTGCTGCCCTGCCACCCCATATCCTGCAACTGCAGAGCCCTACCTAATGTGTTGGTTCTGGAGTCTGGGACCAATTTGCTTATCTGGAATGCGCCGAATAGGGCAACCCGGAATACTGTTGCGAAAAGCTTGATTCTCTGGGCAATATCCCTATTAGTTGAATAAACATCTGGGGGGTAATGGGGGCTCTGGTATCCTGAACTGCAGACATGCCTCTGGACCAGCTTTCCCACATACAGCTCATAAAGAAACGTTGTCCGGGGAAGGGTGACCTGCCAACAAGCATGCAAATGTAATCACCAATATTTTTCAAGAGATCGTTCCTGGGGCTAACCTTTGCTACGGAGGGATATCGCAAACTGTAGCATTTGACTTTTGGGAATGGGGAAACCTAGAGACCAATTCTTATGGAACCTGTAATCCTGAAACTTTCTGAAGGTCGTTTCACATGCCCTTCTGGTTCTGGGAGCTAGGGAACCCTGGACTGTCTGAAATAGTTATAATATCCAAGGTTCCACATGTCGCTTGGGAATGGGTCTGGATCCTCCCTGGCTTCTGGGGCAAGCAGGCAAAATCATTCTGTCTGCAATCAAGAAAGGGCATCGGCTAGGCTGTTGTTAATGCTGGGTACATGTTTGGCCGTAAACAAGATGTTCAATCTTAGACACCTGAGTATGAAAACCCGCACCAGGCTCATCACCCTTTCTGATTTGGATGACAATTTGTTGATAACATGGACGACTGCCATATTATCACACCAGAACAAGACTCTCCTGTTGGAGAAATCCTTCTCCAAACATCTCACGGCCACTACTATAGGGAAAAATTCCAAAAAATGTCAGATCCCGCATTGTTCCTGCCTCTTCCCAATCTGACAGCCATGGGGCTGCACACCATTTCCCCCTAAAGTAAACCCCGAAATCATGCCCACCTGTATCTGTAGCTCAGATTCCAGAAGAAGCCATTTCTGCCAGAAACTGACCCTGTTGTAGTCTTGTAAAAAGACATCCCATATAGCCAAATCCTCCTGTATCTCCTTCATCACCCTGATGTGGTGATGTGGGGGATGGCTGCTTCCAATGTGTGCATACAGGCAGGACATGAATGTTCTCCCTGGGGCAATGACTCGGCAGGCAAAGTTCAGACTAACCGTGAGTGACTGCAGCTGTCTGACTGTCACTTTAGGAGCTAATCAAAAAGTCGCTCTCGTGCTCTTGAGTGCCTGCAATTTATTCTCCGGTAATTGCGAGAGGGATCTTACTGTGTCCAGTTCTATGCATAACTATGTTAATTTAGTTGTCAGGCCTTCTGTTTTCTCTGGTGTCAAGGGCACACCTAACTCCCTGGCCACTTTCTGGAATGTGCTCAGCGGTTGCCTGCATTCCATGGTACCCGCCCCTCGTGCGAAGAGGAAATCATCTAAATAATGAGCGATCTGGCGCCGCCCAGCCCGAGCTGAATTTCTCAAAGGCAGCGCAAGAGATGGAGCATCCCATGGGCATTGCTTTGTCAAAGTAGAACTTGCCCTGGAATTCAATTCCCAGTAGCTCAAAGTCGTTGGGATGGACCAGTAGCAGGCAGAAGGTGAATTTGATATCACACTTTGCCAGAAGGGCACCTTTTCTGCAAGCTGCACCATTTCGACCGCTGAGTCGAATAATGCATACCTGACTGAGCACAACTTTGGGGTATCGTGTCATTCACTGACTTGCCCTTTGGGTAGGAAAGGCGGTGAATGAGGTGAACCTCACTGGACACCTTTTTTTTGGACTATGCCCAGGGGTGAGATCCTCAGCATGGGCATGGGAAGTATTTTGAAGGGGCCTTGAATCCTACCTTCCCTGACCTCTTTATCAAGTTTTTTCTGGACTAGCTGTTCATTCCATCACACTGATTTCAGGTTCTTAGCTCCTAAGTGGTAGTGGGGCCTAACGTTGGGATCCTAAAACCTAGCCGGAATCCTTCTACTACATACTTGGCGGTGGCTGTGTTCGGGTAGTCACGAGTGACTGCCCTTAAAGACTCATGCCGTACCGTGGTTGGGGCCCTTAGCCAATGCATAGGGGCTACCTGTTTGGCCTGGGGTACCTTGTTTCACACTATTTTGTCCCCTACTTCTAGCCCCATACTGTCTAAACTTGCTACATCCTGATGCAGCATGGGCACTTGCACACTGAGTGCACACATGCTTGAATCTGCAGGGGGTGCAAAAACATTTGCCCCCATTGTTGTAATCCCAGCACGTGGACCTAACCGGGGCTGGCTTTGATCTCCAGCCTTTTGCCCCTTCGCCCTGCTAGACATTCCCTGCTCTGGTGCGAGCATGTCCACTGTCTGACCCAGGGGCATAGCTGGAGCTGCTGATGCACTCCATCCACAAGTCATGGGCATGAACGTCCGACCTCAAACCAGGGTTGTTGGGTGCCCTACAACGTAATGCCTTGTCATATCATAGCCAAGCCCTGGGACTTCCTGTGTCAAAAGCCCGACGTACGATGTCCGAGTATTTTATCATTTCCACCCCCTGCTCTGGGAACCTATGAAGGGTCACGCCTAGGTAAATGGTAAAGGCAGCTGTCCAATTGGTCCAGTTCTGTTTGGCTTTTGGCCTCTAAAATTTTGCCCGATCTTTCCTATCCTCCCTTTCATTTGGATCGGGGATGGGGTCACTAAAGAGGAGTGCGAAGATAGCGATGTACTTGCCACTCCAGATTTTCCCCTTGTTGCCTGCAGCAGATGATCATCTAATGGGTTGGACATGTCTAATGAGGAGGCAGGGTTCATCCCATCGCTCGCAGCACCGAGTGTCTCTGTTCGAGCAGCATGGCTCTGTGCCCCATACTTGGGTTTCTGCCCTTTGCCTATGGGTTGGACAAGGCCTGGTTCTTTCCTGTAAGGGAGGGTGGCATCCGCCCCCCCATGACTTACCTAGCCTACAATGCAGGAACTGGCACCCACACGGCCCCCCCGGTGTGGGGCTTTTCTAGTGGGAGTCTCTGGCATGTTCCATCTGGCTGGTCCCGTCCCCTCTAGTTCAGGCTCTGACTCACACGTACAGTCCCCCTCATGCTCACCTTCTGGCATCTCCAGATCAGAGGGGACTCTTTGGTAGTCGTTGCGGCATGTCATACGCTGTTTGTGCCTGCTGGCTGGGTGTAAATTCATCCCTGCATTGGCTGGGCTCGGGTTCCTCGTCCCTATAATGAGAAGGTAGAACTCAATGTTGCCCTTGCCCCTGTCGGGAGGCCCTTTCTCTGCTGAGTGGTATGGGACAAACCTCATTGTCTGGGTTCGGGCCACCCCTCTCCGCATTCATTAGCTGTGTGGGGTAACTAGGTTCCGCCCTCCCCTGGGAGCTCTCCAGCTCCTCAATCTGGTCCTGATAGCCCTGTAGCTGGGCTGCAGGGCCTGCAATATCACCCCTGCCCCTGTTCCTCCCTGTTATTCCTTCTGGGGGGGTAGGTGTTGAGGGGCCAGATTGGCCAGAGGAGTCTGCTTGGCCGGACATTTGGGTGCGGCCTTTCTCTTTTTGGGCACCATAGCTGCCCTTTGCCACCCCTTGTCTGGTGCTGGGCAGCCTCTTCTGCTGAGTGGGGGATGGGAAAGGGGCACGGCCTGGTCACCCCCCTTATACTCAGAAGGGGCCCGGGGGGAACAGTAAGTGAATGAGGGGGGGACAACACCTGTTGCCACCTGCTTTGTGGGGGCAGGCATCCGGTCCTGGAAGCTCCGTGGCACAGTGCTACTAGAGCACCTAAATATCGAGGGTGGTGGTGGAATGGCAGGAAAGCTGAGCTGTGCGCCTGCCTGACCACTCAGTCCCCTGTTGTGGCGCAGTTGCACCAACGGGTGGATGAATGCTCTGGTCCCGGGCTCAAGGGACGCACCTCATCCCACTGCACTGCACGTCTTCCCTGCTGCCCGCCATGACCAAACTGAGGCGGGCCAGCAGGGATCCTAAGATGGTGCCTGGAAATTCCGCTTATCGCAAGAATTCCAGGTGCCTAGCCTTGGTTGTTGGGCAACCACTCCTGCTCCCCCCCACTTCCTGACGCGGTGAAGAAGTGGCTGCCTCACATCCTCCCCTCTTCCTCTTAGGGGGTGGGGGTGGCGCCAAACACCCACCGCGCCAAACGCAGAGGATGATTCGGTTCAGAAAGTCTGAAGTTCTGAGAACCACGGCTGTTCTTTAGAAGACCAGAAATCTTTGGAAAGCTTCAGAGGCTGCTGTGTGCATTGGGGGCTGGTAGTGGAGCATCTTCTGTAAATGAAACTTAGCACCATATTTGGTAGGAGGGGCGTATGGCAGGGGACAGTTCAGTGATGGTAACCCAGATGGCCAATTTTGATTATCTGGCCAGGTCAGATGGCCAGCTTTTGAATTGGCTGGCAGGGAAAAATAAAAGTGTCTGCAGCCATTTTGTGACCATTCTCTGTGGTGAATTTGGCTGCGTGCGACAGTGCTGCTGGATCTATCTGTAAGTAATTGGGTGAGGAGAGAGGGGTGCCTGGCCTGGCCTGGTATGGTTTGGCCTGTCCTGTCCATAGGGCCAATGCTGGGGGATAGGGGTTAGGTTTACCCTTTACCATGCCATGCAGTTTTTTTAAAAAAATAATTGGGTGCCACATTGCTTCTGGTTCTGCCTGCTGCTTGGCTGGCACTTGGCCCCATGAGGCCAGAGGGATCTCTCTGTCTGGCTCCACTTCCCAAGTAGGGCTGTAGTGGAATGTGGCAGCGGTAGCTATTTCCGCCGGAAACAGCGTTTCTGCAATTAGTGGTACGGTGTGGCAGAGACTTTCATTCCGCTAGTTTCATTCCGCTACTTCCACAGTTCCGCTAATTTCATTCCGCTACTTCCACAGGCTTCGCAAAATAGTGGAAACATGACATTTTTGTTACTTCCGCCATTCCGCCAGCAGCACAAAATAGCAGAACAGCGGTTTTCCGACAGTTTCTGCAATTTTCCCGCAATTTTCAGAATGCCGGTGGAATTAGCGGAATGTCCGCAGAAAAGCTGCGGTGTGGCGCAGGCAATTCCGAAATGGCGGAATGGAATCGCGGCACGGTAACAGCTGCTGCCACATCAGCCCTATTCCCAAGTTTGCTTGGTCTGTTCAAATAACCAGTGCCACAGTACCAATGTCATGCCAAGAGGGTGCCCCGAGCCTGGTGTGTGTGTGTGTATGTCTGGTTTCTTAATTTTGTGACTGCTGTTGGGGCCTGGGCTTGCTGGCTTTTGGTGGGATTTATTTCTCCATGCAGTTGCGGACTGTTTTGTGGGGTTATGTGTGTTGTCTACACTGTGGCATGGCACACAACAGAGCCTAATTCATTGTAAAGTGTAACTTCTACTGTTCTGCCAGCTGCTTGGCACCATGAGGCCAGAGATCAGACTGGGAACTCTCTGCCTGGATCCACTTCCCTTTGCCTAGTCTACCATTGCCACAATGCCATGCCAAGGAAGAGGGTGCCTTGTGTGGGAGGTGTTTGAATGTCTGGTTTCTTAATTTTGTGACTGCTGCTGGGGCCTGGGCTTGCTGACTTTTGGTGGGATTTATTTCTCCATGCAGTTGCAGACTGTTTTGCAGGGTTGTTGTATTCTTCTTGAGCGAATGTCCCTTGCTAGCCTGAATTTTTGTTCACTGCTTGGTTGGCATAAAGTAGGTGCACTCATTGCTGATGGTGGGTCATGCTGTGGGTACACTACTGTTTTTTAAAAATATATATATTTCTGAATGCAGGTGCACTTTGTTTTGTGACTTTGTGGGGTTGCTGTCTGGAGCGATTGTCCCACTCTTGCTAGCCTGCTTTTCTGGGTAG
Organism: Sphenodon punctatus; assembly: GCA_003113815.1. Taxonomy (NCBI): domain Eukaryota; kingdom Metazoa; phylum Chordata; class Lepidosauria; order Sphenodontia; family Sphenodontidae; genus Sphenodon; species Sphenodon punctatus. The sequence continues at coordinate 1,111,782 of QEPC01001637.1, read as the reverse complement.
TGCTTTAGCTGTGGGTTTAGGAACTGATTGGCTAGGCAATTAAACAGTTGCTGCACATGGCAACAACATGTGCTGTGTCAGGTGGTGCCAGTGCCAACATGGCACTGAATAGCTCTGAAGTGCTGTGTCAGGTGGTGCCAGTGCCAACATGGCACTGAATAGCTCTGAAGTGTTCTGAAGTTTCCGGGGGGTCCAGAATTCTGATTCTGAAGTCCAAAACTTTGGAACCAGCAGCAAAGTGCCGCCGAGTACCTGGATCCTCAGAACTTCAGAATTCAGCCTGAGTACCCGGAAGCACTATTTGGTACAGCTCTAGTTTTATTGATTTTGCATAGAACCAGAAAGTGAAGAGGCCTGTGAATAAGGGAAATTAAAAAAGTTACATACGCTTTTTTGATCAAAAATCTAGTTCAGCTCATATCGATTTAAGTTGTGTTTGAAAATTTTCTATTTTCTTTCAAATTCTTTTTCTTGTTTTTACTTTGTCATCATTGTAAGTGCCTCCTCATTCCTCTTACCACCTCGAAACCCATGACATTTCAATAGGTTATGGTAGGAAAACAGAAAGCTTGCCTCAGCAGTGACTATCACTGTCACAGAGCAGATTAACTCATATAAACAACTCAAGAGTGCTAGCCACTTATCTGCCAGGGTAAATCAACACTCTGGTTCGCACATCCATGAAGCATGAAGATTGATTAAAAGCCCCACATGGCCACAAGAGCAAGAATGTTAAGTAAATGACTTCCAAGGTTTCACAACAAAAGTCTTAGGAGACAATAGGAGAAAGTTAGGAAGAAAATAAATACATTAAAAAATTAATCTAAAGAGAGTCTTTGATCTGGTGACTAGTGCCTGCCATTTGTAACTTCTCGTTTCCTGGTAAATAAATATATGTCAGAAATATAATCTCCAATTTTTATTATAATTCAAGTTTGACTGACACACACACTTAATAGATGTACATAAGAGTCAAGTGGCCTAAATTATATCTACTTTTGACTTGTGTAGAAGACATGCAGGACCAACTCCTTTAGTAGATAAGCATTTACTGTGCAAATACAAGCTGTTTCATCAACTTCAGCAAGACAAAGGCATTAAAAAGATCCAATCTGGCAGTGATTTTGAGCAATAGTGTCAACAAAAGCAACCAGCCAACTGGTGCACCTGCACCAGAGTCCAAATGTGACGGACATGTGTGCAGATGCGTTCCCTGCCTGCTCTCCCCTCCCCGCACTTGCAACTGGAGGTGCCAGGAGAAGGGGAAGGGAACTATTGATAGGAAGGGCATAGCTTCTCCACCTCCAGGGAGCCCACCTGGGGCCTGGCTGCAGCTGTGGGGAGTCTCTGGGTGTTTTTAGATAAGTGCCTGCCCACCCATCATGCATGTTTCAGGGCTGCATAGGGAGCCAATGTGGCCCTGCAAGATGCATGATGGGTGGGTAATGGGTCAGGAGGCGCTTGTCTAAAAACACCCACTATCACAGACAATGCTGATGGCAGGGAACTTTCATGGCAGTGGGGAGCCAGACAGTTGATGGGAGGTAGCCAGCCAGCAGTACCAGGAACAGGAGGAATCTGGTCTATGCTTGGCTGTGAGTGAGGCTGGGTGGGAGAAGGGACATTTTCAATCTTTTGCACCAGGGTCCATTGCGACCTAGTTACACCCCTGAAGCTACCCCCCCACGCTCTCACACATACATACTCTGCCAGAATCAATGTAAAGCCTAAAGCAGTTGACTGATTAGATCTTTTACTTGATTAACTGTGTGGCTTCAAGCTGATTCATCAACTAATTAAATGGTTACATACATAATACTACAGAGCTTCAATATAGGCTCTGTTTTGATTTTTGAATGGATTTTTTTCTTGTTGCTGCTAAGCTATTTCTTTAAACTGGAAAATATACATTTACATTTTTTATTTTTAGATTGGATTAAAAATAACTTTTACAATTTTTAAATGTTTTGTTTAGTGTATTGATTGCAGATTAGAAACTAAAAATAATTGATTAACTGATTAATGTTTTCAGTCCTAAGAAATACTGATGTAACACCAACAGTTGGATGGCACAATCAGCAAATCTTGTTACCTTGGCATTAAATATCATGGGACAGATTCTACTATGTACTGGCAGGGCATCATGGGAAGATGGCTCTCAAGGAGAATACCCACTGTTTTGTGGCTCTTATCTGCTAACAGAGAAATCCTTCTCCTAGCCCTTTCAAGGATATCTCTCAAGTGTGTGGATTTTTCTATTTTCTATTTTCTAATGAAGATTGATTAAAAGCCTCACATAGCCACAAAAGCAAGAATGTTAAGTAAATGACTTCCAAGGTTTCCATACAACAAAAGTCTTAGGAGACAATAGGAGAAAGTTAGGAAGAAAATAAATACATAGAAAAATGAATCTAGAGAGAGTCTATGATCTGATGACTAGTGCCTGCCATTTGTAACTTCTTGTTTCCTGGTAAATAAATATATGTCAGAAATATAATCTCCAATTTTTATTATAATTCAAGTTTGACCGACACACACACACACACACACACACACACACACACACACACACTTAATAGATATACATAAGAGTCAAGTGGCCTTCTTTCTCTCAAAATTATATCTAGTTTTGACTTGTGTAGAAGACATCCAGGACCAACTCCTTTAGTAGATAAGCATTTACTGTGCAAATCTGTGCATTTACTGTGCAAGTCTCAAGAGCCCCCCCCCCCCCCTTGAGACTTGGTGTGAGGAGAGGTGGAGAAGTGCTCCCGAGGCAAAACAGCAATTGACCTGGGTTGATGGAGCGAGCAGCTGGAACGCTCCCTGTTTGACACGGGGGCGGGGACTGAGTCGAGCGGCCTCTGGGCCGCGGATACAAGATTGAGGTGCAGCCGGGGGTGGGCAGGCAACAGAAAGAAATGGCAGCTCAGCCTGAACTCCAGTTACGGCCCGGCAAGTGCTTGAAGGAGCCCCTGAGGTCAGCGGGATGCAAGGTGGTGAGGCTGAGAAGCGTGCTTGGGACGGGAAGATCTTTGGTGCCCAGCCCCCCCCTCTTGAGATTTGGTGTGAGGGGAGTTGGAGAAGTGCCCCCGAGGCAAAACAGCAATTGACCCAGGGTGATGGAGCGAGCAGCTGGAATGCTCCCTGTTTGACACGGGAGCGGGGACTGAGTCGGGAGGCCTCCGGGCTGTGGATACAAGACCAAGACGTGGCCGACGGCCATGCCGGTGGCATGTGACGAAGGGACACAACTAAAGGGCTGTGCCTTTTGGTTGGGCCCTTCGGTTGGGTCCGTCGGTTGGGGCAGGGAGCTAACTTCTCTATCGTGAATGCTGTATGGGAGTGGGAATTGGTGAGTAAGGGAATTTTCCCTTTTGGAGTGGTTGAAGCGGAGGAGGAGGATTCTTCTCCCTGCTTCACAGTAATTGGGGAGGGGTGGGAATTGAAATTATTGGATGCTCAGTGAGGGGGGGATGATATTTTTGTATTATGTGCTGTACCTTTAATATGGGGGACTGTATTTAGGAGGACATTGCGGGTTAATGTATTGCTGTTGGAATAACTTTTGTTGTTCATTAAGGTGGGGAGGAAAAAGGGTGTGTTACATTCATTGCCTGGTGAGAGCAGGAGGGGATGAGGAGGGGGTGATGTTGTGATCAATATTAGAGTTGTATTTGGTTCCTCCTTGCCGTTGGGGATTGTTCTTGTTTTGGGATGAATTATGTTAAATTATATGATTTATTGGATATGTATATGGAGTATTTCCATTGTAGTAGCATTGGATATGTATATGGAGTATTTTCATTGTAGTAGCTTGGAGGTGGTTCCCCCCTCCCGGTGAGAGCGGGAGGGTAAGGTTAGTTTATGGATTCTCCCCTGGTGGCAGCAGGGGTAGAATATGGAAGGGTAATATTGATGGAAGGATTGATTTATTGTATTATATTGATTTATGTGCTATTGTTGGTTGTGTATTTCTCTTTTGTTTGTTAGCTGCCTCTAGTCGCCATAGGCAAGGGAGTGTGGATACAAATAAAAGTTTGATTGATTGATTGATTTACCAGAGCACCCCTGAGTTAACACCTCTTTTGTGATCTGTCTGGCTGTCATCATGGAAAACTGTTGCAGAGTCTCTAGGAAGGGAAGTGTGAAAAACAGAAATTTTTGAGCTACCAATGAGATTTTAAAGCAGGCATGTCCTGGAAAATCGAGGACACTTGAGGTATGGTCTCAAGTGATTCCAGAATATGCTGAGTTACCAACTTAATCTGCAACACAAGGTTTGCATTGGAGCCTTAAAGTGTTAAAAAAATTAATCAAGCCCTTAAAATCTTCACCTCCAAGATAGACAAGATTCGCCTCGACATCGCTTCCCACTTCTCTTTCTACTCCTTCCCCTCTCCCTCCTTCTCTCCTGTCCTCCTTCCCTCCCATCTCCCTTGAAGAAATCTCCTCCCTGCTCTCTTCCTTCAACCCTTCCACTTGCCCCCTTGACCCCATCCCCTCCCGCCTCCTGACCTCCATTGCTTTCACTGTCACCCCTTCCCTCCTGCACATCATCAACCTCTCCCTCTCTAGAGGCTCCTTACCCTCCACCTTCAAGCATGCCACTGTCTCCCCTAGCCTCAAAAAGTCCACTCTTGACCCCCCTGACCCTTCTAGCTGTCATCCTGTCTCACTTCTTCCTTTTGCTTCCAAGCTTTGTGAACGTGTTGTCTACTTCTGCACCCTCTCAGTTGGTGTTCCCCAAGGCTCTGTCCATGGCCCTCTCCTCTTCTCTATCTACACCCTGCCCCTAGGCAAACTCATTGCCTCCTATGGCTTCCAATATCACCTCTACGCTGATGACGCTCAACTCTATCTCTCTACTCCCTCTCTCTCTCCATCTGTTCAAGCTCGCCCCACCAGCTCTCTCTCTGATATCTCTACCTGGATGTCTCAACATCAACTCAAACTCAACATAGCTAAAACTAAACTCCTTATCTTCCCCCTTCACTGGCTCCTCTTTCCTGAACAAATCCTGCACAAGCTCCTAGTCTTCACCTATAAAGCTCTTCAAAACCTTGCTCCACCCTACCTCTCTGCGCTAATTTCCCTCCATAATCCAGTCTGTGAACTCCGCTCCTCCTCTGTCCCCTTTTTTGCCCTCCCATGCCTCTCCTGCTCCCCTAACCGCCTTCATCCCTTTTCCCTAGCTGCCCCCAAGGCCTGGAACTTCCTCCCTGCCCACATCTGCCTCGCCACCTCCCTTTGTACCTTCAAATCCCTCCTCAAGATCCACCTCTTCCCTCACCTAACTCCTGCTGATACCTACCATCCAGTACAATCCGTTACCTGAGGTCTGTGTACTCATATCCTCACCACACAGACCAGCGAGCTATCATTCTTGATGTAACCAAGCCAAGCATGTGCACCTGGGACCTTACATTTTCGTGAATGTTACACTCCTTGTCTCTCCCTCTGTTCCCCTTCCTTAGCCTCCCCCCCCCCAGTCTCAGATTTTAAGCCCTAGGGAATAGACCATGTCTATTCCATTACTTGGTAAAGCGCCAGGTACATTGCTGGTGCTATATAAATGCTTGATGATAATAATAATAATAATAATAGCAATATTTTAGAGGGGACAGTGGGAAAGGGCATCTGGGTCATGGTGGGCATGGGATTTGGAGTGTAGGGACAGGGTCAGAGGAGATCAGAACAGGAAAAGGGGGAACAAGACCAGGATGACAAGGGTGCAGATCAGGGGCAAAGCATTGGGAAGCAAGGCACAAGACAGAACAAGGACAAAATCACAAACACGCAGGGCCAAGAACCATAAGTGTGAGGGTGAAGTTCCACCTAGCTTCCTGGTGCTACTAGCAAGAGCAAGACATATATGCTGGCTGACAGCCAACCAGGAAGCTGGGAAGTGTCATGAAGCTGGAGACAGACTGGAAGAAGGGTGTGGCTAGGGGAGGGCAGAGCAACCTCTAGGAGGGAGTGGCTAGACAGGTCTGTGCTGCTAGCTTATTGATTCTGCTTTCAGAATATAGTAACACGGAAAGGTATCTTCTTTCAGACTTTAAAAGTTACTGGGGGTTACATGGGTAGGTGTGGGCCCCAGGAGTCCCACAACCACCCAGCCCCCTTTTGGGCCCAGCGTTTTTAGAAAAATTGAACTAATCATCCAAATTTTCTTTCTTTGTCGATTTCAGTTGCAGGCTGAGTCAGTGAAGCTTGTCTGGCCCTGCTCCCTGCCTGTGCTAGTGTGCTGGCCAGAGAATCTCAGGAGGAAGGGGGAGCACTCGGGAGCAGTGGAGTTCTCTTCACAGTGACCCACCAAAACATCATAGCCTGGGAGTACGGTCACTGCAGAAGCACTGGGTTCCATTGGAACTTTAGCCTGTGCAAATTAATGGCCAGGCAGGGCTCCTTTGAAGGAGCCCCACCTCAACACTGGAGAGAAGGGAAGGGAGGGGAGGAGCCAGGGAGCACTAGGCCAGCTGTGCTTGTCTGAGGCTCAGTACCTCCTTGGCTTGTCAGAGAACTCTTCTGCCTGCCTGCTGCTGCTGTTGGTAAGTGTTCAAGGGCCCTTGTGGTGGGGAGATCTGACCGGGGTGGGAGGGGGGGGCTTATTCCTTGTGTTTTTTGAACTTTTGTTGGTTTGAGAGAATTAGAGTTCTGATTTGGCCCAACACCCCAGACTGGAGGGAAGGGGGTGTATCCTCCATTTTCTGAGCTGGATGGACCATGCTACATTTTTTGTCTTGTGCAAAGTAGCCAATTTAGGTTTCACCCACCCACCCACCCTCTGCATTTTTAATTTAAACCTTTTACAAGACTGGGGTTGTAAGGTTGGATCTCTGTTTCTATCTGGTTGATGAGTTACTGAGGGAAAAGGAGGTTGTTGTTGGGACGCATTATTACTTGCATTTTCTGAACCTTTGAGTGGTGTGGGTTGAGAGAATTAGAGTTCTCTGAAACATGAAGCTTCATTTGCAGTCTGTGCAGGAACTGGTGCCTAACCTCTTCGCTTTCAATCACCTCAACTATTCTCGCTATGAGTTGTTCAACTCATCAACATGAAAAATTATGACCCAGTTGCGTATAGTGACCTTGAGATGTATGGTCCAGGCGTCAGCCTTACAGGCAAAAAAATTCTCAAGCATTCCTGGTGACAGTCACTGAAGTTCACCCCAACTGTGAAAGCAAGGTTAGAGGAGGCCCCATGAGAAGGAGATACAGTACATCACAGGAAGCTGTTGATGAGTTCTGCACAAATTCACACAAGCTAGCAAAGCTACAGAAGTTAACCAAAGCAAGATTTAAAATCAACACATTAAGCACCCACAACGAAACAACTGCTGGTGGTAAGAGAAAACATGAAAGACAGGTAAAACATCTGGAAGAAAAGCTACTTTGTTATGGTGACCCGTTTCACGGAAGTGCCCAGAAACTTTCAACAGGTATTGAGTTTTCAGGAGAGATAGTAGCGGAACTGATAGGTGCTAGAGCAACTGGAGCATAAATGCAATCACAGTTTTGCTTTGGCCGTCTACTAAGCCATAAAGTAAGGTTCTATGATCCAAAAAAAAGGAGCCTCATAAGAACAGGGGTGGATAAAGCAAAGAAGAGAGACACCAGAAGTTCTATCGGTCCTAAACGAAGAGTGACAAGCCCATTGACACCTTGGTTGTGGAATGCCCAGACAAAAGGGATGCATTCACATATTGTCTTACAATTTACCCTGTAGCTATAGCAACACCAGACAGCAAGCTGTACAACTCAGAGATGAAGCACAAATTCAGAAACTATCTCATTGAAATTTCCAATGACACTAAATCATCACCTCCACCCAACGCAACAGTTATCTACGATGAAATGGCTGTTATACAGGCATCTAAGGTTGCAGCTACATCAGGCCGGTACATGGAAAACTTGCTGAAATCATTCACTCCAAATGTCAAATGGAATGCCAAGGAGGTGGTTATAGTGTTTGATAACTACATGGATGACCAATAGTTTTCCCTGAAGGAGACGGTGAGGCAGGAGCGAGGCGATGGCATCAGAGTCCACATGGGAACAAATGATCAAGAGATGCTATGAGAGAAGCAATTTCAGAACTTCCTGCATAACAACCACAACAAAGATGACTTGACCATTCGATTCTTCCAGTACCTAACCTCCTCCGAGATTAGAAGTACTCTGAGTATCCATATACAATCAACCACCAGAAGCAAACTTTCAAGATAACTGCAGAGGCAGAAATAAAAGAGGTATTCAGTTGTAACCACGAAGAGGCGGATACTTGTGTTGTGCTGCGTACATTTCTTGCTGATGGTGCAATAATCGTCATTGTGAAGGATACAGACATACTCATCTTGATGGTCTATGCTTACACTCAGAAATAGTCAGATTGGTCCATGCAGATCGACTTCAACAGGTCCATGAGCCTGAAGAAGATAGTTGCTGAAATCGGAATTCTGGCCTCTCTCAACTTACCTGCTTCTATGCTCTAACAGGTTCTGACATCACAAGCTACTTCTACAGAGTCTTAAAACATGTTCTCTTCAGGAAAGCTCTTAGGACTGATACACTCAAGCTACTCTCAACTCTCAGAGATAACAAAACCTTGAATTCAGATACAGAGAAGGATGCTACCACATTCATCCAATACATGGTGTACTCCGGGAAGCAATCAGAAGATATTGTAGACACTCATGTAAGGCTCTACTTTAGACTTTCAAATTTCTCTATATACAATTTGCATCAGAGCAGTAGTATTTTTTATCATTTTGGTATTACTTCACCAGTAGTGGATAGTATTTCATCATTTTGTCATTATGTCTTGAGTAAGCCTACCTTTCACTCGCACATAATGTCACATTATTCTGTCTAACAATAATAAATGAAAGGGTTTGGTGGCTATATTGCATTTTTTCTCTTGCACCAATGACCTTGGCAGCCCCAAAACAGTATAAATCAACACAGAAAATACAAATATTGGATAATTAGTTCAGTTTTTCTAAAAAAGCAGGGCCCAAAAGGGGGCTGGGTGGTTGTGGGCCCCCTGAGGCCCCCTAAACCCCCAGTAACTTTGAAAGTCTGAAATAAGATACCTTTCTCAACAAGAAAAACACGTGTTACTATATTCTGCAAGCAGAATCAATGAACTGGCATCACAGACCTTTCTATGGCTGGCCCTGAGGCAGGTTGAGGCAGTGGTGCAACACGGTATGGGTGAGGTCCTGACAGATGTATAAGATTTTACCATTTAAATTACATTTTTGGATTCTCCTTATTTATGTTCTGGATTTTGAGCCTTTATGAAACCCTCCATAGGCTGTGGAACTCCTTTCCGGTGGGTGTGCGGCCCCGAACCTCCCCTCTTTTTGGAAAAGTTGTAAGACCTGGCTGTTCCGCCAGGCGTTTGGTGGGGGAGAGGGGTGAAAGGGTGGAGGGGGGTGATGGGGGTGATGTTAAATGTTGCCCTCCTTTTGGCAGTTTTTAAAAATGTCCTATATTGGATTTTATTTGTGTTTTTATATTGTAAGCCGTCCCGGGCTGCCTGATGGCAGGAAGGGCGGGGTATTAAATTGAAAAATAAATAAATAAATAAATAAAATAAATAATCATGCGATTATGAGGCTTGGAAGCTTACTTTTTAAATGAGTAGTTCTAGGCACCTTGCTCCCATATGAAGCGTAGGCCACTTTTACACGAGGCCCTTGAAACGCCTCTGGAGCCCCGTATTCAAAAGGAAAGCCACGCGGGTAGTGTTTACATGGTCCCTGCATTACCAGAAGTGACATGCCACCCATTCTCTTCAGCAGCAGCGGCGACGACTGCAGACGCGGGGCATTCACAAGGCACATTCTGTAGACCTGAAAATCGAGGTCTACAGAATGTGCCTGTTGAAAGCCCCGCGCCTGCAGCTGCCACTGATGAAGAGAATGGGTGGCACATCACTTCTGGTAGCATGGGGAGCGTGTAAACGCTCCCCGTGTGGCTTTCCTCTTCAATATGGGGCTCCAGGGACGCTTCTAAGTGCCTTGTGTAAAAGTGGCCTTAGATTCCTAAGGCAAGGGAGAGGGGATACATTACACTTCAATGTAAGCTAGTGAGATTTTCCAGATAAGAAAAGGGGGCAATACCTAACCTTCAGGTTTCATTAATAAGAATTTGGGGGGCCCTACGTACCTTAGGTCTTTCTGCCCTTCTACCAACATTGGTTGAAATTGGCCTGTAGGTTTGAAAGTTAAGGGGACGACCTTTGTATATGTAAACACACATGAGAAGGTGATAGCATAAACCTTTTTGCCTCAGGAAACCAAACAAAGGACAAAAGCAGCAATTGTCTAGTAGATTTTACCACATGTCTCAGGGTCTTAGATCTTTAAAAATGGCTAAGATTGCAAGATGTGTAATTAAACTGCAGGAAATTGCAACTGTGAGGATTGCAGTTCCTCCTATTCTTGTACGTTGTACAAAACTGAACTAACTCAGAATTGATACCTCTCTTGTTGAGGATGTGTGTAACCTGCACAGTGAGGAAATTCTAGGGACATGAGTTTGTGTTCTAATCAAATGAATTAGTGCTTTGTCAATAGGTCTTTATAGCCTGTTGTTTCATTTTTTTTACAATGTTCTTTTCCGGTGGTTCCTAAAACAGATTACAAACGGAGATCAAGTTAGCTGGTACAGAAACATGTTTTGTTTTTTTATTTCATTGTTTCTAGAATTCTTGTACTTCAGAACTTCTGCTTGTCCTTAGTATCTTCTCTCATATTTTGTTGGTTAATGCAGTGAAGATAAGGGGCAGATATGTACCAGTCCAGATATCAAATAGTTTACCATTTGAACTCCCCACGCCTAATCCAGCCTTCAGATGGTTGTATTTGGGCCCATTCCCAATTCCTAATTGTGACCCCCAGATTCTGAAGTGGAGGTCTTGAGTGCTGAAGGACTGGGCAGCAGAGACAATTCAAGGCTGTAGCCATTCCTCTGTGCCTACCCAGCTACACATTTGGTCTCAGCGCATCTTCCCCCCGTGTCTTCCCCACTCTCCTCTCTTTTTGCTTTTCACACATTGCATCCCCTTTCCCATGCCCTGCAACTTTCTCCTCCTTTGCTCTCTCAGATAATGCTTCTATTTTGGCACTGAAATAACTTGGACTGCATGGCTAAGGTGGGAAACATTAGGCTTGTGGGACAAATCCGGCTTGTGGCTATTTTTTGTATTTGGCTTCTTCCCAGTTCCTGGATCCAGTCCCTGCTTTCAAGCACTGAAAGTCTGAGCTCAGGGAAAGGGAGCGAAGATGAGGGCATGCACTCAGAGATATTAGAGATGAATCCATGGGAGACAGAGCCATAATCTGGATTGTCCCCTTCTTCCCTCATCCTGAGCACATCTCTTAAGCAGCCCTGTCTCCAGCTCTGTTCTGGCTCATGGAGCAGCTTGTGCTAATTTTCATAGGTGCTCACAGGAAGGAAAGGTTCTCTACTCCTGTACTGGATTAGGCATGAATATGAAATCTAAGGATTTTGGATGATGCAGGTCAGGGGATCTCAACCTTTTTCCAGTCACGAGCACTAGAGTGACATAAGTGAGTACTTGGGAGCACTGCATAATTTGCATGAATGATTTGCATAAAGATGCATAGATTAAGTCTCCCCTCCGCAATTCATTTTAATGGAAATTGAGATAATTAATCCCAGCTCAGATTAACTTGAATAGATGGATTGTTTCATAGCGCTCCTGAGCACTATCGACAGCTGGCTTGGGGAGCACTCTCCTGAGCACCAGGTTGAGAATCCCTGATGCAGGTCAGGCTCTCTCCACATTTTTGGAGTGGTCATTTTAAAATTGCTGATGTGGCCTCCAGATGAAGCTACTCCTGAATGTTACTGATTGAGTGCATGCTGTGAAGGCAAGGCACACTGACTGTGCCTGAACCAGCAGCTGTTGTGGATAATTGCTAACAGTATTTCCTTATCAGGAACATGGCCCAGCATTTCAAAAGTGTAGCAGCTTTAAACGTTTTATATAAACATGCTGAAGGAGAAGGTTATTCAGTTTGTAAAATGAGAGGTTATGGGGTTCAAGCCTGCCCAGAAAGTACCACCCTTTGACTCCAGAAACATTACGGGGGAGGAGGTGGGTGTTCAGAAGGGCCAGTGGAGCCAGGAGCATAGCTATAATAGGAACAGGCAGGGCAGCTGCACCAGGACTTAGGGGTGCATGCACTCCCTGGTGTATTTGCATCCCCTGCTGCTGGAAGGGGACTGTGGGGGGTCCATTCTGGCTTCTGCACCAGGGCCCATTCCAACCTAGCCGTGCCCCTGGGTAGACCTGCCCTGCTAGGTAGGGATGGGACTTTGGATGGATTTCCAGATTAGAATCTGTTATGGATTCAGATATTTTTTTTAAAGGTTTTTTACGGATTTGTATTACAGATCAAAAATAGAAATATATTTAAGAAATTCATTGGGCATGTGCAAAATGGCCACTGCCCTTAACCAAAAGGGGGGTAATAGCATTGCACCCATTTTGGTTAAGGGCAGCAGCCATTTTGTGCATACGCAGTGAATTTTGAAACTATTTTTATTATTTTTAATATAGATCCTTAATACAAATCTGCAGAAGGCGTGGCATTTTCAGCTCCCATCCCTACTGCTAGGTACTCTACCCTGCACCTCCCCACCCAACTCCTGTTCTTGCACCAACAGTGACAGCCTTTGCTTAGGGCTAGAATAAGGTTGGTAGGGATCAGGGCTGGGGACTGACACTGCTGCTGCTAAGCCCCAACCTTGTCAGGAAAAGACTAGGGCTGAGGCTGATGCTTCTGCATCCAGCCATGGGTTGGGGTTTGCAGAGCAGCAGCAGTGACAGGAACGGAAGAAGCCCTGGGGCATCAACTAAGCCCTGCTCATATCTGAATTACATATCTTATAAGTGACGATTTTCTCCAGATCTCTGTATTGATCTATCTGGATAGATATTTAATGGCTTATCATTAAATCTATGATTCCCCAGCGTTAAAGAGGAGTCAGAATTTATTTTCTGGCAAACAATGAGTTGAGGCCTCCATTATACCCAAAATGGAGTGGGGTCTACAGGAAACAAGATCATGCCTTTATAAATCAATTGTTCTAAAAAGAAAAAGGGAATTGGTGTTTTTGGTTCACAGGTTTAATTCCTTTTAGTTGTGAACAATTCATTGGTTTCTGAATGTCAGTTATTAATGTTTTTATTTTATTTTACTTCCTTTAGAGGCAGAAATAAAAAACCCATTGGCCCAGGGAAATATGGATATGGCAAAGTGCCTTATATATTACCACTGCAAACGGACACAGGACAGTTGCCTCAGAAACCACGGAGGCAGCGACAGTCATCAAGGAGCCAGACCTATCAGCAGAGTCCAGCACTTGGGAGCACATCCAACCATCCATCCAAACCTTCACTTCAACATGGGAATCTTTACCAGGAAGAGCATGTGCCACAGCCCAGATCACAGGTTTCAGGGCCCTCAGTTTACCAGCGGGTTTTGTCCCATTCACAGGCCTTTCCTGCATCTCAAAGTTTGTACCATGGTATGGACTCAACCAGTCACACCTCTGCATCCGGCCTGTCAGCCCAAGGCCAGTTTCACTCTCCACGGACTACAGCTATTGTATGCATTGGAGCCTACAAACAGTATAAACTCTGCAACACAAATGTAAGTCCAGTCTTCTCTCTCAGTTAATGTCAGGAAGAGTGGCTCACATGCGTAACGTGATGGATTTTCTTTCTCTAGGAACCTAAAACTCTCAAGATATAGATGTGTTTTTTAACTTCTTGGTAAAATATTGTCTCCCTTAATTCTGTTTATTAGGCATAAAATGGAAGAGTCTATATAGATGTCCGAGAACTGTGGCTTGAAGATTAGGGTTTCTAGTTTGGATCAACTTTCATGTAAATTAAAAATTTTATGCTACTGTAAATTTATTCAAATTTTAAATAGTCCCTTGTCTAGCATTGAGTTGGAAATAACAAGTCCATTATTTTTGAACTCTGCAGCTCCATAAAATACAACCCAGAACATCATAGAACAGACAGTACCCACAAGTCTGATTTCTGGATATTTATTGTCCCAAAAGGGTTGTGATCTCGCTGGGCTCTGACCAGGCTCTGGAGGAAGCCCTGAACTTGCAAAGTCAGCTGGGGTGCCTCAATAACTCAGAGAAATTGAGGCTCCTGGGGGTGGTAGGAGGTGGTCATGTCAAAAAGGGGGTGAGTCATAGGGACTTTCTGATAAGGCCCCACCATATGGAGCATCATTGTTTCATGGCAATCAGTAAGGAGTTACATCAGAAGGACACCCTCTTTGCCCACACCTTCTTCTGATGAAGTCCTGCCCCCTGTGGAGCATCATGATGTCATGATTCTTTGCAAAGGATGGTGTCATGTTAGAAAGGGATGTTGCCCCAGTCAACGTATACCTGTTCCCTCTGGGTGACAGCCTGGAGGGAGCTAGTAACCCTGTGTTTCGGGCATATGTCAGCCCAGACACAGGCTTGCAGTTCCTGAACTGTCTGGGGGAGTACTGGACACTCAGGTGACGCAGTAGCTGTACAATGTAGCATTTACCTAGCACCTTTGTTCCAGGAATCTCAGAGTGCTGCATATTCATTGAACTTACTAACATTCCTGTGAAATAGATACAGGGTGTAATCCCCACCCATCGATACAGAGTGAGCCACTGACTCCAACAAGGACAGATAACACCCAAGCCACTTACCTCAAAGTAGTCCCAATGAGATCAACAGGGCAACTCCAAAGTAAGTGGCTTGAGAATTGCAACCTACATCCTGCAGTTTAGTGACTTAGCCAGAGAACAAGGAGAGGGAAGAGCTGGGATTATTTATTTATTTATTTATTTATTTATTTAATTAATTTATTTATTTATTAGAACTTGGGGTTCTATTTTGCATCCCTGAGACCATATTGCCTTCTTGGGTGTCTTTAGATGGACCTGGGGGTGGCCAACCCTGCGTTCCCCACACACAGCCCAACCTGCACTGGGTTTATATGGACCCAGCAGCTGCTGCAGCCCACAATTCACCTGCACAGTACCTCCCCCCTCCCCCATAGCTGCTGCAGGCAACCCCTGGCCGGGAGTGGAGCTACAGCGGCCACCTCCGGCCAGTGCCCCAGGTCCGGGTGGCCCACTCTGCCGGAGGTGCTCCAAGAGCTTCTGGTTCTGCTCCACTTGCACATCTGGTGGCCTGCCTTTAGACAGACAGGTCACCCAGGTGTGAGGTGGAGCAGAGCTGTGGGTGCCGTCCATCTAAAGGCACCCATTGTGAAAGGTCCCTCCTTTTGACGATGCACTCGGGCAAACTCTGGTGTCTCTTTTTTAATATTTGTAGCACAAATTATGGCTTTCAGGAGTACAGATCCATTGTTGGATCCTCAGTACCTCCAGATAAGTGCCTTCTTACACTCTAAAAATGGTTCCTTATGAAGTTCTGTGCTCCTGGGTGAGGGCTTCAGATGCTGTGCTGTTGTTGATAAAGAACCTCAGTAATACTTATGCTATGTGCTATTGTACTACAAACTACAGACCTTACAATACCATACCCTCCAACCATACCTTTTTGCCTGTAATGCTAACAGGTTTTGTTATCTTGTGCTGGGCTCCCAGTAGTGCAAGGTTTGGACCACATTCAGCACACAGTGGAAGTCATTAGCACCTCATTCGTCCTAATGTAAAAAGAGTTAGCTGATTCACTGCTCTGGCTGCTGCTACTGTTTGTTTATTGCTGGGGAGACGGGTGGGACACCGTTTCTCATTTCAAAAAGATTGGAATAAGCACTGCTATCAAAGAACAAAGAAAGGTAACACCCAGGCGGGGGGAGCTGCATGCCTGGGATAAAGATAAAAACAAACAAACACATGCAGTTTGATGTAAATTAGGGTTGACATGAAGTGCACTTATTTCTCTCCTTCAAAAGTTGGAGGGTATGCACTAAACAGAGGTATTCGGGATTAGGGATGGCAATTTCAGGTACGGATTAATCTTTAACTAAACGAAAAGGATTATTATGGATTAATCCATATCAATCTGTAACAGCAGTCCAAAAAATTACAGATCTGCTGTTACGGACCCACCTTTCCCTCCCCCACCCCACCCCACCCAGGGCCATGGTACAGTACTTAATGGCCTCAGGGTGAGCTTGATGGCAGGTTGCCCGTGCCGCTTCTGTGAGGCAAGCTGCAGTTGGGTCGAAGGAGCTGCTGGGGGAAGAGCTGCTGTTGCCGGGGGAGCCGCTGGGAGAGGAACCGCTGTCGCCGGGGATTGCCCCCATGTTGGGGTGGGGCGGTGGTGGCTGCTTTTGCTGCTGCTGCTCCGGGGGCTGTCATCCAGGGGAAAGGAGCGGGAGCACTGACCAGGAACGGCTTCGGCTTCAACACGAGGATCCCGTGTTGCTGTGTATGGCTGTTTGTACCGTGGGGATTGTGGGCCCGACGTCGTTGTGCTATAGCTTTGGGCCCTTGACTATCAGAGTGAAGTTGGTTTCATGGGAGTGGGGCTGCCGAGAGCACCTGGAGTTGGACGGATATTTGGCTGGCCTTAGAAAGGGCGATTCTGGATTCGTAAGAGATGGAAGTCGAGCCTTCGATAAGGAGTTGATTTGAGCTCCACTTTTGATTTGAGCTCCACTTGCTTGCCAGCTGGAGCCCTCAGAGCGTCCTGAAGAGCCTGCTTGATCCTCTGCCCCTTTGCTTTTTGGACGTTTTTGTCAGCTTTTGGGCGTGGACGACCTTCCTGAACTTGTGAGTCCTTCTATGTGGTCACTCTGGCTTTGGAGCTGTCTCAATTATTTTACTGAGATATGGGCGTCTTGAACAGTAGGGTCCCTGCCCTACGAAATTAAATTAACTTTATTTGTGAGTTGCGCCATACCCTATGCCAGGCTTTAGGGACCCCTGCTATTTTATTGTAACGGGGGCGGGAAGGGGGGTTTGAAGTTTCTCGTTTGGGAAAAGGAGGTTCCTTCTCTGGTGGGCTGAACTCTTAGTTGCGATATTTATCAGAGAGTTTCCCGTTTTGGGCTTTGGTGTGCCTCTTAGGTGTAAATCCCTAAGAGTTCTAGGCTCCGTTTATGGAGCTTGGGTCGCACGTCCTGGCCACACCTCTATCTTTGGCAGATGAAATTAAGCAGGCAGTACAGGCTCACTTTCTGCCTAGAGGCCACTCTTTTACTCAATCTAAACTGACCTCCTTCTTTCCTTCTGTGGGAGAGAATCCGTATAGTGATGTTCAGGCTCCTGAGTTGGTGGTTAGATCTAGTGGACAATGCACTTCTGCCGCCCAGGAAAATTTAGGCAGCCATTCTCCGGGTTTTCCACCTTACCTTGAGCAATATTAGGCTGCCATATACCGTAAGCTAGAGGATTTAGATGTTAGAGTTGAGTTGGATATGGATACAAGATTTAAAGAAATGGAGGAGAAACTATTACAATCACAAGATTTATTGTTTGATATGAAGATTCTAGTTGGTGGTTTGTGGCTAGAGTTTAACAACTGGACAACTAAAATCTGTGCAGACCAGGGTGATGGCCCAAGTAAGAGAGAGGCAAGCACACAAACTGAGAAGCTTCCCTCTGCCCCTATTCAGAACACTCGAGAGTTAGGACTAGCGGCAATGGTAAGGGGGAGCCCCCGAGTTAGCCCTGATGGGGGATCCAAAAGAAGGGTACAAAATATCAAGATAAGGACAGCCGTAGAACAGCCTTGCCCTCCTGCTCATTCCCTGCGGTAGGGGGCTACTTTGATTTCAGCCCCTATACATGACAGAAATTTGACCTCCCCAAAAATTTGACCGCAGGATACTAGGCAGAGATGGGCATCGGTGCTGCTCTTCCATTTTAATAAAAGAAGGAGGTATAGTTTTTTACCATCTGGGGCATTGGATGTTCAAGGGTTTACAGATTTCCTCCGAATTCTGATGGATCTTGACATACCTGAGGCAGAGATATTAGTAACAAAGCCCCTTATAGATAGAGGATGTTTTGCTAGGTGGGAAGTCGGACTTCACTCAAGAACTTTGTGGGATAACCTGTAGGCATATAGAACTAAATTACAGAGGACAGGGATATTTATCCAGAGACTAGAAAATACGCTAGCAAGGAACATTCTGTTCAGAAGTATTGGACCCTCTGCCTCGGGCATTGGCGAACAGGGATCAGGGGAGGGCTCGGAAGCGCTTTTAGATTGACGTATTCTGGATATGACAGGATCAACGGATCCTATAGTATCCCAAGCTTTGTTTGCTATAGAATCAGAGCTGAAACTGCCTGAGATACCACAAACATTGGCTGTAGAAATGAGCCTGGTAGAAATCAGCAGTTCTGAGGTGTCTCTTCTGAATGATACAGTGATTTGCAGACTTGTCCCCTCTGAGGAGACAACTAGATTGCTTTTAAGTAACTGCACGGTTGGGCCCAAAGATGCTAGTGTAGGTGGGGAATCCACTCTTGCATCAGAGTCACCCTCTTGACGGTTGGTACCAGATGTTTTTAAGTGTCTGTCATGGAATATAGAGGGTTTGAAGTCAAAGTTAGCAGATCAGGAGTGGAGAGAATTTATAGGAGATTGCCACCTTATTTGTCTGCAGGAGACATGACTCCGGGCGGATGATATTGCTGCTCTAAGGATAGAAAGTTATTCTATCTATGGTATCCCAGCCTCCTCCAGAACAAATAAGGGTCGACCCTCTGGTGGGGTTGTTACCTTAATTCCTTTAAGGTTGCGAATAGAAGTCCATCAAATAGCTACCCCTCTTGATTATTGCTTGGTTCTGGAACTGAAGTCCCAGAGCTTGGGTAACTATATAATTATTAATATATATGTCCCTCCTGTGACTTCATTATACTATAGTGCACAGGTATGGGAGCAGTTAAACAACCTTTTAGATTCACTATCTCTGAGGGCGACCCAAAGTCCAGTGATTTTATTGGGGGATTTCAATGCTAGAGTGGCAGATTTAGATGATGCTACCCTGAATCCTCTTCTCCAGTCACTATTTACTATACCCCTACGAAGAACAATGGATGGGAATGATAATCTACATGGGAAAAGCTTGGTAAACCTTCTGGCCAAACAGGGGTTTATAATATTAAACGGACGGACTCCTTCAGACTTCCAAGGCAACTATACTTATGATGTTCATATGGGAGCAAGTGTTATAGACTTTGCATGTATCCATGCCTCCCTATTTCCTGTAGTTAAGGATTTAAAGGTCATTCAAAGACTTGAAGGGAGTCACTTCCCACTGTCGTTGCACATGAAATTGGATGATTCCAAATGTATTATACCACTTAGGGATCCCCCCTTGAGTAATGGGAGAATTACCAGATGGACCTCAGAGGCTTGTGTTGAGGTAGCATATTTATTGTCTGTTTCAGAGCGGCGTGGCCTTAGAACCATATTGTGCTACTCTGAAGATTATGCAACTATCTCTACAGCACTTACAAACTTATTTTTTTCAACTGGCCCCATGTTTTACGTATCCTAGTACTCTGATTAGATGTGATAAAGGTACCAAATGCTCTGTCTGGTTTGATAGGGAGTGTAGTATGGCAAAAAGGAATTTGGCACGAGCCAGACAGAAATGGTGTAGGTCCATTTGGACATGGATTGGACACAGTTTATGGAATCTAGACGGGCGTATCAACATTTATTAAGAGATAAGAAAAGACAGAAGACTGATCTAACTTGGGCAGAACTTCAAGCAGCGGCTGTCCTTAATGATCTTACAAAATTTTGGCAGAAGGTAAATAATTGGTGCAATCCTAGGCAGACAATTGCGGAATCCTGTATAGAGGAAAATGCTTGGATTGCTTATTTTACAAAGCTATTCCAATGGAAAGAGGTAGTTTACCCTTCCCTATTGAAACAAGAAGGAACTCGGAAGTTAGACGAAAGTAATAGTCTTTCCCCCCTCCTAGTTACTGAAAGAGAAGTTGTGCTAGCTATTAACAAACTGCATTATCACAAAGCTCCAGGGACTGACGGCCTTCCTGCTGAACTATTTAAAAGCTTTGCAGTTTGGTGGGCCCCAGTGTTAACTAATTTTTTTACGCAGATTAATCACTCTAAACTTATTCCTCAAGAGTGGGCAAAGGCACTCATTGTTCCTATATTTAAGTCAGGGGATCCTAAGGATCCGGCTGCATATAGACCTATTAACCTTTTGCCAATTATGGGGAAGCTTTACACTAGGGTACTACTTATGGCATTGGAGCAGTGGGTTCTGAAGGAAAATAGGCTTAACAAGGAGCAGGCAGGGTTTCGGAAGAATAAGTCAACTCTGCATAATGTATTCATCTTACATCATCTGATCGATATGTATACTAATGTGAGGCATGGTAAGCTTTTTTTGGCTTTCATCGACTTTGCCAAAACATTTGATTTGATTAGTAGAGTACTGTTGTGGATGAAACTTGAGATTATGGGAATCCCAAAAGATCTGTTAAAGTTTATAATCAAGGTTAATGAGGGTACAGAGGCTGTGATTAGGATGTATAGCAGGGGCAACTATACAAGGTCCTTTCCCATCTGTCAAGGGATTCGGCAAGGGTGCTTGCTGGCTCCATTATTGTTTAACCTGTACATTGACGATTTGGTGCCAGTTGTATCTGCGGCTAACACTACTCCCCCGTGTATAAAAGGAAAAGCATTATCAATTTTTAGGGATGGGCGAACAGATGGCGGTTCGGGCTCGTCCGTTCAGTTCGGCTACGTTTGGTTCGGCAGTTCAGTTTGGCTGTGTTCGGTTCGTCCGTTCGGTTCGGCAGTTCGGCTAGTTCGCCAAGTTCAGGTTCGGCTGTTCGGTTCGGTCGTCCGAACAGGCCATTCGGTTAGACCGTTCGGCTGTTCGGTTCGGCCATTCGGGAAATGTTGTTATGGGTGTTTTTTTGTTTTTTATATGGTTTTTTGGTTTTTTATTGGGTTTTATATGGTTTTCTTTTGTATTTTATTTATTTATTTATTTTTATATGTTTTTTTTTATTTTTTTTAATCTAATATTAGATATATCTATCTACACTAAATCTAACTGCTATTAACTATTCTAAATGCTATGAACTAAATGGATTATCTAATAAGTACACAGACCTACTCCTACAAACACTAAAACTAAATCACTAA
>QEPC01001637.1:1074231-1090370 GCA_003113815.1 Sphenodon punctatus | reverse complement strand
ATCTAAAAATCCTACTCAACGCCTGCTGTTCAGGAACAGTGACTAGCTCAGAAGGTGTTGGGAAGGGGGGAGGCAGATAATTAGTTTTGTTTCTTGCAAGCCTCTCCACCCCTGGTGCCTGGAAGTCTGCTCCTTAGTGACTGACACCTCCCTGTCATGTTTGACCTTCCAGTGAACCTTTTTTTTGCCACCCGAACTCATCTGAACGCGATCCGAACTGACCGAACTGTTTGGCCATTTCGCCATTGGTGTTCGGTATGTTCACGTTCGGGTTCGGGTTCGAGTTCGGTCATCCGAACAGGCCGAGTTCAGGCCAAACTCCGAACTGCCGAACCGCGTTCGCCCATCCCTATCAATTTTGATGTATGCGCGGATGACATTGTGCTTTTGTCGCAGACTCAACAAGGGCTATTGAGGTTGTTAGCAGCCCTTCATAATTACTGTCACAAGAATTTCCTGAACGTTAATGTTAAAAAATCTAAGCTAATGAGTTATGGTACTACCCGCCCTAAATGTAAGTGGAAACTAGGCCCTCAGCTTTTGGATTATACTACTAAACATACCTAGTTGGGGGTTGTCCTTTCCTCTTCTCAATCCTGGAAGGTAAATAATGAAGCCAGGATTGTTAAGGCTAGACAAATTGTAGGTGGAATATTCAGACTTATGTATGCTACTGAGATGTCATCAGTCAGGTAAATCCTGGAGGTTTTTCGGGTAAAAGCATTACCCTGCCTGGTATATGGGGCGGAAGTAATGGCCCCAGGCTATAAGCCTAATTTAGAGCTGCCTCAAAATTTCTTCCTCCGTGCTCTTCTGAAAGCCCCTAGAGCAACTCCCCTTTCCATGTTGAGAGCCGAAACAGGTTTGCTCACTATAGGGACTCAGGTAGCGATATGTGCAGTAATATTCTGGAGGAAACTAGCATTCGGTCATCTTTCGCCACTCTTACAAGATGTTATATGGAACAAGAGAGACCACCAAGGCTCTATCCATTATTCCTGGCTGAATTATATTAAAAATTTGGTTACTAAAGTGAAGATACTGTTAGGAGGGCGCTCCTTGCCAGATTCTAAGATAACAAAGCAAGAACTTAAAATGAGAATTAAAGACTGGGCCCATTCAAAGGAGCTTGAGCTTCTTGCTTTGTCTAAAATTGCACTGCTCTATTCTAAATTTAAGCTCTCCATTAACCTGCAACCTTATTTAGATCAATTGCAAGATGCCAGATTAAGGAGGGTTTATTCGTTATTTCGTTTTAACTTATTTGAAACGGAAGAAGTTAGAGGTAGAAGGAATCAGATTCCCAGAAGTGAAGGACTCTGTAGGGTATGTATGTCTGAGCTGGAGACCCTTCCCCATGTCATCTTTGAGTGCCCACCTTTGCTACTTTGAGAGAAATCTGGGTGAATCCATTCATACAGGATGTTAGCTTGGATATTAGCAAGAAAATGGAAATTCTTCTCACTCTTACTGAAATTCCACAGATAAGAGCTTTGGCTGTGTTCCTTCTGCTCCTTGAAAAAGGTGTGAGGGCAAGGGCACATTTGGAGCCCTCCTCCCCTTAGGCTGTGTATATCTAACTTCTCCACAGCTCTTAATCTTTATATGACTGTCCTGCCCGTTAAATTTCTCACTTGATTTATTCATTTGATGAAGTTTAGGGTCCTGCTGTAAATTGACCAAAGATGATATTATTCCGACTTATGTATTTTATAGTGATTTATATAGTAGTGTAAAGTTATATTTTACTTATTATAGTTTACTGATTTATATTTGTTTTAAATGGTTATATTCTAGATTTGTATTTTTTTTTTACAAGTATGGATTAAGATAAATTTAATAATAATAATTTATTTTATGGAGATTTTATTTATTTATTTGTATAACTGCCCATTTGTTATCTATATGATATATATGTTTTTATATGCTGTTTGCAATGGCCTGACAGGCTCAGATTAAAGATTAAAGATTGCAGGTCTGGTGGGCTGCAGCTTGATTGAAGACACCCCAGCAAGCTCCCTCGTTGCGGCGCGCTGTGGAGGTCCCTCTTCCACAGTGCGCATGTGCAGAATGGCTGCTGGGGACATTCTACGCATGCACCGCCCTTTTGCAAAATGGTGCTGGCAGTGTCGGTGCCGTTTTGCAAAAGGGCAGCTGTTTTGCATATGCGCGCTGGGGTCATTCACACACACGTAGAACAGCTTCTCTTTTGCAAAATGGCGACAACATGGCACCATTTTGCAAAAGGGCTGCGCATGGGCAGAATTGTCCCAGCAGCCATTTTGCACATGCGCACTGTGGAGCAGGGTCCTCCACACTACGCCGCAACAAGAGAGCCTGCCAGGGGGATTGCTCCACACAGGAGGAACCCCCCACCCCCCCCAGTACCTGCAATCAAGCTCACCCTGAGCCTGTTAAGTACTATTCCAGAACCCCGGGGGGGGGGGGGGGGGGGGGATGAGTCATGGGGGTAACAGGTTTTTAAATTATTTTTTTAAAATTATGGATCTGAATCATACCGTACCCGTAATTAAATCTGAAAAAAAAACCTGTACCCGTACCAGCCTGTACCCAAAATTTGGTGTGGGTTGCCATCCCTATTCAGGACTCCAGTTCCTGAGTGAGAGTTTCTGCTTCTAAACGCATTCTTGTTTCTGGGTATTATTTAGTATGTTCTCATCTTCCTCAACCCAAATCTGGCTCTCTCCTTAATTCAAGGGTTGCTTTTCCCATGTTCCTTCTTCTTTCTGTATTGACCATGACCCATATCAAGGCAGCAGGGCAAACAGTCATCAGTGTTAATGCCATAAATGAGGCAGCAGGGATTTTTCCCAGTGTGTTCTCTTGACATGCTTCTCCATGGAAACATCTGTTTGGCCAACACTAAATTTAGCACACTCCCAAATTAGAGCATTACTCTTGTGGGAGTGTTATATGATGTAGGCACACTATTGTGTCATTTTGGGTAGAATTCATATTAATGGATATTTATGGATTGCTGCATGTGGCTGGCTTGCCCTGACTAGACACATACGCCATGGTCCCTTCCCAGAGCAGTTTAAATCAGGCTGATAAATATGATCATAAGAGTGCCTTGTATGAGATAACTGTAGTGTGTAGGCCAGTGTCAGAAGGAATAAGCTTTAATGAGGGCTTTGGGGAAGGGGGTGCTTGGGGAACATGAATGAAGATGAACTCTGTATGAAAGAGGTTGGTGAAGGGGAGCATTTGGGAAAGGGGATATGAAGGACCTTTGTAATGTCACCAGATTTAGTAATTTTGACAATACACCTAGCATGATAAGGGTTTCCCCAAAGGCAAAGAAGGTAGTTTTTTTATCCCTGAATGGTTGATTGAGAAGGTGAGAACAAGAAGAAAATCAAAGTAGAGGTTAGATTGAAATGTGCATGGCAGATGCTGAAAGCAATTGCGAGGAGCTCACACTTCTAACCATTAAAGAGAGCAAAGTAATGAAGTGAGACAAAGAAGTGGGTGCTGTGGTTTTAGTGAGAAAAAAGGGAACGATGGTTGTAGAGGCACTAGTGCTTTGGGTAGAGAAGAATGTGAAATGGAAGGGAAGAAAGAAGGAGTTGACAGTAAGTGAGATAAGAGGTGGATGCAAATAGAGCCCTGTGTGCTTTTTTTCCTCTTGCTTCCATTCCAACCTGCTCCCACTTCCACATTTTTGGTCCTCTCTGCCACTTTTGCCTGCACCCCTCCCCCCGCCCAATCCTTGGATGGTTCCGCTTGTTCCTCTCAGGAAGGAGCCATCAGGTGGTGCTGGGGGCTGAAACATCTAGCCCCTGGGACCTGTCTTGTGGCGTACCGCAAGGTTCTATTTTGTTTCCATTACTGTTTAACATCTATATGCAACCCCTGGGGGAGGTCGTGAGACGGTTTGGTGTGCGTTGTCACCAATATGCTGATGACACCCGGCTATACCTCTCTTTTTCAACTGACCCAGGCCCTGCAGTCTCGGTGCTTTCCCAATGCCTGGAGGCAGTGGCTTGGAGATGGCGGAGCAGACTGAAGCTGAATTCTGATAAGATGGAGGTGATATTGGTGGGTCAGGCGGTAGGGGTGATGACCCCTCGTTGAGGGGGTCAGCTCCACACTGGCTCCCCAGGTTTGGAACTTGGAAGTCCTGTTGGACCCCAGCCTTTGGCTGGATTGCCAGGTGGAGGCAGTGGCGAAGGGAGCCTTTCACCAGCTACATCTTGTGTGGAGGCTCCGGCTGTATGTTTCCGACTCTGACCTGGCCACCCTCATCCATGCGTTTATCACCTCGAAGCTGGACTACTGCAACACACTCTACATGGGGCTGCCCCTGGTGATGGTTTGGAAGCTGCAACTGGTGCAGAATGTGGCGATCCATCTTCTGACAGGGACAGGCCATAGGGAGCACATAACACCAGTGCTCTGAGCTCTGCATTGGTTGCCTACAGCGTTCCAAGCCCGATTCAAGGTGCTGGTTTTAGCCTTTAAAACCCTACACGGCTTGGGCCCTTCCTATCTGAGAGACCGCCTCACTCCTTGAGCCCTAGGGCGATCCTTCTGGTCCGCCGGGGGCACCTTCTTGGTGGTCGCCTGGGTTAACTGTGGGGCCACGATGGAGAGGGCATTCTCGACGGCTACACCATGGCTGTGGAACTCCTTCCCAGAGGAAGTTCGCCTGGCCCCTAGTCTGCTGGTCTTCCACCAGGCCTGTAAAACCTTGCTGTTCGCCCAGGCCTTTGGGGAAGGAAGTGGGTAGGGTGAGAGAGGAGGGGGGGGCGGGCATTTAGTCTGACTGTTTTACCCTTATTTATCTTGGGTTTAGTTTCCCTCTCTGATTATATTTTTATTGAATCCGAATTGAGATCCGAAATTACTAAAAAACTGAAACCAAAAAATTCAAATCTAAAATTCCCCCTGGAGTCCCACCCCTAGAGGAAACTGTAGGCAAATGTAAAGTGTAGAGATCTGAAGATGTGAACTTAGGAGTTAGAGAGAAAAGGGGAGATGCAATATAAACAGGGACAGAGGGAAGGGAAGATGCAAAGTTAATTTTTGGTTGGAATTTTTGATAGTGTAAAGATGTACATTTTAGTATGACCATCCATGAAGTATTTTAACAGTGGTTTGCAGCTAAGGTGAAAATGCCTCCTTAATAAACAAAGACTGTTTTTGGATGTGCATAAAATCTGCAGATTAGTTTTCATTCATGCGAGATAAACGGTTGCAGAATCTCTCCGGTTAAATTTTTAGAAGTGTATAATTTTGCAGATTAACATTCTGTTATCAGCACATGCTCAGGTGGGTGCATTGCCGGGCTTTCCTAAATCCAAGTATTCATGTGGGAATGAAATGTTTACACATCAATTCCGGATTTTCTCCTGCAGATTTCTAAATGTGGTTTTATTAAACCCCGTTGTTGGGGTTTTACAAAACCGGATTTAAATCCAGACATTTGCACGTTATGTGCGCAAGAACTGTTTAAATGTGCCTCTTACTCGCACATTTATTTACCCTCATGCGTGAATTTTGTCTCGCCTAAAAGTGCCCAAAGATAGGTGCTCTGCAGTCATATTAAAAGGATGAGAATTGGCTGCAGAATGGAGAAAAAGGTGGAGGAGCATGTGCCTTTCATTCCACCCCAGTGGTAGTTCCTATAAGCATAAACTATTCAGGAACAAATATCCAGTGTTTTTGCTAACAGAGAGAGGTTTTAGGTGACGCTGCTAAAACTCTGACCTCCTCCTATGCCCACAGCCTGTGTTATGGTGCTGTTTGATAATCAAGTTCCCATGAGCCAAACGGAAGCTGTAATTGCTGTTTGGGATTGGTTTCTCTTTTATAAGGTGGTAATTAATGGTTATAAACAATAATAAGAATCCTGGCCCGCACCAGACCCAAACAAGGCCTTCAGTGTTTCTGCTTATTTACTTCCTGCATACGCAGTCTTTTACACGTGGGTGTCAATTTAATTTATCAGCAGTGACATTTTCGAGAGCTCCCGCTGGTGTGCAGAGAACACTAGCTTGTTCTTTTATTTGGTTAGGTTCTAGCAAGTAAATATAATTCAGCAAGGGAAAGAGCTTCTGTTAACTGGTACCCTGGTGTTTGCTTGGTCCCTCTTCGCTCCTGTTTCTCCAAGGGGCAGTTAATTAATAACAAATTAACTCAATCTGCCTTGGTCTATTAGGTCATTTCCTCCTTCTTGTACGTTTATTGTTTTTTCACTTATAGCTTAATTCATTTTACATGACTGACAGCTTGATTCATAAAAGTTAAGCTTATAGATTTTGATTTAGTGAGAGCATGGGAAGGACTGGTATTTGTTCAAATGTTTTTGCAGTTCATTAAAACTATTTTCTTATTGTACAAGTGGCTTCCTCTTTTCATCACCTATGCATGCACTTCCCTTGGAATATACAGCTCTGTCACCTAGTTAAACTGGACACATGCTGTCACCATCACTCCCTCATGTGCCTAGGTGCGCGCACAGCGTTGATCATAACAACACGCAACTCTCTGCACAGGGAGATTTCCTGAATTCCCTGAGCATTCTTTCCTGTAAAATGAGAGAGAGGGAGGGAGAGACTGGGCTAACCCCTTAGTCCTCATGGGAAGTGGAATTCTATGGGCTTCAGAGCAAATGTGGATTTTGGAAGTTTGCAAGTTGCTAGCCACAAAAGTTGGGCAAGCAAGTCACAAGAAATTATTTTATTTGTTGAATTTGTTTGAATTCATTAACTCCATTAAATAATTAACATCTTTGTTCATTGTTTGGAAGTA
The DNA here is from genome assembly GCA_003113815.1 of Sphenodon punctatus. Classification (NCBI taxonomy): domain Eukaryota; kingdom Metazoa; phylum Chordata; class Lepidosauria; order Sphenodontia; family Sphenodontidae; genus Sphenodon; species Sphenodon punctatus. The sequence continues at coordinate 1,083,593 of QEPC01001637.1, read as the reverse complement.
TCTTTTTTTTTTTTAGGGATGGGCATTACATATTTGGATTAATCGGTAACTGTCCAAAAACATCAGTTGTGGATTAAACCGAAACACTGCTCCTATTAGGGATTTCTATTATGAATCCTTATTAAAAATAATATAAAAATGAGAGCCAGTGGTGTAATGGCTAAGTGCACAGTACGTGGACTGGGAGGTAAGGACACTGGTTCTAGTCTTGCCTTGCCTTAGCCAGAAACTTACTGGGTGATCTTGGGCCAGTCACATCATTCTCTCAGCCAACCTACCTCACAGAGTTGTTGTGAAGATAAAAAGTTGTGTTAAATTGTTGTATTTAAAGTGCTCCAAGGGCCATGGCAGGAGGTTGCTATATAAGAATAAAGATGATTATTACTTAAAAAATCATAGCACATATGCAAAATAGCTACTGCCCTTAACCAAAATGGTGGTGGATGCTATTGCTGCCATTTTGGTTAAGGGAGCCCATTTTGCTCCTATGCAATGAATTAAAAAAATATTTTTATTCTTTTAATTAATACAGATCTGCAATATGAATCTGTTGAAAAACCACAAAAAAAGACAAATCCGAATCTGTAACAGATCTAAATCTGGAAATCCATCCAAAGTCTCACCCCTACTGTTTTTAGCGAGAGCCTGGGAAGAGTTAATATTTGTAGGCTCTGGTTTGCTCCTGAATTTAATGCTGTGACTAATCCCATTTGAATTGTTGGCTTGTAAGATGTGTCACTGTTCACCAGAATTGCACAGGATTTTTCTTTTCTCGGACTGGAACCTTTACAAATCCAACTTTATTCAATTATTTTTCTTCAGCCTGTGTGAATTTTGTGCCATCATTTATGATCAAATTCTTGAGTTACTTAGGTATCTAAATACCACTGAAAGCTAATTACCCTATATTTTCCCACTAAGCCCAATTTAAAAAAAGAACTTGAAATCAGATTTTCAAGTACTCCATGTCTAAAATCAAGGAATGATTTTCAGAAGTGCTGAATAGTACTAAGCGGTTCTTGTCGGTGCACCCCAAAAAAGGAGACAGGACACCACTATTTGGATTGAAACATGGCCGCACCCTTTATTAATCCAATTACAATAATTGAAAGATGTGAGGGGGATGACATCGCCTATTGCGATTTGGGTCCAGTATCAACCATAAACTCAAACACTGATTAACAACAGAGGAGGCCTCGATATACCCTCGATAACCTCCTCACAAAATTAAGGCCTCCCCTTCGTCCAGCGCTGGGCGCACAGTCAAAGGGAACGTAGTCCTTCTGAACTTGAGTACGGCATCAGGTGCCCACCAGTGGGGGCCATACTATGCCCTACCACCGTGCCAGGTCACCCTTACCCCGAAGAACCAGCACCTCCTACAAGCAACTTATTCTAATTCACAACCGCTACTGGACCCCCGCCACCAGGAGCCACACGACTTACAATGCGGGTCCGGCCTCCACACCTATTTCATAACTTCTAACAGTCTATCACATAGGGCTTGCAAATATAGAACATTACCGGCCTGCGACGGGTGGACACCATCCCCCCTAAATAATTCTAATTTTCTATGTGAAATTGCCCCATGCCTAATTGTGTCCCCTCCAATTCCCCTCCACCACTTCCCAATTTCCCTATTAACTGTCTTTCTGATTTTATCTACCTTCTTCGATGGTGCCCTTCCCCTCAACTAACCCTTTCTACTAATTTGGTCCAAATCACCTTACAGTTCTGTAACATTTCTTTCACTACCCAGAGATCCCACTTTATGTCCCTAATTAATTGTACCCCTTTTAGCCTCGGTAAATCATTCTCCCCCAGGTGAACCACCAGTATGTCCGGCCTGCCCCCCTTGGTGCACGATGCAAGGCTCGGGATGAGCTGTTGCCATTCCATCCCACGCTGCCCATACCATTCGATCACTGCCAATTCTGACAAACCCAGCTGGGTTCCCAGGCCGCTGCTCCTTGCCGCCTTTGCTGCCCAATGCACCAGGCTATCCCCCATAATCCAGATTATTGGTCTGTGGCCCAGGGCAGGATCTGTCAAAGAAATATGAATTAGTTCACTGTGTACCACCGGCTGGGTCCCTCCGCACATATGTGCGGTAAGCCCTGGACCCGCCCAATTCTCTGTATATCCCTGCTGATCATGCCCATCTGAGCTGCAAAGGAGGCTGCCCCAATTCTAAATGAATGCAATCCATACTCCCTGGCTGGCAGGCCGAGCTGGGTCAGTACTGTCCAGAGGACGGCAATGAATTGGTACCTGGTAACTGGTGCCCCGGTCCGATGACAAAAGAAGGGGCCTGCCACCTTCGGGCGAATTTCCCTGTACAGCTGGGGCGCCAAGACTAGGCAGAGCCCTCCATCCCCTGATCTAGCCAACCTAACGATGCACCCATTTCCCCGCTGATCCATCTTTGACCTCCTTAGGTGGATAGTTAGATGCTGGTCACTGAGTGCAATGTCCTGCATTGCCACTGCCCTGGCCAACTTATCCCTGGCTGATTCAACTACCAGCTCGCTAACCCTAAAGGCCCCCCAAAATGCAACTTTGAACAGTGCTGCAAACATGCTCATTTCAAACTCATCATAACATACCAAAGCTAATGAACTAACGATTCTGCCTAGCAGTGGTGGGGTAAAGGGGAGCTTCGAATCACCGGCAGCTGACTGCTCATGGGACCATGCTTCGATTATTTTGCGGGCAAAGAAACCCCTAACTGGTGTTGGGTGGCCTGCCAACTGGCTCATAAAACCTATTGCTGCTAGCTTCCCCTCAATCGTCCTTGCCGCTAATCCCTCCCTTCTAAGGGCCATGGCAAACTGTAAAACTTGCGCTTCAGGGATGGGAAAGTCCAGACTCCATTCATGCTGGGCCCAGAAGTGTTGAAATGCCTGAAAGGCACCGGCATATGCTGATCTGGTGTGGGGTGCCAGCGAACCCTGTACTGTTGTGTAGAGCTCTAAGAGCCAAGGCTCTACAGGTATTGTGGCATGGGCTCCGGGTTCAGATGGGCATGAGGTGCCAGCATGTGGAAACGCTCCATCTGGAACCAAGAAAGAGCATCAGCAATCTCATTCTCGAGTCCCGAGACGTGCTTGGCGTGGAATATAATGTTGTGCTGCAGGCAAATGAGGACCAATGCCCTCACCAAAGTCATTACCCTCTGCGACCGTGATGACAGTGTGTTAATTACATGCACTACTGCCTGGTTGTCACACCAAAACAGTACTGCCCTGTCTGCCAAATGTTCGGGCCACAGGTGCACTGCTACTACAATTGGAAATAACTCAAGGAATGTTAGGTCCCTTTGTTATGCCTTCCACCCGCCATTCCTGCGGCCACCTACCTGCACACAACCTCCCTCTGAAGTACAGCCCAAACCCGTGAATACCAGCTGCATCTGAATGGACCTCAAGATCCGCTGCCAAGAGGAGCTGCTCTCTCCACACACTAATCCCATTAGTACTTGTGGAGAAATTTGAGCCAAACCCCCAAGTCCAATTTCATGTCCTGTGTGACCCTGATGTGGTAATGCGGCAGCGGGTTGCCCACCAATTTGCCATACAGCTGGGACATAAATGCTCTGCTCGGCGCTGTCACCCTACACGCAAAGTTCAAACTGCCCACCAACGACTGCAGCTGCCTAACCGTGATCTTGGCTGCTCCCTTACACTCATGCAACTTGATAATCATTGCCTTCAGTTTGTCCAATGGCAGCCGGAACACCCCAGCTACTAAATGCCTAGGCCGCCAAAGGAATGCCTAGGTGCCTGGCCACACTCTGAAAGACCTCCACCAGGTTGGCGCATTGCTGTGTCCCTGCTCGCCCGACAAAGAGAAAGTCATCAAGATACTTCCCCTGGGTGTCCCAAGTGAGGGCCAAATTATGTGCTATGGGCCTTTCACTTGACACCTTGTACTCTTTGAATTATAGGGGTATTAGGAAATTGTTTAATCAAAGGCTGGTTGATATCACAGGGCAAGATGAAACAGCCTGTCTTAGAGGTAAGATCTTGCTGGCTCCTGTTTTTGGGCTATATGAGCATTCATCCTCCCCGGGACTGTATCTTTCATTTTGGATGAGCCCTTCTGTGCGGAGGTGCTTTGCAATGGCGAGGATGGGTGTGTTTCCCTTGGGAGAGACCAAAGGCCGTTTCCGGGGGAGATGCCCCTCTCTTTGCCTATGCGATTGCCCTTTGCGGGCAGTAGACTCCCTTGCACATGTGTTATTTCACTGTGGATTGTATGCTGGTCTTCGAATTCAATGGCTTTCTTCCTATTCAAATCTTTGGCTATTGAATTCTGATCACCAGGCATTGATGATATTTTTTGCAGGGCGGGATGAAATGTTGACAAAAAAAGTGGCTTGGTTTCTTTTTAAGGTACTTGCGTTGAGGGCGGCTGGGAAGGCTTCTGTACCCTCCGAGGTGGGAGGGAGGCCTTGAGTTATTGCGTCCCCTGATCTCTGTGGTATCCCTTTACTTATACAGCTGGATTTGATTGTTGGTCATTGTTGTACATATTCTTGACCAGATATGTATGTTTTGTCTGTCGTTGGTTCTTTGTATGTGCTTTGTTTATGTTATAGTGTAATGGCTTGTCTATGCACTTAAATAAAGTATTATTAACAAGATATTTCATTATGCCTCTCCTGTCCGCCGCGCGCCGCACAACCCATTCCATCAGGGAGCTGAAACGCTTGAATGCCGATAATGAAATCGAGCATTCCATGGGCATGGCCTTGTCGTAGTAGCATCCCCCCCCCCTGAAAATGGAAACCTAGCAGGGGGGAAGTTATCAGGGTGCACGACAACAGGCGAAATGCCGATTTAACATCACACTTGACGAGCAACGCTCCACTGCCGAAATGCCTAACCAATGCAACTGCCGTGTCAAAAGTTGCATAAGGCACCGACACAAGGTCCCTTGGAATCCCATCATTGACTGACTGACCCCGTGGGTAAGGCAGATGGTGAATTAGGTGATACTGGCCCTGGGCCTTTTTTGGCACCACACCCAACGGGGAGAAGATCATGCCAGGCAATGGGTGTGTGTGCGTGTGTGTGTGTGTGTGTTTCCAAACGAACTGGTCACCTGCCCTTTGGCTACTTCCTTTCTGATCTTGTCGGCAACAATCTCCTCCATACCAAAAACCGACTTCAAGTTGGGAGTCCGGCTGCATGTCAGTCGCCGGTATCCTAAACCCCTCCCTAAAACCCTGTACTACATATTGGACTTCCTGCTGGTTGGGGTGTGTAAGCAGGGCAGTCCTCAGTCTCTCCACCTTAATTGGCAATGGGACCTTTACCCACAGCCCCCGCGCCACCAGTCCCTTGTCACCCTGGGGCCTTGGCTTTGTTCCCTGACTTGTGCAGCATGGAATCCCCCGCAGGAGGAGCAGGGATGCCGAAACCTGCACACCGGCCGGGCACATTTCCCAAAGCGGTCGAATTCCCAGCACCGTCCTGCACTCCCTACCGCAGTCTGCCTACCCCAAGCCCTTGCCGGGTCATTTATCGGGGCCACCCCTCCTCTTGCCAAGTGGTGGCCGCTGTCCGCCTTTGGTGCACCAGCAGCATCACTCAAGCAATTCAACCAAAGTTTGTGTGCATGAGTGTCCCACCGAAGACCTGGTGTGAAGGCTTCCCGGTGCCTGAACGTCTTGTCATATCTTAACCAGGCGCCGGGGGGCCCTGTCTTGTAGGCCCTGTGAATAATTTCCCCGTATTTCAGGAGGATTGCTTCCTTATCGGGGAACATTTCCAGCAGCACTCCATGGTAGATAGCATAAGCTGCCGTCCAATTGGCCTAATTCGTGTCAGCCTTGGGTCGCTTGTATTTCTCCCTGTCCTTCTTATCCTCCCCCTCCCCTTGCTCCACTATTGGATCACTAAATAATAGAGCAAAGAGGTTGACATACTCACCCCTCCATATTTTTTTCCCTCGTGGCAGGCAACAAATGTTCCCTGATAGGCGAGAATAAACTGGCATACGTGCCACCGAGAGGCACTAGGGGGCGCACCCCTGCCGTGGCATGCCCTGCTTGACCGGCCACGCCGGGGGCCCATACTTGCAACGTGTCCTGGGGCTGGTGTTGGCCCCATGCTGCCCCCCTGCTCACTGCCTGCAGTCCTAGCTACCCTTGTCCTTGCCCTGCACCGGCCCCTGCAATGGCAGGGGCGCTCACCTGCACCCAACCCCTATTCCACCAGAGATACTGTGGGGTCTTTCTAGCAGGAGGTATTTTACCCCCCCCTTGCATCACCTGAGGCCCACGCCACCTATCTCCCAGCCTTGATAACATGGCTCCCAGCATGGGAGTGGTTCCCGCTACGGGGTGGGGGTACAGGGCCCCAAACCATCCCCCATGTTTCCATGCCCTATCGGCATCCATCCCTCCACCGTGTCCGTACCTGACTCGGCCGCACGGGGCTGGGGAGGTGTTGCTCGCATTGCATTCCTTCTTGCCAGCGCTCGTTCAAGTGCCTCTATTCACGCCAACATGTCGAGTTCGTCATCCTCTGTTTCCTCGCACCTGTCACCTTCCCCTTGCTTGTAAGTACACTGAAAGGGAGGGTCATTGTCGTCCTGTACCTTGCTCTGCCCACCCTCATCATTTGCTTGACCAGCCTGTCCCTGGTCAGCCCTGAGAGCCTGATAGGAGCGACCCCTCACCCCCAGGTAACCACCCCATGAGAGCCCCATCCTCGTATCGTGCAGGGAGCACACTCTGCCTGTGACTCCTCCTAGGAGACACCACACTCTCCCACTCTCGGGCCCAATCACCCTGCCCGCCTAGGCCCTGTCCTACACTGGATGTAGATGGCAACTCCTCTGCCATGGCCTGCACTGCCTGTGTTAATGGTAGAGGAAAGGATCCTGGCTCCCCTGCTCCCCTAGCCCAATTCCAACCTTCCACTCCCTGAGCCATGCTAGGGGGAACACCCCCCCCACAGTTGTCTACTCCTCTCCGCACAGCAATGCCTCACATGCTGCGAGGCACTCTAGCACTGACCCTGCCCTTGGAATCCGGGTCGTGCTGACCCCTCCCCTTCCCCCCATTGCTGAAAGCCCCGTGGGGCTGGGGTGCCGAGTCCCTTGTCTCGCCGGGGCAACTCTTGTGGTGGGCGGGGTACCGCTGATCCCTCCCCTCCCCCTTCTTTCCACAGGACCTGTGGGCCCCAGTTCACTGGAGTCCTTTCCTCCCCACTTCCCCCCTTTCTTTTTGGTCACTGCGGGCTGGGCCCCACTCCCAGCCCCCGACTTCCCTGTCTGATTGGGGCTGCGCTTCCGTGCGCGCCCCATTGCTGAAATCCTGGTCCGCTCCTACATGAACGGGGGGCGGGTACAGCTCAAGTAGCACCGCTAGGCCCTGCTGCTCCATTCCCCGCACTTCCCTAGAATGAGCAGGGAATGCTCCGTGCACACTGGTCACACCACATGACCCAGCTCAGCCAATCATAGGCCCCTTTTTTGCGCTGCCAGCGAGGGTTGCTACAGGCAACCCTCGCCAACAGCTTCCCCGTGGCCACCTCCTGGGAAGCTGCAATGCAGTCTCCAGCCCCTGCTTTGTTCTGCCCCCCTTTCCTTTAGGATGGGGGGGCGTGATAGCAGCCCCACCGCCGTGAGGGCGGCGGAGGGCAATTCTTGTGCCATCTCTGGGCAGACTTTTAGAAGAGGAAATGTGGTGCAAATGGGTACTGAGCTCTTTTGAAAATGTGTGCTGAGCTCTTTTGAGAAGCAGAGCTGAAGTTAAGTAAAACTATGGGCCTAAGACTTAATTTCAACAAAAATTCAAACTCATCAAACTCTGTTGTGTCAGTGTTTGCAAAACAGTTAAGTGGCTTAAATATGGACAGAACAAAATTATGCTTGAGGTTCACTAAATGTTTTGGGAGCTAAATTTTCTGTGATGTGTCAACATCAGGTGACTGACCTGTTCATCATTTGATGTCTCGACAGAGTCAGTGTGATTCTTACTCTTGAATCTGATTTTTCGCTTAGATCTGGTTAGGTTGTATGTGTATTTAATGGTTTGACATTATGTAGGTGTACAGGAAGCTTATTAAAAGTTATAAGAATTTACAGTACTTTACGCAGTACTGTGGTTTCCCTGACAGTTTGAGGTTTGGATGGACTGGGATTTCTTAAAGTATTAAATTAACTCTCAACCCACTAGAGCTAGTGGCAGAAATACCTGCCTGGCCATTGTCACCTGCAAAATATTGCTTCAATTTACTCCTCATATTCAGCAGTTGATCACTTCATATAAGGTATGTTCAAGGAAGATACTGGACTAAACTCATGCCTGAGGCAACTCATGAGTTTCCTGTGAGATGAATATGTCATGCTGCTTTTCTTTGCATCCTGTTTCATAGAGGCCTTTTATTATGCATGTCTCAGAACCTCACTAAACAGTAGGGCTAGATCCAGGCAAATGCATATTGTGTGACTGCATGGGGATGGGGGCTGTGTGATGTGAGGGCAGTAACGCATGGCTTGTTGGTCTAGTGGTAAGACTCTTGCTTATTGAGCCAGAGGTTCCGGGTTCAAATCCTCCTTGCTGCTTCTGTTGAGCAGTAATAAACTTGAACAGACAGTGGTGATGGGGGTGGGGGGAGAAGCACTGGTGTAATAGGCAGGGGTGTAGCTAGGTTGGAATGGGCCCAGGGACAAGAAATGGAATTTGGGCCCCCCAGCCCATCACCATAGACTCCCCTCACCTCAATGTCCTTATTGCATAACATGGTCAACAAGCATACTTATTAAATTAAATGTTATTTATTAAATAAAATTACAGTGTAAAGAAAACATGTATGCAGCTACTGCAATGGCCTCTTCCTTGCTTTTAGCTCCTCCCCAAACTAACCAGCACCCCAAAGCCCCTCCTCTTCCGCCAAAAGCTCCCCTCCTCCCCTCCAGCTAGCCAGCACCCCAAAGCCCATCCTCTTCCCCCAGAAGTCATTTATAAACACATACATGTTGCAGGGCCTATTGGTGCCAATGCAGGCCCTGCAACATGTATGTTTCATAAGTAGCCAAGAAAAATTAGCTATGTGGCGGCTAGTCCAAGCCCCCTTCAGTTCCCCCCCCCCTGTTACCTACTCCCAGCAAAGCCCGCCGGCAGTGCGGTGGTTCTGGACCCACCCACCCGACCTGTGACACAGCGTTTCACCTCCCCCATGCTGCTCCCCTTCAGTTCTCCCCCCCCGGGCCCCCTGCTAGTTACCCACTCCCAGCAGAGCCTGGCTGCACGGTGGCTCCAGACCCACCCACCCAACCCGTGACCTGACGTTTCCCCCCCAATGCTCCCCTTCAGTTCTCCCCCCCGCTACTAATTTCCCACTCCC
>QEPC01001637.1:1038582-1073952 GCA_003113815.1 Sphenodon punctatus | reverse complement strand
GTTTCCCCCCCATGCTCCCGAGTCCCCTTTAGTTTCTCCCCCCCTGCGCTAGCCAGTGCCGCCCCCAAATGGTCCCCAACCCCCCTTTCTTACCCCACACTCCCAGCAGAGCCCCGCCGCTGCCAGTGCCGTCCGTTGCTGCCTTTGCGTTCGCACTTCAGTGTGCCTCATGTGTTGCGCCGTCGCTTGAGAGATTGAGGACACCGACACATGCGCAATTAATTCCTGCGTGGCACGTTGCATCAGGGAGGCGGGGCTTGCAGTTTGGCGTGGCCCAACCAGCGGTCAGCGGTGAGGCGTGTGGGCCTGGTGGGAGGGGGGGGTTCACCGCCCATTTGTCAGCCAGCAGGGGGGCGGGGAGGCGGGGCGGACTGGCTGGAAATAAATTTAATTTTAAAAAAAAAGTCAGGGCCCAGCAGCCGGGCCCGGCAGCTTAGCTACCATAGGGTTGGGCGGCCAGGCGGGCCCGTGGGCCCCCAGCACGGTGGGCTCCGGGACAAATGTCCTGCCTGTCCCTATGGTAGCTACGCCCTTGATAATAGGTGGACCTTAAAACTGCACAAAGACCTAGCTAGTGGAGAGCCCTGGTGATTAAAAAGGGCCCCATCAACATATACAGGATCCATGAGACCCTATACTATAAATGACATATGCATAATATTTGGGCTGTGGGGTCTGCAATTCATAGGTTGTCCCCTAGTTCTAGTATTATGAGAAGGGGTAAATAACAGCTCTTCTGTTTATTTGCTCTGCTGCTCTACTCATGATTTTGTCAACTTCTATCACATTTCCCCCGTAGTCTCTTCTCTAAGTTGTAAAGCCTGACCCCTAACGTATGAGCCTCTCCATGTACAGAAGCCGTTCCATGTCTTTGATAATCTTTTTTGCCCTTCTCTGCACTTTTTCCATTTCTATTATGTCCTTTTTTTGAGATGGGGAGACCAGACCTATACACACTATTTATTTATTTATTTATTTTCACATTTTTCTATCCCACCCTATCCTGAAAAAGCAGCACAGGGTGGCTCACAATCATCATATCATAACAGTAATAAAGTAATAAAATCACAAGTTAAAACACCACCAAGTGGAGCCAAAACAATTATTTAAGGTGTGGGTGCACCAGGGATTGATACAGAGGTGTTACGATAGTCTATGTTTTATTCTCTATCCCTTTCCTTATAATTCCCATCATTCTGCTTGCCTTTTTGGCAGCTGCTGCACACTGAATGGATGCTTTCAGTGAAAGATAGGAGCTACATTCATTCTGCACCCCAGACAGTGCTGGAAGGTCAGCTTGGGGAGACGAGATAAACTTATGAAATAAGTTTGTGCAGATATAGCAAGTGCTGCTGTTGAATGCACTTTACTGCTACTCTATGCCCACCAAAAGTATGTCTTTGGCAGGCACTAATCTTCCACCTCGCCACCTTTTAGGTGCTGCAGTTGCTGAAAATTTGCAAAACCCAACAATTTTCTACTTAAAACACTTGACATACCTAGTTTCTTGAAATGAAATTAAAATCAAGCCTAATGGAGATCAAACACATCTGCTCACTGAAAGTCAATGACGTGTAGCTAGATTGAATTCCTTACCCCCAAAACCCCATGTCCATTGACAGCTCAGACACTCATCCTGGTGTTCACCCCAAGTTTCCTCCCCCTTTTATTTCACTTTATTACTCCTAGGTATTACCTCCCCGCCCCAGAAATTCCTTTGTCCCTTCTTGGTATTTTGTCTCTGTAGATCATATCTTCATATAAGACTTAGCCAAGTCGTACATATTTAGCTCCTTTAGTCTCTTCCCAAGTCGGTTCTTCCAGTCTCTCAGTCTGTGAATTTCCTCTAAATTGCCTCCATCTTTCTGGGACCTGTAGAGTGAAAGGCAGACATTTGCTTCATATTCTATATGTCTGAAAGTATTTTGCTGGCATCCATGCAACATTGAAAGCCATTTAAACTCAACGTACAGAATCCATTCTGTTTTTGGTGGAAGAGTTTCAGATACTTTGCCAAATCTACATCCTGGCATTTTAACTCCAATCCGTTTAGCAAGTCCAGGAGTTTTCAATTACAAATCATTGACTTTAAATGGCTATAATCCACATTACTCCCCCCCCCCCCCATACACACAATGTAAATGGGACCTTGAGGGAGTAACGGTCTTTTTCAGAGCACTTTATGATGTTGGAGAATACTATGTGGCTGAGCAATATTTTCATCCAGGCCAATAGAAAAAAAAGCAATTGCTTTTTTTGTGAAGTGGTGAAAGTTAACACTTTTGGTTTCTGGTTACCTTGAGCTTGCATATAAATTATGTACTGACTTAAATCAGCAGGAGACAGAATGCCCATCATTCCAATAAATCATCTATGCCATGTCAAGCTGAGTTACTTTCCGATGGATCTTTATTTTGCACATAGCACTCAAACCTGCCAGAATTCAAATACAAGCTTATTTTATGACCCTAGTATTCTGTAACTGTAAAAACCGTATTTCTTCACCATGTACTGAATAGCTTGCATGCAGGTGTACCACCCAACAACACCAATGTGATCTTTTCAAACACTTCTCTCAAAACTTCTGGCATTGGTGGCAAGTGGTCATGCTGTTAGTGTAACTGTAGTTGCTAGGATCAAATCATCCTTCCCTTGAATATGACCCTTAGTTATACTACCTCTTCCTATATTGCAATCCTCAGAGTTAGGAATGGTACATACGCCCCTTCTTTCCCACTGCTGTTTACAGCTGTTCTTTTGTTGAAATGGGTGCATTGGTTCAGTTCAAAACTTTGTAGTCCGCCTGTTACTCACATTGTGTCTGTTACTCACATTGTGCATTATTTAGCCTCATTTTTTCGGGAGTTAAAATTTTGCATAGATAATCTCAGCTACAAGGTGAAGTTTTACCAGATTTTGAAAGTCAATTGTGCATAATGCAAAATGCTACAATTGAAATTTCAGTGTTTTTAATTATTGTTAGAGGGTCTTGCAGTATCTTTTGTCCGTCTGAATTCATAATGAGCCTTCTTTGGTATATTACACAGACAGTGGATCTGTCGCCTAAGGATATATTGCACAACTATTAATATGCCCTGGTAGGTACCTATTTAGAATGATTGGGTATGGGCTTTGTCTCTTTGAAGAGCTGCAGACTGAGACCCTGGTTTGTGTCTAGAAATAGTGTGAGAGCTGAAATGACTAACATTTTTGTAAGTGACTGGGAATCAAAAAGCAAAATCCATATCAAATGGCTAAAAAACTTGTTTCCTGAACTCTCAGCCAACTGAATATGGTAAATTTGATTTAGTAATTGGAAATGTCTGGGAAGTTACCTAAAAAAAAAGTAAATGGAATTCATATGTCACATTAGAGGGAAAAAGCCTCACAACATCTGATCACCTCATCAGTTCCAAGTAGGTGTCTTAGCACTGAAAATTGAATTGTGGTAGTGATTCGACGAGGTCATCTTTCTGGCATTTCTCGACTCACACTGAATTTATCTTTTTCACTATGAAATGTGACTGCTCCATGATTTAGATGCACAGCTTTGCTATTATTTGAGCACAGTGGCCAATGCCAATTTTCAAAGAGGAGAGTGGAGCGTTGAAAATGAAAATGTTAGTTCATAACTTCAGCTACCCAAAGTCAGGTTGCTACATTCCGAACATAGTTGTAGATGCGTGTTTAATATTTCCCAGTAAATCTGAATATCTGACAGTGATCTGCGCAACCAAATGGACACATTTTAAAGCATTCCAGCTTGTCTTCATTTCTTTTTGTCAGCTCATACAAGATGCTGTGCCTGAATATTTGGTGCAGAAACATTAAATACACTCTCCATTTAAGCAAGAAATTACCCCCCCCCCCCCAATATGTTCATTTAATTGCATCCAGGTTTAGGAAGAAGTAGAAGTCTCAGTTCTGGAAACCTCATTCAAGGGAGATTCCTTGAATTCATTTACAAATACTATAAAACCTCCCCTCCCCCCCACCAAATGATGCCGTTATGAACATTTGGTAACCATTCACCATCATTCAAAACAATGAAATTCACTTTTTGTCATATGGCCCCTTCTGCTGGAATGTTTGTGTTGGTGGGAGCACATGGTTCTCTAATAGGCTTGCTCATATGAAAAATTAATTCTTGCTAAGATGACTGTGGGTAAAACCAGAAGTGATGACCATACGGCGGCGTCCCACCCCAAATCAGAAAGCTGCAGTGAATGGTCTAAACTGGGGCACTGATCAGACATGCCCGCAGCCAGGAAGGGTGGGGAGCACTCCAAACATGGCTGTTGTGCTTCACTGTGCCTTGTGTTGCCTCCTGTCTCCTTGGGTTGCTGGGTCCCCCTTCCCCTTACCCGCTGGGCTCCTGCCCCCTCCCCCTCCTGGTGGGCTGGCCGTGCCGGCCCCTCGCCGCCCCCCCTCCTCCCATGCGCCCTACCGGCCAGGGGGTTCCCTGTCCACCCCTGGTGTGTGCCTCCCTCTGCCCCCCTGCTCGGCTCCCTTTGTTGTATGGGTGTGCTGCTTCGTTTGTGTGTGTGCGCTTCTCGTTTTGAAGTGCGCGCCTTCCGTGTGGCCGCTGTTTGCTCGTGCTGCTAGCGCTGCAGCTCTCTTCACCCCCTCCCTTCATGTTTCCTTTCCCTGGGTGGGGCCCTCCACTGTCTTTGGCTTCGTTTGCCCTCTGGCGGCTATGTTTGCATCCGCGTATCCCCGGTGCCTTGTGGGTCTCCCACCGCGGTTCTCACCACCATGTCACATCTGTTGGGTTCCCCCGACCCGTGTTCTCTCTGGTTGGTCCCAGGCAGTGGTGCCGCCCCTGTCATGTCTGTTGGGGCTGCGCGTCGCACCACGGCCCGCGGTGAAGCCATTCACACCGGGGTGGGATTCACTGTGGTGAATTTCACCGCGTCACGTCTGAAATCACCCAGAGAGCTAGCCCAGAACAGGTGCATGGGTGACCCAAACTGGAGCTGCATGCACTCATGGGTTTGTCTGTGTTCAGACAGACAGCCCGGTGAGTGGGTGAACCAAGCATTCAGGCAGCAAACACGCCTTCCCCCTGTCCTGGGAAAGCCCCAGCTTGGGAACACACGGACAGGTGAGCCAACCACACAAGTTGGCCCCGTGGCTTGCTCTGGTAACCATGGTAAAGGGAAGAGGTGGCAGCCACCACCAGCCGCTCTGGTCATTTGGTCTGCTGGAATCTATTTTATTTATTTATTTAAATGTATATTGAGGCTCATGGGCAGCTCCCAAGGTGTAAAATCTATGATCCGGGCAGGACAGTGCTTGACCAGGGCTCACAGGACTATTTAGACATACAGGGTTCTTTGTTTGCCAGTTGCCCCAGGTTTGACCAGGTCCCTGAACAAGGTGTGCTCTGGGATTTTCCAGAGCACCACTGGCAGGACTGCCCTGGAGCAGTTGCAGCCTGCTCCACTTTGCACATCTGGCGGTTGCTCTTCAAATGGACAGGTCAACCGGGGGGGAAGGGGGGCGAAGAGTCATCGGGCGCAGGCAAAAGCAGAGCTGCTGTCTGTCTGTTTACAGCTGTTGTTAGGGATATGCAACAAAGATTTGGGGTTAGTTCTATCTGCGTGACACCCCAACTCACCACCATTGAGGAAACTGAGTCATAGCTACTCTGGAGGTGATTTGGTTTGTCGGCCAGATAGAATGATACTTTCAGATGTCAGGCTACATGCACCTGGACAAGATATGAATGAGCTGGTTTTGACAGTCCATTTCTGAATTAAAAGAAGCAAAGCACAATCTGAATTATCTTATTGTTTCTAGTTTCTCCAGAACTCTGCACATATTTCGTTAGTCTTTGTTTCATTTTCATTTTTACTTTCATTTTTGATTTCCTTAGATTTCAATGGAAAAGACACTTATGGTTATAACTTCTTGTTTTTCATCCAATGTGGATGAAACTTGGCAGGAGTGTACCCCACAATGGTGGTCATGATGTGTGCCAAATTTCAGAATGAATGGTTAAAGTCTTTAACTTAAAGAGAACCGATTTTATAAGCAGTTGAAATTTATTTTACAGTATTCTGTGTACACATTCCTGGATGTAATGTATTTGTCTCCCATTTGATTTGGATTAAACTTGGCATGATTATACCCCTCCACAAGAGTACTACCTCTGCCACATTTCAGAAGAATTGGATAAAGAGTACTGATGCTATAAGTGATTTAATTTTAAATGCATTTCTGGCTGTAACGCCTTTGTGTTCTAGACAGTTTACATGAATTTTCGTAGGATTGTATCTCAGACCCTTAGGAGTATCTCTGCCAAATATTAGAAAGATATGATAAAGGGTCCCAACATTATAAGCCTGCGCAGCATCTGGAGAGTATGAGCCTATGTGCCTATGCCAGGGATTCTCTTATGTTGGTCACTGTGGTACAAAAGGTGTTTGTGATACCAATTGGCCAGCAGAAATGTCACGCATATATCATTCTGTTCTGTGACCACCACAACCCCTCTCCCTCATTTGTTACTGGGAAGTTGGAAGCATCTGCTTAGGAAAGAGCCAGTAAAGGATTCTCTTACGTCCTCTGTCACAGTGCTGCTGGTGTGAATTGTGGTGACAACTGGCCAGCCTGGATGTATAAACTATGTCTCCTGACTGTTGGGATGCTTCCCCCTGTGCTTTGCTGCCTGAAGTCCCACCTATGCCCACCTCAGAGCCACCTAGGATTGGACCTGGAAAGCTGGAAGCATGCAGTAAGAGAAGCAATCACAGCTCTGTCCCAACCAGGGTGTCTTTGAAATGTCAAGCCAATTGGTCAGAAGATATATATGTCATCTTTTCTGTTTGGCACAGACCTCAGTCTTGGCAGGCACCCCAGGTGCGTGAGGGTGTCCATCATCTTGCAGAGAATGACCCAGGAGGGGGCTGGAGGATGTTGGGCATCACTCCAGGTGTGTGGGGATTGAATTTATGTAGCTAGCTGAACTCTTGCAGTGAGGTTGTTAAGCATAAACACACACAAAACCCTGCCAGCAAAGTGTGAAAAAATGTTCTGATCAAAGCCAGAACTAACCACAGACACAGAGCAGGCCCAAAGAACAGCAGCTTATATCAACCCTCTGTGCCTGCCTTGAAGACACCACTGTTTGGTCCTCCTGTAAAGGTGGAAGCATGCAGGCCAGTGAATGTGTCTGTCAGTCTTTTGGGTTGCTCCCCTTCCCTTATACAGTCTCTTCCCTTCTGCCATGCCTGTGTCTGAATAGCACGTGCTATTTATGTGAATAACAAAATTCTTCAAGAGGAAAACTTCAATTGTTTATAAAATGTGGACCCTTTAGCAAAACTTTCTACAGTTTGGCAGAGATGATCCTGAAGAGCTGAGATGCAATATTGCCAAATTCCATGTAAAATGTATGGAATACAAAGACATTATAGCCAGAAATACATTTACAAGTAAAGTGCTTATACCATAAGGACCCTTTATCTAATCCTTCCGAAATTTTGCTGAGATAGTAATCTAGGGGAGAGGTATAACCTTGCCATGTTTCATCCAAATTAGATGGGAGACAAAGATGTTACAGCCAGGAATGTGTACATAGATTTTTGTAAAATAATGAATTTCAACCGCTTATAAAATCGGATCCTTTTATCCAATCTTTCTGAAAATTGGCACACATAATGCCCTTTATTGGGGACATATTCCTGCCAAGGACATCACAATTGGATGAAGAATAAAAAAGTTAAAGACAAAAATGTGTTTTTCAGGTTTTTCCTTTTAATTCACAATAACAAAACTGATTCACCCCCCCATTTTTTCATTATGTTTTCATTTTAATTATTTAATAGCAAAAATGAAAAATACCTATTTTTTATTTATTATAATAACAAAAAAGAAATGCACCCCCTCCATCCCCCAGATTTTACCCCCCCACACACACATTTTAATCTATCACTAACTGATTAATCCAGGGCAGATACTGCTGGAGTATATACAAGCCAGATAGTTTGTAAAGAGCACAGATAACATGAAGATGGGAACTAAGAAGGAGAGAACTCTGTCTTCATACTTGTTGGTGCTTGAGGACACTGAGAACGAAGAAGGAGCTGCAGAGTGCTGAGACTTTATGCTTTGCCATTTACTGGTTGTGACTGAGGAACCTGGGCTGTCAACCCTGCTTCTTTCCGTGAGGAAGAATGTGCACGCTCCTGGAGTGGGAGTGAGCAGGTTCTGATCCCATTTTTGCTATGGATGAGGCCCTTAGTGGAACCAGGAGGTGGGGTGGGGAGTCTGTTGCAGGGTGGGCACGGGGCACTCTCTGCACATTTGCAGGTTTTGGGGGTAAAGGGAGGGGGTGGGAATAGGATTATCCTGGATTCTGGTGCGAGTGGGTTACAAGGAGGAACTGCGTTGGGTGTGTGTCTTCCCCTTGGTATAAAGGGGGGTGCCCTCGAGGGGTGGGGGGGTAATGTATCCCCCAGTGAGAGGGGGGATGTGGAGGGTAGGGTGTCTTTTTCACCAGTCTGGCGGGACACCCTGGAGGAGGAGGGGGGTAATGTATCCCCCAGTTAGAGGGGGGATGTGGAGGGTAGGGTGTCTTTTTCACCAGTCTGGCGGGACACCCTGGAGGAGGAGGGTCCATGGGGGGGAGGGCTGGGGTGTGTGTGTGTGTTTCACAATACATGTCGTGACAGGCCAGGGGAGATATGGTCCATGGCAGAGATCAGTTCCATCATTTGGGGGAGGGGGGGACAGGTGCTTGGTCCCTGTCTCGCTCTTGGGTCCCCAAGCAGGAGGTGTGGTAATCAAGACAGAGAGGGCCCCAGCCCTGTTCTGGTGCTGTTGAACACAAGGTCGTTGGTAAATAAATCATCTACAGTCCGGGAGTTGATCCTGGACCAGACGGCCGACCTCATGTGTCTTACAAAGACTTGACTGGAAACTGAGTCAGGGCCTATCTTAGCTGACCTTGTCCTGGCTGGGTACTCTGTGCAGCACCAGCCACGGCTAGAGGGATGGGGGGTGGGTGTGGGTGTAGCTGGTATTTTTAAGGAACAGTGGTCCGTTTGGCAGTATCCCGTGCAGATTCCACCTGGGGAAGAGTGCCTCCATCTGGTGTTTGATTTGGCCAGAGGCAGTTTGGGAATGTTGCTGGTATACTGTACACCTACCTGTCCAGCTGCTTCCCTACATGCCCTAGTTGAGCTGGAGGCGGAGGTAGTCTTGAGGTCCCCAAGGACTTTGGTTCTGGGGGACTTCAACATCCACGCCAACACTGGTCTTGTTGGAGCAGACCATGAGTTCATGGCCACCATGGCAACCATGGTCTTGTCTCAATTGATACATGGCCTGACACATGATGGAGGTCACACTCTGGATTTGGTTTTCTGCACTGGCCTAGAGGCAGGGGATCTGTTAGTGGGGGATGTGCTGAAAGTGCCCTTGTCGTGGTCAGATCATTATCTTCTTCAGATCCAGCTCCTGGCGCACGTCTGTCCCCAGAAAGGTGTGGAACCGGTTAACTTGGTTCGCCCTCAGAGACTTAAGGAACTGGAGCGGTTCCGGAATGCTCTGGGGGAAATACCCTCTGATCTTGATGCCCGCCCGTTCTATGACCTCGTCAGGTTTTGGAACACCTGGCTATCGGAGGCCACTAACCAGGCAGCTCCCAAATGTCCACTTCCCAAACATCAGAGCCGCAGGTCCCCATGGTTCACGAAGGACCTGCAGCAGTTAAAACGTGAGGGGAGGTGGTTAGAGCGACGGTGATCTTATTCTTTGTAAAGCGCCAGGTACATTGTTGGTGCTATATAAATGCTAATAATAATAATAATAATAATAATATTAATAATAATAATTTAATGTCGTACTCATGCTGAAGACGACATATTGTGGCATAGGCCAGTCTGAAAGCCAATGTGGTTCTATTCTGTCCCCCCTCCTGTTCAATGTGTATATGCAGCCTTTGGGCGAGGTCTTGAGAGGGTTTGGCGTGTGTTGTCATTAATATGCTGATGACATTCAGCTCTACCTCTCGTTTTCAGCAGACTCAGGTCCCACAGTCTCGCTACTTACCCGATGTATGACAGCTGTGGGGGACTGGATGAGGGTGAACTGCCTGAAGTTGAATCACAACAAGATGGAGGTGATGCTGGTGGGGAGGGTCAAGGGAGCGGAAGCCTGCATTGTTGATGGGGTGCACCCTGTCCTGGTTCCTCAAGTTCGTAGTCTCGGGGTGCTCCTCGATTCTCAGCTGCGCCTGGATATCTAGGTGGCAGCTGTGGCGAGGAGTGCATTTGCCAAATTACATTTGGTGCGACTGTTACGGCCTTATGTCTCAGACTGCGACCTTGCCACCATCATCCATGCCTTCATCACCTCGAGGTTTGATTACTGTAATTCACTCTACGTGGGGCTACCCAAGGTGACGGTCCAAAGGCTGCAACTGGTGCAGAATACAGTGGCCCGTCTCCTGACGGGAATGGATCACCGAGAGCACAAAACACCGGTGCTCCATTCTCTGCACTTGTTGCCAGTTGCCTACCAGGCCTGATTCAAGGTGCTGGTGTTGACCTTTAAAGTCCTACATGGCCTGGACCCCACCTTCCCACTGCCTAACTCCCCGGGCTCTGGAACAGCCATTGCGGTCGACCGGGGGCACCCTTTTGGAGGTCCCCCATGTTCGACGGGGGGCCACATTGGAGAGGGCGTTCTTAGTTGCCGCACCTCGGTTGTGGAACTCCCTCCCGGCAAGGTTCGTTTGGCCCAGGACCTTCCCTCCTTCAGGCATCAGTGTAAGACTTAGCTGTTCCGCCAGGCGTTTGGTGAGAGAGATGGGTAGGGGAGATGGGATAGGGTTGGGGGGGCGGAATTGATGGTTTTATTGTTGGTTTAAGTTATATGTATATTTTATGCTTTTATATTGTACGCCACCCTGAGCTGCCTTTGGCAGGAGGGGATGGGATAAGAAATCTTTATTAATAATAATAATAATAATAATAATAATTAATAAATTTTATGTTGACAGTTCTATTACAAAAGCTGTCAGTTCTTTCTCAGATAGAAGAGCAGACCATGTACAAATATTTAGGTAGCCGAGGCTTAAAGGTGCCACTTGATAAAGGGGCATTTCCTGTAGACCAGCTGAAGGATAATTAGACTGAAGCTTGTCATGTCAATGGATGGACATTAAGGGGAAAAAAGAAAAGTGGGAAAATAAGCTTCTGTGTGTGGACTTTCACTGCCAAATAAATGCATAGCATTGCAGAAGGTGAAGATAAATAGGATAAACCATAATTAACAAAACTTACAGCTTACAGTGATTAATGTCGTCTTTGCCAGGCATTGTGTCGAAGTGTGCAGTAAAAATGCCCATGAGAGAGAGAGCCATGCTGCATGGATCAGCACTAAGGCTGAAGTAAATATCTGCAGCGCATAATATATCGTGTCTGACCATTTTGCATGATTCAAACCATATGAAATAGACAATAACCACTATTCAGGTCCATACTGGTTAGGTATCCATCTTGTTTTTTCAGGTTGTTTTTCCCCAATATTGATTGTATATTTTGATAATTTGATTATTCACTTCTTTGGTTAATTCATTTTGGCTATTTGCACCTGCCCAGTAGCTGAAAATAAAGTGACCAAACAAATGTCCAGACAACCAAATAGCCAAAAACTGGAGGGGAAACCCCAAAACAGCATCAAACCCCCCAAATATGTGACTATCCATTTTGGTTTCAGATATTTAGATGACTGTCTGAAAATGCAAATAACATAAATCCAAAATCCACCCTTCATTTCTGCACTGACCTGCACAGTGCTACATGAAAGGCTCTTGCTTTTGTTTTCCTTCTGATCCACGGTGCTCACCTTACAATCCTAGAAAAGCTAACCCTCAAATTCCTTAAATTATTTAAGTGTGGGGAATGAGGGTTGATGAGCTCACTGCAAGGAACAGTAGTTTCTGTCATCACTGTGCTAGTGAGGCAGTGATTGATTTAGAAGGGGATAAAGCCAGGGAAATATCCCCCACTCCCTCCTGCCAACTGTCTGAGTCCCTGGCTTTAAGCTTTCGGTAGCTTCCCAGCCAAGGAATGTATTTTCCCCTCCTCTCTGTTTTGCTGTGTTTTGCATTAACATTTCCTCCAGATAGTAAGGCTCATTAATTACCCTGGACCGCAGCTGTGAGAAATTTGTGTGGTGGCTTTTTGACGGGAAGATGTGTGTGGTGCTGTACGCCTATTAAATAATTACGAAGTACTTACAAGACAGCAATTAAACAGGAACAGCAGACTGGCATGTCTTTCCTTTTTACAAGTATGATGTGGGAAAATAAAACACTGCTGCTGGCCAAGCCATTGGCGCTTATTACAACACAGGATAGTCAGAGACTTTTAATCTAGGAGAGACTCATCCATACGAGAAGGAGAGAGGAATCAGTTCTGTGGAAACCATACAAAGTGTTGTAGCAGGTAAAGGAATGGTTCTCAAGTTTTTTGACTGTGTGATCCTACCTTGAGACCTAAATATAATTCCGAGACCTGACAGCAACAAAGACATACAGAGTAATATATGTGAAGACTCCCATTTGTATATTTATTTGAATTTATCTGCGTATCCTGAATGCTCAGGGTGGATAACAGCAAATAAAAAACATATACTCCCCCCCCTCAAATCCCCACTACCCCTATATCCAATCTGTCTGCCAAAAGCTTGGCTAAAGAAAAAGGTCTTACAAAACCTCTGGAAGGTGCTTGGGCTTTGACAAACATCCAGGAGAACAGAGTTGCTTAATTGTGAAACAGCCTCTGTCTGCATCCTTATTGTATAAGCTTGAGGCACTGATGATACCTGCAAGAGCCTGGCTGACCTCATGATGGGGCATGGGAGAGAAGACAGAAATGGGGTCTGGGGTAAATGCTTGAAACAATGGGTTCAGCCACATAAGCCGGGCAGTCCCAATCCCCCGTGCATCTCATAGTGGGCAAGCACAGCTGGCATGCTGCAGAGCCAGTGCGAACACCAGGGCAGGTGGTTCACCACATCCAAGGGGAAGCCAGATGGGCAGGCCACTGTTTAAGGGACGGGCAGAGGCGCCAGCCACCTGTACAGATGCCCAGCCCCGCCCCACCCACCCTCCCCAACTCACCTGCAATTCCATCCCCGCCCATGACATGACCATGCACACCTGGTGACAGCACTTAAAGCCCCATGGTGGGTATTGCTGTGTTGGGGACTGGCCACACAAGCAGCAGCGTGCTACCGTGCATTGGGCAGCCGTAGCCCACTCTGGATAAGGCTGCTATGTGCTGCATCCCCAACATTTTTCCAGCCAGCTGCTTGCCCTTGGATGGGGCAAGCACTGCCCATGCAGTGGGGTGAACATGGCAGCCAGCAGGCACACGATGCACTGCATCATGGGGCAATGGTGACCAATGAGTGGTAAGGCTGCCCAGACTGGTGTTTCGTGTGACTGCACCCAATAACTATGGATCCACTATACTGAGCAAAGACTGAAGAAGTCCTAGGAAGCTGCTTTCATGGTTCATTACACTGCTATCTTAAAAAATGGTTTTCATGGAAAAGGAGGATTATTTGGCATGCCTTATTTTGTTCTTACTTTTTGCTAAGGAATAATGTCTATTGCTCTGATCTCCCCCTAACTCACAAACAATGGCAGCTCTACCTGCTTTTCCAACTTCCATGAAATACTGGCAGGGAGCAAAGTAGAGCTGGGGCCAGCCCCTTCCATATTGTTAGTGCCCTGAAACCTCTGTGATCATGGGGGAGGGGCTGTGTCTTCTCTATCTCCCTTCCCCCCCATTTTTAAACCCATATTTTTCTCCATAACAAGAAGATATATTCTATATTTGAAGATTGTTTACACTCAATTCTCAGCAGTTATACGTGCCTCACAGAAAGTGTGAAACACATCTGTAATGAAATTCTGCGTATACAACTTTTTTCCCCCTCTCCTCTCCCCTCATTCTTGTTGGAGGCTTCTGTGTGGAAACAGGTTCCTTGTTACATGAATCTGCCCCTTGTATTAGTTCTTGAAGTCGGACTCACAACCGTATGTTAGTAACATCATAAATCAGGCCTATTGAGTGAAATTTGGGGCTCTGGTACATCCTAGCAGTGGAGGACCCCTTACTTCCCTTTCCCCATTGCCATTACCTAATGGGTGGTGAAGCCAATTTCTGGAGAGAGTAGTAGCTTCATTTTTGGTGGGCTCCCTGAGCTTGAGACCCCAGTAAAATTGTACCCCAATTACCTCTCCTCCCCTTGTTAGGCCTAATCATGGTACTGCAAATTTTGAAATAATTTGCACTTTTCATTTATTCTACCCTTCACGTTCTAAGAAAGCAAGCAAAAAGTTCCACAGACCTGGATTGCAAATGCATGATTTTGCAGATAGACCCCCCTCCCCCCCTGTACCCATAACCCCTGTGGGGCAAATGGAGCTCAGTTCTGCATGAGTGCCTGAGGTATACTTTTGTTGTTTTTATTTAAAATCAGTTGTTTTGGAGCTGATCGATTGTCATGAGTGAGTCAGGGTAGCCTAATGGGTAAGATGTAGTTGACCTCGAAGACCACGGTTCATTTCCCATCTTAGCCATGAACTCACTGGGTGGCCTCAGTTCCCTAACTTTAAAATGGGTATAATAATGTTCTACCTCATAGGGTTGTTGTGAGGGTGAACTAGGTAGAAATTGTAAAGCACTTTGAACACTAAAATTGCTATATAAATGATTAGTAATCATAATGTGGCCTTCTACCAGATCCAGAGTATGGAAAGCGCAGCCAAACCCAACTGGTCATCATATTCTACATGGTTATGAAACTGTTGCAATTCATTGGTTTATGATTTTGCTAACCCAAATTTGTCAAAAATTGGAAATCCAGCTCAAACACGATGTGACTGTCTTGAACAATCCAATTTTGGGTTCATTTTATTTATTTTCTGGTTTCTAAGCTGTCAGAGATTGTCTCCCTTAGGGACTTTCCTTGCACTGGAAAAGAAGCTGGAGGAAATAAAAAAAATCAGGAGATATTTTTTGCATGGCTGTTTTTTCAACTGTAACATTGTGATAGACAACAGTGATGATCTATGACTCTTTATACTACTTGAGGGCCTAACCTGCCACACTTGGTTTTCTTTTTAATTTTCTGAATGCTAAAAATAAACAAGAGGAGATATTTTATTTCTTACTTCTCTCTTTTCCATTCCCCAAAAATGAATATATTTCAGTTTGGAAGATTTTAGTAACAGACGGCAATGGACATGGGAGTTCTTACAACTGTAAACTTGATGTTATTGGGAAATCTGTGCTATACGTTTTCCATGGCTATGCCTTTTGCTGTGACCACCAAGAGTGCCAAATTACATATCCGATAGTCTGGGCTGGTCTTGGGCCCTACTGATTGGCAGTACATGTCTGCTGACGCTTGCTGTTTTCCAGCTTCTGCATTCTCAGGAATGACTTGTGAAGGATTACTGTTGTGGGGGCTGACAGCCAGGCAACAATCACCACCGCTACCACCACCATGCAATTGCAGTCATTCTCTGTTTACTGATCCACCCACCAACACTGCCTTCTTGGACCAAGAAAGAGACCAACACCTTCATCACTCTAGGTTTTGCCTATAAAGCTCTTCACACCCTTGCTCCTCACTACCTCTCAGCGCTAATTTCCCTCCGCACTCCAGTCCATGAGCTCTGCTCCTCCTCTGTCCCCTCTCTTGCCCTCCCATGCCTACCCTGCTCCTCTAAGTCCCCTCCGCGCTCAGGGTGGTGGGGATTTGGCAGCGCTCCCACCCCTCTGGGGAGAGAGGAGGATGCGAATGGGAATGAGGAGGCCGTCGGGCTCCAAGCAGGCAGGGGAAGTGACGTGGTTGCCTGGCAACCAAGAGAGGGTGCCTGGGACTCTCGTGAGAGCGGGGGACTCCCGGGCGCCATTTTAGGCTTCCCTGCTTGCGCGCCTCACTTGTGGCTTGGCGCAGAGCAGGGAAGGACGCACAGACTGGTCATGTGGCAGGACTGGGCTGCACGCCTCACCGAACGTCCAATCGGCCTTCAGAGCAGCACGGGGAACGAGGGAAGGACTCGCCACAGCACTGAGGAACTCCGGGTGGCTGAGAGGTGGGAGGTTGCCTCCCTTTGACTGCGGGAGCGGGAGGACTCACAGCGAAGGAATAAGTTGGCGGGTAAGGGGCCCGGGCTGGCATAACAAGGCTGGGGTCGGTAACCCTCCTCCCCTCCTTGTTAACAGCTCCTTGGAGGGGGGGGGGGGTTCCCTCAAGTCACAAATGGAGGTGAGTGGCTTGTGTAAGGCTGGGGTCGGGAACCCTCCCCCCTCCTTGTTAACAGCTCTTTGGAGGGGGGGCTTCCCTTCATGTGCAAACAGGGTGAGTGGATTGTGTGTCCCAGTGGGGAGAACCCGCCCACCAAGGAATAAGGCTGGTAAGGGGCCTGGGCCGGCATAGCAAAGCCAGGGTCAGTAACCCTCTCCCCCTCCTCATTATCAGCTCCTTGGGGGGGGGGGGTTCCCTTCAGGTGAAAATGGGGAGGAGTGGCTTGTGGTGGCCCAGCGGGGAGACACCCCCCCCCATATAGGCCGGTGCTGTGTGGGCCCGGCCTCCATAATAGATTGGAAGGGAGGTGATTGCAGCAGGCTATCCTAGTCGGGGGTGGGGATGGCAATGAAACAACGAAGGGCACCCCTTCCTTCAGGTATAAGAAGGGGTGGGCAGTACAGGGGTTGGACAGAGGGGAATAGGCCACATGGCCCCCTGAAAGACCAAGACCCCGTGGAAGTCCCCTGCCAAGTGGGCACCAAAGGTGCCCCCGAAAGCAGGGGCAGCTAAAGGAAAGCAACAGGGGGCATCCCAGCAGGAGGCAGTCCTGCAAACTATGCAGGCTCAGCTGCTGCGGTACCAGGCCCTTATCGAGGAGTTAGAGGGCTCCTAAGGGCAAGATGAGGACCGTGATAGTGGGCAACAAGGCGATCCTGGGTGGGTGGGGCCGAGGAACGCAATGGAGGTGTGCAACATCCCCCTCAAGGGTGAGGGGCCTCCCCACCAAGGACAGGGGCGGCACCGGGTTCTGCCGTCTCATTACAGGGACGATGAGCCAGGGACCAGCAGAAGGGAGAAATTTTCACCTAGCCAGCAAGCGCAGATTGAGGTGCTCCAAGAAGGAATGCAGGCCCTAACGGACAGCCTGGAAGCGGCCCGGCGACGCCAGCAGAGGGTAGTGAGCACTGCTGGCTGCCCAAGGCCACAGCATGAGCCAGAACCCTGGGACAGCGAGGCTGGTGAGGACTATGGGTGTGAAGAGGATTCTGAACAGTGGGGGGCAGGGCCATCCAGGGGTCAGATGATAGACAGTTCTGGGGTGACATGGGCGCAGGGTAAGTGGGTGCAAGGACACCATTCACCGTGTGGGGGTGGGGTGGCTCCCCGACGGGGCGATACAGCCACTGCCAAAATGAGCAGTGCGGGCACTGCCCAGCCATTAGCTATAATGCAGCTGCCCAGGTATGGGGGGTGGAGCGGTGCTGTGCATGCAGCACCAGTCAGTGCTACAACCGAGGGAAGAGCCCCACCCCCTGTCTGGGGGCCATGCAGATGTGTCAGCTCCGCTGGGGGAGCACTTGCTTCAGGCCATGAAGGAGAAGTTTTGGAGTGGCGAATATATAGATATATTTGCCCTTCTTTTCAGTGACCCTATTCCTGACCCCAATGACAAAGAGAAAAGGAAGGATAAGGAGAGGTTTAAGAGGCCAAAGGCAGAGCGCACCTGGTCCAATTGGATGTCAGTGTATACAATCTACATGGGGGTGACACTGCTTAAATTCCCAGAACGGGGGTTAGACATGCTCAAATACTCGTACATAGTGTGCCGAGCATTTGACACAGGAGGCCCTGGATTTTGGCTGCGCTACTATGAGTCATTTAGACGCAGGGCAGCCAACAACCCATGGTTGCGGTGGGATATGCACGCCCATGATATCTGGTTGGAGTGTATCAGCTGCTCCAGATACGCCCAGCGATCCGATAGTGGGCATGTCCTCTCTCGGATGGGGAGCACCCAACAGGGAGATAGGGGACAGAGTGGGAGAGCAAGGCAGCCCCCAATGTGGCCGACGTGCTGGGACTACAATGACGGGGGTAGGTGTTTTCGGGCCCAATGTAAGTTCAAGCATGTGTGCGCCCAGTGTGTTGGCGACCACGCCGCCTCTGGATGTAATTGGTTTAGGCAGTACGGAGCCAGGAACAGGGGAAGGACGGGTCCTAAACAGACCCTGGCTAGCCAATGGGGTGCCGCTCCGACAATGGGAAAGGGCGCCAACCCCAGTATCCCATGAGACCTTGAGGGCAGAAACCTGGGGGTACCCTGTTAAGGTGATCACCAAGTACGTAGTAGAAGGATTCAAGTATGGTTTTAGGATTCCAGCAGAGGGCCCCCATTATCACCTGAATGCCAAAAACTTGAAATCGGTGGTTGGAAGAGAGCAGGTTGTTCAGCAAAAAATTAATAAGGAAGTCAGGGAAGGGAGGATACAGGGCCCCTTTGATACGTTGCCTATGCCCACACTGAGGATATCACCCCTGGGCATAGTGCCAAAGAAGACCCCGGGAGAGTTTCGCATGATTCACCACTTGTCCCACCCAAAAAGGGAGTCGGTGAATGATGCGATACCCCTGGAACTGTACTCGGTAAGGTATGCATCATTCAACGCTGTAGTCGAAATGGTGCGCTCCTGTGGAGTAGGTGCCCTCCTCGCAAAGTGTGACATTAAGTCTGCGTTCCGTCTCCTGCCAGTGCACCCTGAGGACTTCAAGCTCTTGGGCATGCAGTTCCAAGGGAAGTTCTACTTCACCAAGGCGATGCCCATGGGATGTTCCATCTCATGTGCGACCTTCGAGAAATTTAGTGCCGTGCTTGAATGGATTACCCATCTCCGTGCGGGGCGGGGGCTGATCATGCATTATTTGGATGAGTTCCTTTTTGCGGGAAGGGCAGGGACCATGGAATGTGTACCAGCTATGCACACATTTCAGGAGGTCACCGAGGAATTGGGAGTGCCATTAGCGCCTGAGAAGACTGAGGGTCCCATGCCTAGGTTGACCTATTTGGGCATAGAGCTGCATACTCTACTTTCTTTATCAAGACTGCCTGTGGACAAGATTCAAGGGCTCAAGGAAGTGATTAAAGCTGCCATGGGTGCTACGAAGGTGACAGTCAGGGAACTCCAGTCCCTTATGGGAAGTTTAAACTTTGCTTGCCGGGTCATTGCACCGGGGAGGGCATTCATGTCCCGCTTGTATGCCCGCATTGGTGGTGACCGTCCCCCACATCACCACATCAGGGTGACAAGGGAGATGCGGGAGGAGTTCGCCACCTGGGAGACCTTCCTCCAGGGCTATAACGGAGTTAGCTTCTGGCGGCAACGACTCCTATTGGAGGCCGAGCTCCAGATCCACTCCAACGCAGCAGGAGGCCATGGGTTTGGTGTTTACTTCAGAGGGAGATGGTGTGCGGCTCCATGGCCAGCGGCCTGGGAAGAGCAGGGGATAACCCGTGATCTGACATTCCTGGAGTTCTTCCCCATCGTGGTGGCAGTGTCCCTATGGGAAGTGGAGTTTGCCAACAGGAGGATCTTGTTCTGGTGTGATAACATGGCAGTGGTCCATGTTATCAACAAGCTGTCGTAGAAATCAGAAAGGGTTATGAGGCTGGTCTGGGCGTTTGTTCTTAAGTGCCTGCGGGCGAACATTTTGTTCATAGCGAGACATGTGCCCAGGATTAACAATGGCATAGCCGACGTCCTTTCTTGATTTCAGACAGATCATTTTCGCCAGCTGGCCCCAGAGGCCAGGGACGACCCCGACCCATTCCCGAAGGACATGTGGACCCTTGGATCCTAGAACTATATCACGCAGTGCAGGGATCTCTCGTGCCCAGAACCAGACGGGTGTATGAAAAGACTTTCAGCAAATTCCAGGAATTCAGGTCACAAAAAGGTTGGGAATTAGGATTCCCCATCCCCGAGAGGTATATCTTGCAGTTCGCACTGGAACTCAGGCATAAAGGTCTGGTGCCGGGGACGATCGCCGGTAAGATATCGGCCATTGCCTTCACGAGCCGCCTGGCAGGGCATCCCTCTCCCGGTAATGGCTTTTTCATGAACCGCTTGAGGGAGAGCTGGTCCAGAAACGACCTCCAAGTGCAGGTCACCAGGGCCCCCATTACGCCCCAGCTGCTAATCCGTATAATACGGGCATTGTACCAAGTTTGTCATTCCATCAGCGAGATAGTCATGTTTGTGACAGCCTTCCGTGCCGCACTATTTGGAGCTTTCAGGATCAGCAAGCTGGTTTCTGACTCAAGGAACGACAGGTCGGGTAGGGCCCTTCAATTACAAGATGTGGCATGGCAGGGGGGCGTGCTCATGTTGCATCTTCGGAGGTCAAAAACTGACCAGAAGGGGAAGGGGCGCACAGTGAGGCTCTGCTGAGGCCCCACTGAGGATACCTGAATTTGCCCCGTGAGTGGGATGAGGGACTACTTAGTATCATGGCCAAGAGGTTCGGGCCCCCTGTTTGTCCATAGGGATGGATCCCCATTGACACGTTATCAATTTGGGGCAGTCCTTAGCATGTGTGTGAGGGCAGCGGGCCTTGACTCGGGCTGTTACAGCACACACTCCTTTAGGATAGGAGCGGCATCAGCAAGCATGGGATTGCCAGGCGAGCAGATACAAAGGATAGGGAGATAGAGATCAGGCGCGTATCGCTCGTATATCAGGAGCACTGAGGCAAGAGTACACGGGCTAATGGAGTCGTGGGAGTCCCGATTGCCTAACCCTGGTTTCTTTTACCGATGTGTCAGCTCAGCAGGGACGGAAAGTGGTCTGGATTGTCAGCCACAGCATCGTACACTGGGCAGGAAAGATGGCCGCATGCAGCGGGTGGGGTACCCAGCTGGGCCTAAGTGACCGGGCGGAGATAATTTGGATGGGTAGGCACGGAATGCTTTGGGAGCAATTGCTCCCAACGCTGACTGCTGCGAAAGATGAATTTCCTGCACCGGCTGTGATGGTAATACACCTAGGGGAGAACAACCTGCCTAGGGCAACAGGGCTGTGGCTGACAAAGAGGGTTAAGGCGGACCTACGTGTGGTACAGGAGAGATTTCAAGGGTGCATTGTGGTGTGGTCAGACATGTTACAAAGGAGGGTATGGGCCAACGCTCAACACCCGGGGCGGGTGGACTGGGCAAGAAAGCGGGCAAACACCGAGATAGGTAGTTGGCTGCAGAGAAAGGGTGGGATGGTTATCAGTCAGGAAAGTATCAGGCATGATAAGCATGAGTTGTTTACAAGGGATGGTGTCCACCTATCAGATATGGGTTGTAATATCTACCTTGAGGTCCTAAAACACCGGCTAGCCGAAATAATTGAATACATTGGTTGTGTGGCAGCAAATCAGCCAAGCAAAGCTGGCAGTTCTGGTGGCAGTGGCCTGAGTTAAGGCCAATTGTTTAAGAAATTGTTGAATAAAGTTAAGTAGATAGCATAGTATGATTGGGAACATCTCCTTAAGAGATGGGTAAGGCCATGCATAGCCGCACAGTGCGGCCCACTGCATGGCCAGCCCAAGGGTGAGAGGTGAATGGCTGAGCTTGCTGGGTGGACCATGTGCCAAACAGAGGGTTACGGTGTTCTCACCCTTGTTGTTTAACCTCCCCACCCCCAATGGGTGGGGGTTAGGTATGAACAACCCGCTCCGGTCTGGGGAAACCTGGTGATCGGGGCAGGGTGTAAGTTAAAGAAGTTTACAAGGTAGGGCACAGGAGGATCCCCTCGGGCTTAACCCAACAACGTGGGGGAAAAGGACGCCGGAGAGTTAGGGTGGCACCCTGTAGGGGGTGGTGAGGACCTCCTGTGGTTGGGAAACAGTTAGGGATAGTTATTAGGTAGGACCCTGGTTTAAAGGGAGGAAGCGGGAGGGGTATCCCTTTCCCCCTTTTCTGGAAATAATTAATAAAGAGTGCAGCCATTAAAACCCATGAAAGTGTCCTCGTCTTCTTTGGGGTGCGTTGACAATCGCCTTTGTCCCTTCTCCCTAGCTGCCTCCCATGCCTGGAACTTCCTCCCTGCCCACATCCGCCTCGCCCCCTCCCTTCGTACCTTCAGATCTGTCCTCAAGACCCACCTCTTCTGCTCTGCCCTCCCCGACTTTTCGCTTCCCTCTCCTAACTCCTATTTATACTACTCTCTATTTACTCTCTACTCTCTATTTATACAATCCATTACCTGAGGTCTGTGTACTCATATCCTCACCACATGGACCAGTCAGCCATCATTCTCAATGTAACCAAGCCAAGCATGTGCACCTGAGACCTTGCATCTTCATGAATGTTACACCCCTTGTCTCTCCCTCTGTTCCCCTTCCTTTGTCTCCCACCCCACCCTTTGTCTCTCAGATTGTAAGCCCTAGGTCAGGGACGTGTCTATTCCATTACTTTGTAAAGTGCTAGGTATATTGCTTGTGCTATATAAATGCTTGCTAATAATAATAATTAATTAATAATAAATAATGGGGGGAACAGAAGGTCCAGTATGCCCTGGTGAAGAACTGCAGGAATGAGGCAGTGTTCCAAGAAACCTTGGTCCAAATGGCAGAGCAGGGCTACACCTTGGACATGAACTAGTGCTGGCATGGGTACAAGGAGATCCAGGACAACAACTCTGCCGTCAGCCGCGGGAGGCAAACATCACCTATTATGAGCTTCTTGACTTGTTCCTCTGTGTGGCTGGAGCCTGTCTGCCTGCTACCCCACTGCCTGCTCCCATGGCAATTGCTCCCGGTCCCACCATGGAAGTGGTGACTGCCAGTGGAGATTCCTCCATGCCCATCCCCACCCCGGAGCCAGCACGGGTCAATGCAGATGTGGACACCCTGACTCTCATGTTGTATCCCCTCAAGCTCAAAAGCAAACCCTTGATCAAGGAGCCACCCAAGATTCTGGTCAAGGGCATGGACCCAGATGCCACCTTTGTAGAGGAAGTGGTGAAGGCGGAGCCAAGAACGTGCACCTGAGTTCTTGCATCCTCGTGAATGTTGCATCCCTTGTCTCTCCCTCTGTTCCCCCTTCCCCGTCTCCCTTCCCCTTGTCTTTAGATTGTAAGCTCTCAGGCAGGAACTGTGTCTATTTTATTCTCTGTAAAGTGCCAGGTACACTTCTGGCGCTATATATAAATGCTTATAATAATAATAATAATAATAATAATATAATAATATACAATAAAACCGTAAAACACTCTCATCCCTCAAAATTTCCACCATTCCTACAACCCTACTCAATAACCCAACCAACCCTCATCCTCGCCCGCCTAATATTCTTCCAAATAAAAAGGTTTTTCACCACTTCCAGAAGATGCTCAGGTTCAGGCTCAAATGAACCTCCCAGGGAAGGGAATTTCAAAAAATTGGAGCAGTAACTGAGAACACCCTCCTGCGCACCCCTGTCCTTGGACAAGGGTAACAGATGGAACCTGCAAGAGGATGCCCCTAGCTGACCGTAGGGGCCATGATGGAACATGGTAGGGCAGGCAGTCTCTTAGATGTATGGGACCCAGACTATTTAGGGCTTTAAAGGTCAAAACCAGTAACTTAAATTGTGCCTCGAACGCTGTAGGCAGCCAGTACAGACTTTTGAGTACAAGCGTAATGTGCTTTTGGCAACTTGTCTCTGAAAGGAACCGAGCTGCCACATTCTGCACCAGCTGCAGCCTCCGCACAGTCATCAAGGGCAGCACCACATAGAGCGTGTTGCACTAATCTAGCCACGAGGTGATGAAAGCATGGATGACAGTGACTAGATATGAGTCAGAAAGAAAAGGTCACAGCCTTCTCACCAGATGGAGTTGGTCAAAAGTGCTTCTGGCCACCACCACAATCTAACAATCCAGGCACAACGAGGAGTCCAGAAACACTCCAACGCTGCGAACCAGATCAACCAGAGTGGGTCGGACCCCATCAAAGATAGGTGTCCTAACCCCTTCCAAATTATAGTACCAACCAATGTCACTGTGCTTGGAATGATGTGGGAGCAGAGCTGGATTGTTATTGCCCAGAAAGCCAGTGTGGTGTAGTGGATAAAGTGCTGGGCTTGGACCTAGGAAGCCAGAGTTTAAATCCTGCCCTAGCCATGAACTCACTGGGTGGCTTTGGGCAAGTCACAACAGCTTGTTGCCATACATGAGGTTTGGACATTTGGAAAAATGCAGAGCACCCTTGCAAGTAGGGATCCATGTAGATAATGTAGAAGATGCTAGAAGGGAATACAAGAGGTGCATGTTTGACTGGAGGTTGTATGTGAACCAAGAGGGAGTTCCAACTCCATGGTAGATGAAACTCCAATAAAACTACGTGCTGCTAACTGCCAGTACATCGCTGTGAGCCATGGATGTGAGAAACCAGGTGGTGGCAACATGCAAAGGCAGATTGCATTCAATTTCAATTTTTTCTTTTGCTTTCAATTTTCATTGTAGGCGCTCAATAACTTATGGAATTTGCTCAATAACCTCAGCGTTATTGCTCAATAACCTTAGCGTTCAGTGCATAGCAAAAGGTTGGTTCCAGTCACCAAGTATAAACCTCGGTGGATTGGTTGGGATAGCAGGCTCTGGATTATCTCCTCGAGTCATAATAGCCTGGACGGAAGAAACAGCTGGTTCCCAACAGCTTCTTGTTCCCATGGTTCACCGCGCCTGAGAGTCGTGACAGGGGGAGAGATATTGAGAAGGGGAGACGTTGGTGGGTGGACCACGGCAAGGAAAACTGCCTGCCCATGTATTAGGTTTGTCACGCTAAACCTGTGAGTTGGGGCTGGGGGCGGGCTGCCCAAACACACAAGAAATACATGCAGGGGTTGCCCGTTTATTAGGCTCTCTATGCTAAACCTGTGAGTGGGGGTTGTACAAACAGAACCCAGACTCCAGCGGGCTATCATCTAGTTTAACACCCATAATGCTGTCGCCCCCACCACCACCACCCTCCTTGCCTACTGATATAGCTATCTGCATGGGAAAAACCATCGCTATGAATGATACAGGTTTGCAGGTATCTCCAGAGCGAGCAGATTGTTGTCTGAGGGCTCTGTGCTGTATGGGGCTGCTTTCCCCCCCCCCGCTCCATTCCGTTCAACCCAGAGGAAAGGGCACAGGGAACAGGGGAACCACATGGGCAACATCATACAGTTAGGGTTGCCACCCTCATGAACCTGGAAAGGGGCAGGGCCATGCTGAAAGGGGCTGGGACAAAGGGTCTTTCCTGCCACTCTCCTTTGCAGCATCATGATGTCACAAAACTTCTCAGGGGGAAGGGTGGACATCAGAGGGGGAACTCTTCTGTTCCTTTCCAATATGGTCACTACCCCCTTTCACGACACTCTGTAGAGGCTAGATATATGTTGCAAACACAGTGGGACAGCTTCTCTGCTCCCCCCTCCCCCCTTTCCCACGTGGCCTTGCCCCTGGTCTGGTACCCCGGGTAACCTGGGGAAAGATAGGTCAACCTGGAGTCTCTGGGTCAAACGTGAGGTTCTTGCAAGCCTACATATGGTACAGAGCTCTACCCATCTTGCCTTAAAGGGGCAGAGATCTCTGACTGGACTGAATTGTTGAATTAATTTACAACTTGAAGCTGGACATTCCATGGGTGGAGTGGTCAGAATCATTTAAAAAGCAAACATTTGCTCCATGCTAAATTAGGCATCTTTCTATCTGGCAGAGGTGCTCAGGCAGAGTAAAGTACATTAGCTTCATTGGTTGCGATTCCCTGATATAAGAAGAGCTGTGACTTAATACGGAGAGTGGGTTTTGAGTATGTGTGCATGTAAAAACGAATGTAGAGAGCAAATGACAGATGCACAGTACTGTGTTATCCCTCTTTCTGATGCATTGCAAAGTTAACAAGGATTAGGTTCAAATAACAGTTCAAAGGCTTCCTAGGTAAAACCTATGGGGTGCAAAGATGAAATCAGAAGTGGAACAAAGAGGTTTTAGATTCTAACTACACTCCTAAAATGCTTCAGACAAGCTCCAGTCGTCAAATAGGCATTAGCTGTATTGTATTCATACATCCAACAGTCATGCTCTGTTAATTGCATTCTTAGCTATAAGGAATGCAGAGAACTTAATGCAATTGACAGATGGAGAAAGAAAGGAAGGTTAACAACAAAGTGATGGTGGAGGAGTTACCTGGTAAAACTAAACATATACAAATCAGCAGAGCCAGATGAGATGCACCCTAGGGTTTTTAAAAGAATTACCAAAGGAAATGGCTGAACCTTTAAAAAATATTTCAATAAATCTTAGGAACTGGGAGAGGTACCAGATGGCTTGAAAGTCAAATGTGGTATGTACCCGGATCCTTCAGAAGGAAGGCGAATGAAACTATTGATCCCTTCATCTGAGTTCCAGACCAGATAGACCATTCAAACGAGAACAGGTTTGTGTGTGTTTAGGTTAAAAGGCAAATAGCCTGGAGTTAATGAAAACTAGGGGAAGCAAAGAAAATGTAGAGCCCTCTTCGATGGGATTTAGAATCTGATGAGCAAGAGTACTGCAGTTAATGGAATGTAGCTGGATTTCATTCAGCTTTTTAATACAGCATTGTGTGATCATGTAAACAAAGATAAGAGGACAGAAGAATTTCTGCCATGGCCTTCTACATTAAGTTCTGATGCATCATCAATTAATACTCTCACACCCCACTCCACAGTATTGGCATGAGGCTTTCCTTTAGGACCTTTATTATCCCCACAAGCCTCCAGGTTTTTGATTAAAATATTAAACTCAACATTCGTCATAATCAGGGCTGCCTTTTTAAACTGTAAAAATGGTTTCCGTCATGGCCAACCACAGGTTGAAAGTTTGTTTCACAATTAAATACAGCATTTATTGAAGAAGAAGAAGAAAAAGGAGCCCTGTAACATTCAAG
The DNA here is from genome assembly GCA_003113815.1 of Sphenodon punctatus. Classification (NCBI taxonomy): domain Eukaryota; kingdom Metazoa; phylum Chordata; class Lepidosauria; order Sphenodontia; family Sphenodontidae; genus Sphenodon; species Sphenodon punctatus. Next base: position 1,046,946 of record QEPC01001637.1, on the reverse strand, counting down.
ACATTATATTTCTCCTTTAGTGTCCAATGAATGTTCTCAAATACGATACATAACAATATTTATTTTTCAAATACAATATTTATTTTTCAAATGCAATACATAGCAATACAGAACAATAACAAATATTACCATGGGCAGGATCAAAGTGTAGTGGTGCTCAGCACCGTCATGTGTAAAAATACCCAGAGTGCCATGTTGATCCCAAGTGACAGAGACAAAGTGGCTCAAATGATAACTTTCATTGGATCAACTATTGGTGGAAATTTCTATGAACAATCAGTCCAAAAGAAGATATGATTTGAACCACTTTCTCTCTGCATTGGAAAAGAAGCTGGAGGAAATAACGGGATTTTTTTTTTTCATTCAAATCAAAGTGAATGAAAATGTTTTGCATTTTAATAAGCCATGTTCATTAGTCTCAGTAGCGAGAAACACTGAGGAAAATGTATTTATGAATTACAAAAGAGCATTTTGGCATAATTCACACTTTTTAGTTAAACAAAAAAACTTTATTTTTAAAAAAAAATTAAATAAAATCTACATTTTCTATTTTTTTTCTCCACCTTTTTATAAATTGTTATACTTTTGGCAGTTGCAAAGTACAATAACTTAATAACATATCGTGTGTTTATATGCTAAATTAGCATATCTGTCTGTTTGAGTCTTTAGAATAGTGGATGTTCAAAATCCTGAGGTGGTGGTTATAAAAACAATATTGAACATTTATCATTATTAACAGCAGTGGCACCTTGGGGGGGGGGGGAGGGGGGGGAAGATAAACAGTAAATGATAGGCCCTGCTCCAAATAACTTATTTATTTGAAAAATAAATAAAATAAAAAGAACCACCTAAAAAATGACACACATATTGCAAATGCAATTTAAAACGGGGAAACTGAAAGAGCTTCATTTTGGCATTTTCGGGGGAAAGGAGATTAGGAAAGAGATTTCATAATACAATCCAAATCCCTTCAAAGAAACACTGTAAAAAAAGGAAGATTTATCATGTTACTTGAAATTGTTTTTTTTTTTAAATTAAAAATCACCTACAGTTAAAAGTTGAATTATTTTAGAAAAACTAATACTTTTTGTGCACTGTGAACCTTGGGATGCTATAGAAATGGATTGAAAGGGTTAGAGAGTTGGGCATTTCAGCTGGCTGTCAAATTGTGTAGGGCAGTGATTATCGGACTTTTTTTGACTAATGGCAACTGCAAGCCTTCAAAGTTTCCCACATACTGTTATGCATAATGTACCTGTTGGAGATAGCATCTGCCTGTTACCAGTTTCAGGTAACATGAACAATATGGCTGCAGCTGTCCAATGAGCAGCTCCAGTCTTCAGTCCCCATCAGCAAAAAGGGTGTCCACGACCCACATATTATTGTCATCTTCTTGACCCTTCTAGGTATAGGCTGCCTATAAGGTCTACTGATAAATCTAATTGCTGTGCTTATTATGTGAAACTGCTTGGGTTGGCATACCAGGCCTTGAGGCCTAGAGAGAGCATAAATTGGTTTGCTTGATGTTATTAGTTTCAAATTATGTCAGGAGGGAGAAATGAGGAAGGAGCAGTTAGGCTGGCAGGTGGGAATGGGTGGGGGGGGGTACATGCTCCCACACTCCACCCATCTCCACCCATCGCTCACACAAGGAGGCATTGGGGAAAATTGAGGTGCCTCCATGGCAGCATTTCCTCCCCTCAAATCCTTTATAGTAACAAGTTCAGCATTGTGTGTGTGTGTGTGTGTGTGTGTGTGTGTGTGTGTGTGTGTTTTNTATAGGGGCTACCATAAGCGTGATACTGGTAACAGTGTAGTCTATAAAAATGCCCTAAACTGAAGGCTAGCCAACTGCACAGCTTGTCACCCCAGGACCCTGTCCTGAGTGCCATTTGGGCATTCAGCACAGAATTTTTATGGCTGAAAGCTTCTCGCTTCTATTTCTGTTTTCTTCGGAGGGTAAGCTTGACCACTTCAGAGTAGGGATGGGTGAACGTGGTTCGGAGTTCAGACTGAACTCGACCAATTCGGTCGACCGAACCCAACTTCCGAACTGAACTCGATTTTCGAACCGAACCGAATTTCCAAACTCAGCTCTGTTCGCCCATCCCTAAAAGATAATATTCCATTTAGTTCAATGGGGTTTGAATTTCCGAACTTTGTTCGGAAGTTCTGAGTTCAGATCGAACTCGAATAGTTCGGCCAACCGAACCGAATTTCCGAACCGAACTGAATTTCCGAACTCAGTTCTGTTCGTCCATTCCTACTTCAGAGGAACTGGCCATTCTTCTGAGGAGTCTTACCTTAGTTTAGAATATCTTTACTTAGGATTAAAGAGAGATATATACACTATCTTATTTTACTGCATTTTTCTCAGTAATTACAAGTACTAATTTAATGCATTACTGGATTTTCTTTCTCACCTACTTTTTATATCCCATTTGTCTTTCACCCCAAGTATTACTCTATTACTTGACTGTTTGTATGATCATCATGATTCTTTTTAGTAACATCTGACTTCAGGGATGACAGTGACATTAGTAAGGACTGAAGTCTGCTTTGCTGTAGTTGTGAAACCAGCTGCGTCTGACTAGTGGTGGACTACTTACTTGGCCTCCCAGACCACCAGTAGTCAGAGATTTACAGTTGGGGAACTGTTGGTGTGGTGAAACCACAGGTGAAAATACTGTGTATAAATATACTGCATGCTAATGGAGCAACAAATTGATGTGGAACTTCTTAATATTTATTATGGATGGACATTCAGATTGAATTATAGATTTGGATTTGTAATTTGCAGATTAATTACGGATTGCAGATTTGGATTTTCTCTTTGAAGTCAATGGGAAACCAATCCATAGCCTGAATCCCATCCCTAGCCTTAGGACAGTCCGACCTTTCCCCAGAGTGGTAGTTACTGCCTCTGAGGTCTTGACTGAAGCACCACCGCTGCTGTAAGGGGGACAGTTTTTGATAAGGGCGGTGACCATTTTGTGCATACACGATAAAGACCCAGGAGGATGCCATCGTAAGGGAGCCTGCTGGAGCCCCCACAGCAATGGTGGTGCTTCAATCAAGCTCTCCAAGGCCAGTAAGTAGAGTCCAGGGCCCCAGGGGGTGGTGGGGGTGGTAAGAATGGACTCGTCGTGTATTGCAAATCTGCAACTGCCCATTTTTGGATTGTTTCTGATGTTTGTTTGTTTAATTCCTGTTTTTACCCTGTCCTTCCCATGGCTCAGGGAGGCTTACAAAACAATAAAAACAACATCTAATACATTTAAAACAGCATAAAAACCCAACCCCAAACCTTTCCCCTACCCCCACCCCACCACAACCCCCCAAAGCCCTCCCCAACTGCCCCTTCATACTCCTACTCCAAACCTACCCACAAAGCCCCCCATTCCCTATCCCTGCCTGCCAAATGCCTTAACATATGTATTTTGGGGGACTCGCTGTTGAATGGGAGAAGCCCCATATGGTGGTCTAGGCTGACTATAGGGGTGATGGGAGGCCAGACCTAAAAATCCTCACAGGAGTGATGCTGTGTCCAAAGCCAGGAACCTGGAGTCATAAAGTGCCTAGAAACTTATGTGGGACTACGCACAAGCTATTTCCCCAAGAAGCTGACTTGCCATGCCCTGAACAGGGTGCGAGCTTCCCACATGGATGGGAGGTTTCTGACAGAATTGTCAGACACTGACACATATTGTTTCAGGCCTATTCCCACACTGGTATTTTACTTGGGTATAGGGTTGTCATTTTTTGTAGTTTTACCTGAATGTTCCTAAGAGTGTTTGTGTGAATCTACAAAAAGTGGCATCCCTATGTGGGGAGCCATAAATAGGCTTAGAAGCATACTGCACCATACATGTAAATACGACCTCCATGCTTGAGGCAGTGAAATTTCTACTGAAAATTTCTGGAAATTACCAAAATGGCAGAAAATCACCAAAAACATCAGTAAAATTTTCTCCTTGATTCTGAAAGGTCAGTATTTCCTGATGGGACGAGAGCACCTGCTCTTGTTCCAGGCCTAGTTATAATGGGCGCATATTAAAGCAGGCATAGATAGGATTATAACAGAGGTTGTAAAGGATAGTGTGTCAGCTGCCAGGACGCAATCTTCTTTGTAGCTTGCTAGCGTCCTTGTATAAGAAATTAGCTAAGCAGTGCCCACACAATGCTCCCTTAGTTTCTTCACCTTAGAGTTTACTTAGGTTGGCATGGGGTAGCCTTTACTCCCTGGCCTCCCTTCTTCCCCTCACAGACAGTCTTGTACCTCTCCTTGTAGAGACTTATCCCACAAACAGGTGGGTCTCCAGAGGTGACTGTCCTCCCAGAGCAGCTTACACCCAGCCAAGCCAAGCTCTCTTCTTATCTATAATAGTTGGGCAGATCCCACCTGGTGTTCCAATGCTTTGCTGGATGTCTGCTCTCCAGTGTCAAGGCCTTCACTAACCTTTGGGTTAGGCTTTTACTTCAGCCTGGTGGTAACTGTTAGCTTTACAGTTCCACACTCTCAGAACTTTCTCTCCAGCTTCCACATTCCTCACACCTTCTCCAGAACTTCCTGCGGCTTCTGGGCTTTAGTTTATACTGCCTCCTCAGCCCAGGTGCACATCACATGACCCAATTACCCCCACAGTCTGGGTTTCTTAAAGGGCCAGTGCTCCAAATCTCCAAGGTCTTGATCCTGACAAGAATCTTCACTCAGTCACACATAGTTTAGACTATGGGTGGGGAATCTTTTCCCTCCTGTGGACCACTTTGAAATTTTAGTACAAGTTTTGTGGGCCAGATAACAGTTTCAGGGGTAGGGCTGGGGAAGAGAGAAGTGGTTAAGGAGTTTGCTCAGAACGGAGGAAGGAAGGGGATGGCCCAGATCATGGATCTATGCCATGGATCTGTCCCTTGACTGCATGCCCTCATCTCTGCTCTCTTTCCTTGAGCTCGCGCAGAGCTTGAGGGAAGGAATTAGCTTCATGGGCCAGATCAAGGAATTGGAAAGGGACCAAAAGGCTGGATTTGGTCCATGGGCTATAGGTTTCCCACCCCTGGTTTAGACAATGGGATTATCAATAGGGCCTGTTTGAATTTCAGGCCGTTGCAAGTTTATACTTCCAGGATATGAACTACAGTCTATAATTATGAATTTTGTATTGTGTTTACCTAGGTTAAGAAAACATTCTTGGATAGGCTAAGAGGAGGGCACAACTTCCATATTATGGACAATTTTCTTTACTCACCTTTTATTGTATTGCCAACTGTTGTGATTTTATCATGAGTCCTATGATGATTTTTTGTTTTTCAAAACCATAGAAATTAAAAGAAAGTGTCTAGTCTTGAGGGTTTGGGAGAAAAGCTTGAAAGAATCACTACAGTGAACAGCCTAAAGCTGCGGGAATTATGGTTCTTCTGGGAGGCGGTTTCGACCTGTGAGACAGGACAGATGGTGTGTTTCTGTCCCGCTCACTGGCCCCCAGGCAGGTGGTGAGGTGATCGGGCATCAGAGGGCCTCTGGTCTTAGCTTGATGCTGATAAATGCAAGGTCGGTGGCTAACAAGTCAACTGCGGTCCGGAAGCTGATCCTGGACCAGGCAGCCGACCTCGCATGTGTCACAGAGACCTGGCTGGACAATGAATCAGGGCCTTTATTGGCTGATCTTGTTCCAGCTGGGTCTCTGTGCAGGATCAGCCGCAACTGGAGGGGTTGGGGTGTGTGTGTGTGTAGCCATTAATTTTAAGGATACCTGGTCTGTGAGGAGATTCCCTGTGTGGTCTATCATGGGTATAGAGGGTCTCCATCTGGGGCTGGATTTGGCTGAAGACAGAGTGGGGATACCACTGATATGCTGTGCACCCACCAGTACAGCAGCCTCCCTGCACGCACTGACCGAGCTGGTGTCGGAGGTGATCTTGCGGTCCCCCAGGACGATAGTTCTGGGGGACTTCAATATCCATGCCAACATCAGTCTTGGAGGGGTGGAGCGTGAGTTCATGACCGCCATGGCAACCATGGGCCTGTCTCAGAGGGTAGTGGGCCCCACACATGTTGGAGGACATACCCTTGGCATGATATTTTGCACAGGCCTTGAGGCAGGGGATCCATTGGTGGGGGAGGTATCCAAGGTGCCCTTGTCGTGAATGGATCATTATCTCCTCCAGGAAGATATCCTGGCACATGTCGACCTCCAGGAGGGTGTGGAACCAGTTAGGTTGGTTCACCCCTGAAGGCTTATGGAACCTGAAAGGTTCCAGATTGCTCTAGGGGATGTTTCCTCTGACTTCGATGGCCGCTCACTCAATGACCCATGTCCAGGTGGAATACTGTGCTAACAGAGGCCATTGACTGTGTGGCTTCCAGACATCCACTCCAGAATTGCCAACAACGCAGCTCCCTGTGGTATACTGGGGAGCTACGACGGATGAAACAGGAAGGGCGGCGGTTAGAGAAACAGTGGTGTCATTTGTGTACTGAATTTGACTGGCTCTGGCATAGAGTCTGGTTACGCACCTATGCCATTGTGGTGCGGACAGCAAAGAAGGTTTTCTTTGCTGTTTTCATTGCGTCCGCTAAGTCCTGCCTGGCTGAGCTGTTCTGGGTGGTGAGGGGGCTGGTCAGTCCAGCCTCCCTCTGCCTGGACGTAGAACCATCAAATGCTCACTGTGATTTGTTTGTGGACTTTTTTGCAGATAAAATTGTTCAAATTCACCACAGTTTTGATGCGAGTTTTTCGGCAGGGAATGGATCAAAGGCAGTAGAAGCCCCTTCTTGTCATGTTTTATGGGATGAGTTTCGGGCGGTGTCGCCCTAGATGTGGGGAATGCTCTTGGGATTGTTCGAGCCACCTATTGTGAACTAGATCCATGCCCGTCTGACTGGTTAAGGCTAGCCAGGAGACATTGGGGCTGTTGCTGGCGGGGATAGTCAGTGCCTCCCTTGGGGAGGGCAAGGTGCTGGGCTGTCTCAAGGGAGTGGTGGTGCAGCCCCTGCTCAAGAAACCATCTTTGGAAGTTGATGCCCTTGCCAGTTATTGGCCAGTCTCTAACTTTCCCTTTTTAGGGAAGGTTATTGAATGGGTGGTGGCTCAGCAGCTTCAGGGACATTTGGACTGGGTTAACTTTCTTGATCCCTCGCAGTCGGGCTTTTGTCCGAGTTATGGTATGGAGACTGCGCTTGTGACCTTGGCCGATGACCTCTCCCATGAGTTGGACCTGGGTCGTTCGATCCTGCTGATCCTATTAGATCTCTCGGCTACATTTGATACCGTTGATCATGAGTTGTTGGTGACTCAGCTCTGGGACCGGGCAGGGATTGGCGGGACTGTTCTTGAATGGTTCCACTCTTTCCTGGCCAGGAGAACCCAGTGTGTGGTGCTGGGGGAGTTTTCATCTCCCCCCAGGGCCTCACGTGTGGACTACCACAGGGTTCCACCTTATCCCCTCTCTCGTTCAATGTGTACATGAAGTCTTTGGGGGAGGTTGTTACGGAGTATGGAGTGAGATGTCATCAATATGCTGATGACACCCAGCTATATCTCTCATTTTCCTCCGACTCAGGCCTGGCAGTCTTGGTGCTTACCCGGTGTTTGTCAGCTGTGGGGGAGTGGATGAGGGTGAGCTACCTGAGACTTAATCCTTACAAGATGGAGGTGATAGTTGTGGGGAGGGCCAAGGGAGTGGTGGTCCCCATCAGTGATGGGGTCTTCCCTCCCCTGGTTTCTCAGGTCCGGCATCTGGGGGTGCTCCTGGACCCACAACTCCGCCTGGATGCCCAGATGGCGGCTGTGGCGAAGGGAGCATTTCGCCAGTTACACCTAGTGCGTCGGCTTAGGCCGTATGTCTCAGACTCGGATCTAGCCACAGTCATCCATGCTTTTATTACCTCGAGACTGGATTACTGCAACATGCTCTACGTGGGGCTACCCTTGGTGTTGGTTTGGAAGCTGCAGCTGGTGCACAGTGTAGCAGCCCATCTCTTGATGGGAATGGGCCGACGCGAGCATATCACAACGGTGCTTCATTTTCTGCACTGGCTGCCGGTAGGCTTCCGGGCCCAATTCAAAGTGTTGGTGTTGACCTTTAAAGCCCTAAATGGCTTGGGCCCCACCTATCTGCAGGACCGCCTCACCCTCTGGGGTCTGAAGCGGCCCCTGCAGTTAGGCTGGGGATGCCCTCTTTTAGATCCCCCAGGTTTCCACTATGAGGAGGGCATTCTCTGTGGCTGTGCCATGGCTGTGGAACTCCCTTCTGTTGGAGGTCCACTTGGCTGCTGGACTTCCCTCTTTTCGCAGACAATGTAAAACCTGGTTGTTCCACCAGGTCTTTCCCAAGGGAGATGGGATGGGTGGGTGGGTTAGGGTG